>CM031595.1:168120074-168122574 GCA_018398815.1 Conus ventricosus
ACCCTAGACTATGACCAAACTTACTGACCCTAGACTATGACCAAACTTACTGACCCTAGACTATGACCGAACTTACTGACCCTAGACTATGACCAAACTTACTGACCCTAGACTATGACCAAACCTACTGACCCTAGACTATGACCAAACCTACTGACCCTAGCCTATGACCGAACTTACTGACCCTAGACTGTGACCGAACTTACTGACCCTAGACTATGACCGAACTTACTGACCCTAGACTATGACCGAACTTACTGACCCTAGACTATGACCGAACTTACTGACCCTAGACTATGACCGAACTTGAGGTCTAGAAGCAAGGACAGCACAGAGGGTCACTGCTACTCATCAGCTCAGCCCATGGTACAGGGGGTTGTGGCTGATGGTCCTTCGATTCCTGCAGGTCTCAACACCACAGGGCTGACCAGTGGGAGGTCACACAGACTGTCAGACACGGCAGGACTGGCGGAAAGGACCAGTGACCTTAGGTATTGTTCCCTTGGAGTTAACACTGGTTCTGACTCCATTTTCCAAACAGTCCTTCCAATGAAACCGAGGTTTCGTGTGTGAACGCACGCATAACACCTTCCACACACGTAAAATCCCATCACCAACTTTCAGGAGAGAAAGCAAATTTGGCCGTTGGTATGGATGACACGCTACACATAGCATGCACCCTGCGTGAGAAATTGAAAGAATGAAGGAAGTTAAGAAATTGAGTGATCGATACTGATTGGATGACACGGCAAACGACTGAATGAAACGCCGGCAGGCAGCTCTTCAATCGGCACTACCCAGGTAGGCAGCCCGTTGCGTTCAAGAGTGTGTGGAGCGTCAGCGTCTAGAACCTTTGGTAAGGCGCTTCATAAATGCTAGGTTCTTCTTCTTCTTCTTCTTCTTCTTCTATCATCATCATCATCATTATTATTATCATTATGTTTATTATTATTATTATTATAATTACTATCATTATCGTGTGTTGCTGGTATCAGTGTAGCACCAGTCGCCCCCCTCACCATTCTCTCCTAAGGTGTTTATCCCCAATCAGACATATTACATGAGACGCATAGGTGCAGGCGTCAAACCTGAATACATCACCATCAACCACAATCACCAACAGAAGCTCTCTCTCTCTCTCTCTCTCTCTCTCTCTCTCTCTCTCTCTCTCTCTCTCTCTCTCTCTCTCTCCACCGAAAATACTGATGGGCGGTTCACGGGTGGTGGTGGTACTCGGTGTCACGCCATTCCCGTCCCCGTCCCCGTCCCCGTCGGACCCCCCGGGCACAAAGCAGAAGACCCCGACGTCTTCGGAGTGCTGGCAGTTGTGGGTGCCCAGCTGCAGGTGGTCGCAGTCCAGCACACTGGTCTCCGTGCCCAGGCAGTCCACCTCGTCCAGCAGGATGGGTCGACGGCTGTGGCCGGGGCCGTAGATAAGGGTCGGCACAACTCGTCCTCCCTGACTGCACGGAAAGTACCAAGAGTCTGTCACGTCTCTGACGGTGTGTGGGATCCGTACTACCAAGAGTCTGCCACGTCTCTGACGGTGTGTGGGATCCGTAGTACCAAGAGTCTGTCACGTCTCTGACGGTGTGTGGGATCCGTAGTACCGAGAGTCTGTCACGTCTCTGACAGTGTGTGGGATCCGTAGTACCGAGAGTCTGTCACGTCTCTGACAGTGTGTGGGATCCGTAGTACCGAGAGTCTGTCACGTCTCTGACAGTGTGTGGGATCCGTAGTACCGAGAGTCTGTCACGTCTCTGACAGTGTGTGGGATCCGTAGTACCGAGAGTCTGTCACGTCTCTGACAGTGTGTGGGATCCGTAGTACCGAGAGTCTGTCACGTCTCTGACAGTGTGTGGGGTCCGTAGAAGTGACAGGTCCAAGCACAGGTGAAACATTGTTCTACTCACTAACTGTCCTCAATGGTCTTCGATCAATGAATATGGTCCCGAGATAGCTTCAGAATTAACAAAACATAATCATTCTGGGCAGACGTTTCTGAAGCTTATAAACATTTCTATTACAAATGCGTACGAAAAGCTTTCTACTGAATTGCTAGCCTAACCAATATGCTACTATATATGCATCCAAGCTGCAAAGATTATGAAAACAAAAAAGTTTTCTATCAAGTACATCTTTTATGACGATGTCCAGTTTGTTTTGCGCAGAAATTTCAAAGAAAAATATGATATCAGAATTGATTTTTTTTTCGCTTTTGGCGGGTGTAAGTTGTCGAAGACCGACTATAGAAAGACATTTGGAGTAAATGTCGAAAACAGTAAATATATCAGCTCTACACTCTGCTATAAGGAACTGTTTGCCACTTACAAAGATTAAAAAAACGTTCGATCATATATTGATTAATGCTACGATAAATGGGGTTTAAACTGCCACAGACTCACGACTGGGTGTGATGTTTCCTGCATGCTCATGAAATAACGGATATAAAGTTGAAACGGTTTCATCTTAAATATTACATGGATGCTTAGGAACAAAT
>CM031595.1:168127574-168132574 GCA_018398815.1 Conus ventricosus
CAGCAGGTTACAGTGTGGTGCAGAGACAGCAGGTTACAGTGTGGTGCAGACACAGCAGGTTACAGTGTGGTGCAGACACAGCAGGTTACAGTGTGGTGCAGAGACAGCAGGTTACAGTGAGGTGCAGACACAGCAGGTTACAGTGTGGTGCAGAGACAGCAGGTTACAGTGTGGTGCAGAGACAGCAGGTTACAGTGTGGTGCAGACACAGCAGGTTACAGTGTGGTGCAGACACAGCAGGTTACAGTGTGGTGCAGACACAGCAGGTTACAGTGTGGTGCAGACACAGCAGGTTACAGTGTGGTGCAGACACAGCAGGTTACAGTGAGGTGCAGACACAGCAGGTTACAGTGAGGTGCAGAGACAGCAGGTTACAGTGTGGTGCAGACACAGCAGGTTGCAGTGTGGTGCAGAGACAGCAGGTTACAGTGTGGTGCAGAGACAGCAGGTTACAGTGTGGTGCAGACACAGCAGGTTACAGTGTGGTGCAGAGACAGCAGGTTACAGTGTGGTGCAGACACAGCAGGTTACAGTGTGGTGCAGACACAGCAGGTTACAGTGTGGTGCAGACACAGCAGGTTACAGTGTGGTGCATAGACAGCAGGTTACAGTGTGGTGCAGACACAGCAGGTTACAGTGTGGTGCAGAGACAGCAGGTTACAGTGAGGTGCAGACACAGCAGGTTACAGTGTGGTGCAGAGACAGCAGGTTACAGTGTGGTGCAGAGACAGCAGGTTACAGTGTGGTGCAGACACAGCAGGTTACAGTGTGGTGCTGACACAGCAGGTTACAGCGTGGTGCAGACACAGCAGGTTACAGTGTGGTGCAGACACAACAGGTTACAGTGTGGTGCAGAGACAGCAGGTTACAGTGTGGTGCAGACACAGCAGGTTACAGTGTGGTGCAGACACAGCAGGTTACAGTGTGGTGCAGACACAGCAGGTTACAGTGAGGTGCAGAGACAGCAGGTTACAGTGTGGTGCAGAGACAGCAGGGTACAGTGTGGTGCAGACACAGCAGGTTACAGTGTGGTGCAGAGACAGCAGGTTACAGTGTGGTGCAGACACAGCAGGTTACAGTGTGGTGCAGAGACAGCAGGTTACAGTGTGGTGCAGAGACAGCAGGTTACAGTGTGGTGCAGACACAGTAGGTTACAGTGTGGTGTAGAGACAGCAGGTTACAGTGTGGTGCAGACACAGCAGGTTACAGTGTGGTGCAGACACAGCAGGTTACAGTGTGGTGGAGACACAGCAGGTTACAGTGTGGTGCAGAGACAGCAGGTTACAGTGTGGTGCAGACACAGCAGGTTACAGTGTGGTGCAGACACAGCAGGTTACAGTGTGGTGCAGACACAGCAGGTTACAGTGTGGTGCGGAGACAGCAGGTCAGAGTGTGGTGCGGAGACAGCAGGTTACAGTGTGGTGCAGACACAGCAGGTTACAGTGAGGTGCAGACACAGCAGGTTACAGTGAGGTGCAGACACAGCAGGTTACAGTGTAGTGCAGACACAGCAGGTTACAGTGTGGAGCAGACACAGCAGGTTACAGTGTGGTGCAGAGACAGCAGGTTACAGTGTGGTGCAGAGACAGCAGGTTACAGTGTGTTGCAGAGACAGCAGGTTACAGTGTGGTGCAGAGACAGCAGGTTACAGTGTGGTGCAGACACAGCAGGTTACAGTGTGGAGCAGACACAGCAGGTTACAGTGTGGTGCAGAGACAGCAGGTTACAGTGTGGTGCAGAGACAGCAGGTTACAGTGGGGTGCAGAGACAGCAGGTTACAGTGTGGTGCAGAGACAGCAGGTTACAGTGTGGTGCAGACACAGCAGGTTACAGTGTGGTGCAGAGACAGCAGGTTACAGTGTGGTGCAGAGACAGCAGGTTACAGTGAGGTTCAGAGACAGCAGGTTACAGTGTGGTGCAGTGACAACAGGTTACAGTGTGGTGCAGGGACAGCAGGTTACAGTGTGGTGCAGAGACAGCAGGTTACAGTGTGGTGCAGAGACAGCAGGTTACAGTGTGGTGCAGACACAGCAGGTTACAGTGAGGTGCAGAGACAGCAGGGTACAGTGTGGTGCAGACACAGCAGGTTACAGTGAGGTACAGAGACAGCAGGTTACAGTGTGGTGCAGAGACAGCAGGTTACAGTGTGGTGCAGAGACAGCAGGTTACAGTGTGGTGCAGAGACAGCAGGTTACAGTGAGGTGCAGAGACAGCAGGTTACAGTGTGGTGCAGAGACAGCAGGTTACAGTGTGGTGCAGACACAGCAGGTTACAGTGTGGTGCAGACACAGCAGGTTACAGTGTGGTGCAGAGACAGCAGGTTACAGTGTGGTGCAGAGACAGCATGTTACAGTGTGGTGCAGAGACAGCAGGTTACAGTGTTGGCGCAGAGACTGCAGCTCAGAGTGTGGTGCAGAGACAGCAGGTTACAGTGTGGTGCAGAGACAGCAGGTTACAGTGTGGTGCAGAGACAGCAGCTCAGAGTGTGGTGCAGAGACAGCAGGTTACAGTGTGGTGCAGAGACAGCAGGTTACAGTGTGGTGCAGAGACAGCAGGTTACAGTGTGGTGCAGACACAGCAGGTTGCAGTGTGGTGCAGAGACAGCAGGTTACAGTGTGGTGCAGAGACAGCAGGTTACAGTGTGGTGCGGAGACAGCAGGTTGCAGTGTGGTGCAGATACAGCAGGTTACAGTGTGGTGCAGACACAGCAGGTTACAGTGTGGTGCAGACACAGCAGGTTACAGTGTGGTGCAGAGACAGCAGGTTATAGTGTTGTGCAGAGACAGCAGGTTACAGTGTGGTGCAGACACAGCAGGTTACAGTGTGGTGCAGACACAGCAGATTACAGTGTGGTACAGACACAGCAGGTTACAGTGTGGTGCAGAGACGGCAGGTCAGAGTGTGGTGCAGAGACAGCAGGTTACAGTGAGGTGCAGAGATAGCAGGTTACAGTGAGGTGCAGAGACAGCAGGTCACAGTGTGGTGCAGAGACGGCAGGTCAGAGTGTGGTGCAGAGACAGCAGGTTACAGTGTGGTGCAGAGACAGCAGGTTACAGTGTGGTGCAGAGACAGCAGGTTACAGTGTGGTGCAGGGACAGCAGGTTCAGTGTGGTGCAGACACAGCAGGTTACAGTGTGGTGCAGACACAGCAGGTTACAGTGTGGTGCAGACACAGCAGGTTACAGTGTGGTGCAGAGAGACAGCAGGTTACAGTGTGGTGCAGACACAGCAGGTTACAGTGTGGTGCAGAGACAGCAGGTTACAGTGTGGTGCAGACACAGCAGGTTACAGTGTGGTGCAGACACAGCAGGTTACAGTGTGTGTGCAGAGACAGCAGGTTACAGTGTGGTGCAGAGACAGCATGTTACAGTGTGGTGCAGAGACAGCAGGTCAGAGTGTGGTGCGGAGACAGCAGGTTACAGTGTGGTGCAGAGACAGCAGGTTACAGTGTGGTGCAGAGACAGTAGGTTACAGTGTGGTGCAGAGACAGCAGGTTACAGTGTGGTGCAGAGACAGCAGGTTACAGTGTGGTGCAGACACAGCAGGTTACAGTGTGGTGCAGAGACAGCAGGTTACAGTGTGGTGCAGAGACAGCAGGTTACAGTGTGTTGCAGACAAAGCAGGTTACAGTGTGGTGCAGAGACAGCAGGTTACAGTGTGGTGCAGACACAGCAGGTTACAGTGAGGTGCAGACACAGCAGGTTACAGTGTGGTGCAGACACAGCAGGTTACAGTGTGGTGCAGACACAGCAGGTTACAGTGTGGTGCAGGACACAGCAGGTTACAGTGTGGTGCAGAGACAGCAGGTTACAGTGTGGTGCAGAGACAGCATGTTACAGTGTGGTGCAGAGACAGCAGGTTACAGTGTGGTGCAGAGACAGTAGGTTACAGTGTGGTGCAGAGACAGCAGGTCAGAGTGTGGTGCGGAGACAGCAGGTTACAGTGTGGTGCAGAGACAGCAGGTTACAGTGTGGTGCAGAGACAGCAGGTTACAGTGAGGTGCAGAGACAGCAGGTTGCAGTGAGGTGCAGAGACAGCAGGTTACAGTGAGGTGCAGAGACAGCAGGTTACAGTGAGGTGCAGAGACAGCAGGTTACAGTGAGGTGCAGAGACAGCAGGTTAGGGAACGTCGTCGTTCTCAAGGCAAAGCGTCAAATGATGGTTTATGGAGGAAAGGGTGGGGTTGGGAGTTTGGTGGGGTGGGGGAAGGGTTTGGGCCGGGCGGTTGTATGGAAAATAGGTTGGTTTCAGATATAGTTCAAATTAAATGCCCTAAAATGCTCCACCAAGCACACGAACGCACGCACGTACACACACACACACTGACTCTCTCGCTCTCTCTTATCTTATTTTATCTCTCTCTATCTCTTATCACTTGTCAGTGCTTATCTATTGTCCTCGTAAATACAGGATGTATCTCATCTTATCTCATCTCTCTCTCTCACCCACGCACACACACATACACATACGCACGTACGCACCCCCCCCCCCCCCCCCCCCCCCCACACACACCTATACACAATGACTCATACACACGGATTCTCTCTTACACACACACACACACACACACACACACACACACACACACACACACTGACACACACACATAGACACACTGACACACACACTGACTCTCTCTCTCTCTCTTTCTCTTTCTGTCTGTGTCACACACACACACACACACACACACACACACACACACACACACACACACACACACACACATACACACAGACAGAGCCCGGTCTCCTTAACGGCAGACAAAATAACCCCCCCTTTTCTCCTTCTCAACTCAGCCCAACCACAAATTGCTACCAGCCAATCGGTATCTGCCTTCTGCAGACATTCTCATGTGATGACCAAACGGTGACATCCCATTTGGTCTACTCCCATTTCGTCTACTCCCATTTCGTCTACTACTCCCATTTCGTCTATTTCCATACTGACCATACTGCAAGGCTCCCCCCTGGCGTAACCAGTGTCCCAGTCTACTCAAAGCA
>CM031595.1:168137574-168140074 GCA_018398815.1 Conus ventricosus
AGCCTCACACAGAACGTTGTTGTGGGTGGGAGGAAGGATCGGGGTGGGGGTAGGGGAAGCACTAGCGAGACTGGAGAAGCCTAGGGGGTGGGGGCGGTGTGGGGGGGGGGGGGGTGGTGGTCACCGTCCAAAGTCTTTGCCTTACAGTTGTCGACTAGGGGTGGGTAGGGGAGCACTAGGGACTGGAGAACCCTAGGGGTTGGGGATGGGGAGTAGGGGGTTGTCACTGTCCAAGTCTTTGCCTCACATTTGTTGACTCTGCAGACCACCCCGGCGGCCTCAAAGGCCTGGCAGTCGTGCTTCTTCCACGGGGAGGCGGGGCAGTCCTTGAGGGAGTCCTCGTTGCCCACGCACTGCACCTCGTCCAGCAGGATGTTGCCCACGCCCACCCCGAACTCCCCGCCCACGGAGGCTCTGTCGGCGCCCCTGCAGGGAGGAGGCTTCCTTAGTATACATCGGGACAAGGTAAGGAGGCTGAGACACAGGGGAGAGAGAGAGAGGAGAGAGAGAGAGAGACAGACAGACAGACAGACAGACAGACAGAGACAGACAGACAGACAGACAGACAGAAAGACAGACAGACAGAAACACACACGCACGCGCGCGCGCACGCAAGCACACACACACACGCGCGCGCGCGCGCGCGCGCGCACGCACGCATGCACGCACACACACACACACACACACCACAAACACACATACTTGCACATAAAACACACACACACACACACACACACACACACACACACACACACACATAGGAAAACAAACAAAGGGAGGTTGACAGATAAAAAAGGAGGATATATACTGACTTCCATAAAAAACGCGAAAAATTGAAAGGCTATTTTTCGGGTGAAAAGGGGTGAATATACAATATTGAACCATTGTGGCAAGTTGTTTGGGTCCAAGACTCACGTGCAGTGAAAAATTTGTGTGAGCAACACATCATTCCCGGCATTGGAGGGTCAACAAAAATGGCAAACTGGTTGCTGCATGTGAGGCACGTGCACACCATGCAGAGCAAAGTTAACCAGCGATAAGTACGCAGGCATGCAGCCTTTATAAAGCCGTGCTACAAGGTTCAGATAGATAACGACTTGCCGTCTGAGCGCTACAGAGATGCCAAGACTACGAGCAGAGGAACGCAATCGTGCCCTAGGCCATCTGGAGGCTGGTGTGGATGCCAGGCAGGTCGCCAACATCTTTAACGTCCACATCTCAACCATCTATCGTCTGCAGCACCGCATGTGAGCCACTGGTACCACTGATGATCGTCCCCGGCCAGGCTGTCCTCGGGTCACCACACCAAGAGAGGATCGCCATTTTGTTCGAACCCATCTGCGGGACAGGCGGCAAACAGCCGCTAACACTGCTCGACAGGTGCTTGGGAATTTCCAGCAACGAATCAGCCTCAACACTGTGCGGCGGCGTCTTCAGGAGAACGGGCTGGCATGTAGGCGACCTCACAGAGGTCCGGTACTGACACCAAGACACTGGCAGGACAGGCTGCAGTGGGCACAAGCCCGAATCAACTGGCGCAGGCAGCAGTGGGGACGCATACTGTTCTCAGATGAGAGCCGTTTTTGTATTGACATGGCTGACGGTCGTGTCAGAATATGGCGTCGACCTGGTGAACGCTATGCTGACTCCTGTGTGGTAGAGCGGAACCCCTGGGGAGGCCCGAACGTTATGATATGGGGTGCAATTGGCATTAACCATGCCATAGGACCAGTCATCTTTCAGAACATTGGTCCTGGTCGCGGACAGGGTGTCAATGCACAGCGCTACATCCACCAGGTGCTCGGACCCCATGTCGTTCCTTTTTTTGCGCAACGCCCAAACTGGACATTCCAACAGGACAATGCAAGACCACACACAGCCAGGGCCACCCAGCAATTTCTTCAGCATAACAACGTCAATGTGCTGCCCTGGCCAGCCCTCAGTCCCGATTTAAACCCAATAGAACATTTTTGGGATGAACTTGGCAGACGGTTGGACCTCCTGCGTCCACGACCAGCAACAGCGGCTCAACTTCACCAGGCCATCGTCCATGTGTGGGTTGGTGTTCCAAGGGACGCATCAACCACCTGGTCCACTCAATGAGCCGCAGGTGTCAAGCAGTTGTCCATGCAAATGGTGGCCACACACGGTATTAGGACTTCAAGCTGGTTTGTCACGTGACCTTGGATTTTCCACACAAAGACATATTGCTGATGACATTTTCACACATTACCGGTGTAATGAATCAAATCACGTTGAATTCTCGCTTCCACTCTGTACAATTGTGACCAATGAAATTCGCCCCTAACCTTCAGCTTGTTTTGCTTTCGCGTTTTTTTATGGAAGTCAGTATATAATAAATACGAGGGTTAACTGCTATAACCCAGTATCTCTCTTATATATATATGTATATGAGATACTGGGTTCTGGCAGTCAACCCAGTCAGGTAGATAGACAGCTAGATAGACAGCTAGATAGATAGATAGATATGTGTGTGTGT
>CM031595.1:168145074-168147574 GCA_018398815.1 Conus ventricosus
AATTGACATGTAAACGGAACTGAATTCCCCATGCTGTCGAGCAAAAAAAAGAAAGAAAAGCTAACAAAGAAACAAGCAAAAATAAATAAATAAATAAATAAATAAAATCAAGACCAAAAAAAAAAAACCAAAAACCCAACCAAACAAAGAAATATGATGCAGTCTCTAATTTTGGTCTGTGTTGGATGAACTTGAGTTAGCAAATGCATCAGAATGTTTTTTGTTAATAATTATTTATTTGTTTTGTTTGTTGTGACTTTTGTAAACAAAATTTCTTTCTGCAATTTACTTGAAAGAAAATTCATTCTGCTGTTCCTGAAATATTAAGCTAACAGAATTTCTGTTTGGGGTTCACTGAATACCCCTATACCATATATACATATATAAAATTGAAAATCTCCTTTGAGGATTACTTAAAAAGAACAAATCGGCAGAGATTGTGTATGCGCTCACTTGATAAACAAATAATAACAGAGCGCACGCAGTTCACTAAAGTACACACACACACACACACACACACACGCACAAATACATACACGACAGCGTGAACGCGCGCGCACAACACACACACACACACACACACACTCATTCACAACACACACACTCATTCACACACACACACACACACACACACACACACACACATATATATATATGCACACACGACAGCGTGAACGCGCGCGCGCAAAACACACACACACACACACACACACACACACACACACACACACACACACACACACACACCGACAACGTAAACAAAACTTTCCATTGAGGTGAATTCCAGCAACAAGGGCATAAAACACTCTCCACATATAATTGGCACACGCACACACACACACACACACACACTAACATATGACATAAGATATTAAGAAACTCGCGCGCGCGCGTACACACACACACACACACACACACACACACACACACACACACACACACACTGAGAGAGAGAGAGAGAGAGAGAGAGAGAGAGAGGTGATAGGAACACAACTAACCAGCCTGCGAGCTCAGGATAAAGTAACTGTGGTGGTCAGATGGCATCAGATGCACGGACGTGTCATCATCGGCGTCTAGCAACTGACACTGCCGCTCGTCTTCATTGTACACGAACGATAAGCACGTGAAGTACGTGTCCTCAATGCAGTACGTCGCACACTGAAACACCCAACCCCTTAAAAAAAACAAACTCATACACTTGCGGTATTTTATAAAGCGCAAAAAAATCAAAATCCGTTTTAGAACTGAAATCTCACGAAATCAGATGAGTTTTTTTTTTTTTTAGTTTTTTTTTTAATTAATCGAATGAGGATGATGAAGATGATGCTTCGGATTTTCATTCTGGTCTGACAGGCCTGTACTCTACGGTATTCTTTCATATATCCCGGCGTCAACCAGACCCGAGAGATACAGGCACCCGCAGTGTTGCTCAGGCAATTTGAGCAACATTCTCAAAGACATATTCATTACGTGGATGAAACTCGAATGTGTGGTCCCAGCCTTCCCAACTGAGTCTGTAGCGGTCGGGGCAGATAAATCCCACATGACTCAGATGGGAATCGAACCCACGACCTCACAGCCGGGAGTCCGAGACGCTAACCACTTCGCTACGGCGGCTGGTTAAATCAGATGAGTCTTTAAGTCCAAATGAAATGACAGCCGCGACCAAAATAAAATAAACGTTAAGCGTGGTGTTTCCTGCGTTTTCCGTCTGAGGTTTCTTCGGAAAAAAAGGAGAAAAAAAAAAAGAAAAAAAAGAAAGAAAGAAAAAAAGAAAAAAGAAAAAAGTTTTGAGTCTCTTTCTTGCATTTCGCAAGTAGACATGCGACTTGTGACTAGAGCTGGGAGTAGATAAGTGGGTCCTCAAGGGGAAGGACTTACCTCCACCCTCTCTCTTACTAGTGGTGGAAGGAGCAACTTTCCGGTCCTAGTCATCGAAAGAAATTTTATATTGTTCCCGGGACTATTGAATACTCAATAGTGGCTCTGTGATAAGCTTCCTTAGGTTTGTACTCTTCAAAGTACTTGTAACTCCGAGAGACAGAATTAGAGAGAAGTTCAAACATTCAATACTGATTGAACAACAAAGACTTGACACAAGTTAAGTGCACTTTCACACTTCAACTTTACTTGCTCACACACTGGAAAATAGTTAAAGTTTGTTTACAATGGACATGTCAGTGTTACTTTAATTGCATGCTCTTTGGCACATCAACTTCACTTGCTTGCACCCAGGAAAGCAGTTAAAGTTCATAACAATAGACATGTTCTCACTGTTTCATCATTAAGTGAGGGAAAGCTCTGGATGAGTTGAATTACAGTCCCTTTGGAAGATTATGACTTATCTAAAGTTGGAGAGGACAGTTGATCTCTCTCTTGTGGCTGGTGACTGATCCTGCTATGTAGACCTGTTGCTGTAGTGCTGGGCTGTGGTCTGTCTGTATAACCTGTCTTGCCCAGTGATATGTAGCGTAGCCACAGTCTGTAGCATAGCAACGGT
>CM031595.1:168160074-168167574 GCA_018398815.1 Conus ventricosus
TTAAGAGGATGCTAACGCACAGCATTGTGGCGCATTTTCCTAATAATTTATTGGCGTGTGACTGCCGAATCAATGTCTGGCTCAGTTTTAAGAGGATGCTAACGCACAGCATTGTGGCGCATTTTCCTAATATTTTATTGGCGTGTGACTGCCGAATCAATGTCTGGTTCAGTTTTAAGAGGATGCTAACGCACAGCATTGTGGCGCATTTTCCTAATATTTTATTGGCGTGTGACTGCCGAATCAATGTCTGGTTCAGTTTTAAGAGGATGCTAACACACAGCATTGTGGCGCATTTTCCTAATAATTTATTGGCGTGTGACTGCCGAATCAATGTCTGGCTCAGTTTTAAGAGGATGCTAACGCACAGCATTGTGGCGCATTTTCCTAATAATTTATTGGCGTGTGACTGCCGAATCAATGTCTGTTTCAGTTTCCGTTTTGCCCTCAAAGGCATCGCTTTTCCGGATTTGTATATAAATGTAACCACAGAGGATCAAATCAACTTTGAGACTCATGTAAGTGCAAGATAACAAATATCAACACTAGTATATTTCGTTTTCACACCAATTCTATTTACCATTGTAAATTATTTTCCATCGAATATCCACTTTCGATTTATCGTAATTTTGTGGACATTTACCAAGGTCATATCTGATGAAAAGAAAGTTTCGTTCCAGGTGTTCGTGCTCGAGAAAGCGTCTGCTTTATTTGGACGTCCATGATGGCGACACACGATCTTGCCAACTGAATGAAAACTGAGAGTTAATTAATCTGAAAGAGAGCGTCAAGAGTGATCGTTTTACCCATTGGCTGGAGGCTTTCTTTCTCATGAGCAACCAAACACATGACTGGAACAGATACATGATAACTAAAAGAAAACATCACCAGCACCACCTGACCAACATACAGGCAGAGAGTATAAACTGTACACAACGCAGAGAACCAGTCATAAAACATTACCGTTCACGATGCATGTTCACGAAAATGACGGCAGCACACACTCAGAAAAGACGTCCTTTCTGTTCTCTCACCCTTAGAGTCAACAGCTATCTTGATTATGTCATGAAGCGGATTTTTAAACAGGGAGAAAAAAAATGGACCAGGGACTATAGGTTGTTTCAATTTTGCCTGAACGTTTTTAACTTTGTCCAAGTATACACAGGTATAGTAATAGGCCTGTATGTGTTGGGCTGACACCTTCTACCGAATTCAGTAAACTGCCTCTCCCTAATTAATTCTAAAGAGCTCAGTTCCTCTGCTGAGCACTGGAATTAAGAGTACTAAACACTGAAACGTACCGGGAAACCAACGGGTCGCCACCACGGAGGCACGCTGCAAGCGCATGCGCCGCTTGGCAGATCGCCTCTGCCTTTGCGGTCTCGTCGTTTACCTCCCTTGGGGCGCTTTTTCCCTCGTTTTCTCTTGCCTTTCTCCCCGCCTTCTTGCCTCTCCGCCCAGACTTGGATTTCTTCGAGGTTCTGGGCACGTGTTTGTTCCAGGCCATGTCTTCTTGCTGATCCGCCCAGATGTGTACCACACATGTTCTGCACGTATGTGAAAAACTCATGTCAATATACATATACACGCTCACATTGGGAAAAAAAATCAAACGCACAACTGACGTATACAGCAAAACTGCGTCTTTCATGCACGGAATATACGTGGAAGGGACAGATTTTTAACCTTTGTACGTACCCTTTGCGAAAAGCATCTCCAGCACCAAACGGAATTCTACACGTCTTCACAGACTTCGGAAGGCTTTCAACATGGTCTCGCTCTGTGGGTCACATGAAGACATTTAACATTTGACAGAAGCTTATCAACACCAGCAACTGTACCCAAAGCGACCAGTGCGGTGTTCATGCAGGGTGCTATTGGAGAATGGTTTCATACTTCAGCTGGAGTTCGTCAGGGCTGCTTCTATCTCCCTCACAGTTCAACATATTCCCGGAACGCATCATGACTGAGGTCTTGGAGGTCTTGTCAACACAGTCAGCACTGGAAGAGACAATCAGAAATCTCGATGTACAGCTGACATCGATGGCCTGGCAGACGGTGACAAGAACTCGTCCAACGACTGGACGAAACACCAACAAGATGTGACACAGAAATCAGCGCCGAGATGACCAAGCAGAGGGCCAGCCACAACAGCACCATGAATGGTGATATCACTGTCCACCTTCAGAAACTAGAATCTGTTCAGCAGTTCGCTGACTGGGATCCATCATTGACAGTGAAGAATCCAGACCAGAAATCCTCTCAAGGTCAGCAAAGGCGACCACAGCACTGTTCAGATTAAAACCTGTATGAAATGACAAGTGCGTCTTCTTGAAACGCAGGACTGGGGTCCCGCTAAGATAAGATAATGTCGCTTATAGCCCAGCCGACCGCAAAGGGCCATATCAGGGCTGTCACCACGTTAAAATCAACTCACCAGTCGAAAAAAAAAAAAAAAAAAAAAAAAAAAAAAACTTTCATACATCTCGTTAAATGACATCGTCTAGAAAGCACCGAAACTTTGTTAAAAATCTTTCTTCCCTAAAATCTTAAATCAGATGAAAAATGTTAATCTCTCTCAAAACTCAAGGATCACGTCAGGCGGGACATCCCTGAACAGGATCTTCATGGACTCCGCTGTAAAATGTTTGTGTCTCACATCGTGCAAGTCCAACACTCTAAAAGAACATGTTTCATTGTGAGTGGTGCATGACATGGAATGCACCACGGAGCTTCTTCACTCTTTAAAAGGTAAGAATGGGTAAAATACGAATGGCCGGTGTGCAGCCGGCACAGAACCGTTTCCTCTTTACGACCACCCGACGTAGATGGGAGGAAGTCCTTAAGGTTTGGACGGATCTGAAAGAGACTGGGGTCCCGCATGCAATAGTATATTCCTTCTTCCCGTGCGCATGTGAAACATGAACCCTACCAGCAGGTCTGGAAAGTAGAATCCACGTCACGGAAATGAGATGTTACCGCAGAATAAACATCAAATACTTATACCACTCACTGATCAACAAAAGCGTCAAAATCAGTCAGCACAGAGGACCGTACGAAGACCTACCAACATCGGTCAAGAAAAAAAAACCCATTAGTGTAGCCATGTAACAAGATCCAAAAGGTGTTGGTAAAAATATTCACTAAGGGGACTGTTCAAGGACGGAGATGGGGGGGGGGGGGGGAGACAGAAACAAACAAACAAACAAAGAACGATGGACTGACAACACTGCAGAGTGGACAGGGAAAACATTCTTAGACACGCAGGCCTTAGCACACAGCAGACAGAACTGGAGGAACCTGGTGACTGTTCTTCCGTGGCGCCCCAGTGACTCCCCATGGGAAAAAGGGAAGAGAGGTGATCCTCCTCTTCATTATCAACGTCACCTTCCTCTCCTTCTCTTCATAATCAACACCTCCTTTTTCCATCCATCCACACCATCCAAACCCTCCCCTCCTCATCATAATCATCACCTTATCTTCCTCTTTATCATCATCACCACCTTCTTATATTCTTCTTTATTGTTGTCATCATCATCATCCTCTTCCCGTCATCATCAGTTCCCTCTTTCTCATTTTTGTCATCATCGTCTCCCTCCGTTTTCTATCCTCTTCTTCGTTATCTTCATTCTCTTCCTCTCATATCATCATCATCATCATCATCATCATCATCATCATCATCATCATATCATCGCCATCATCATCATCATCATCATCATTATCATCATCATCATCATGACTCCTCATATCATTATAATCATTATCATCATCATCACCATCATCATCACCACACAACCACCATCATTATCATTGTCATCACCACCACCACCACCACCACCACCGCCACCATCATCATCACATCTTCACCACAATCACCACCACCATAACCTCCACACCACCACCACCACCATCACCATCATCATCATCATCATCACCATCACCATCATCATCATCATCATCATCATCAACACTACTCTCCTCGTCATGATATTCGTCAATCATCACCCTCCTCCCCTACTCCTCCTCCTCCTCCTCACCACCCTCCTCATCCCCCTCCTCCCCCCCCCCCCCCCCCCCCCCTCCCCCTGCACGCACCTCCTGCGGCGGTGAGGGACGAGGATGTGGAAGAGTGTTCTCCTGCAGACTCCCCGCTGGCCAGCGGCTTGACCACCACTTGCACTGGCCCCGCCTTGATGTTTGCGGCACTCCGAAGAACCGTAGCACGAGTCGCCTCCCCCACCCAGCCTCCGGCAACCTGGTGGACATGGTACAGTCAGCGCATTTGAACTGCCTCTCTCTCTCTCTCTCTCTCTCTCTCTCTCTCTCTCTCTCTCTCTCTCTCTGACTCTCTCTGTCTGTCCGTCTGTCTGTCTGTCTCTTCCTACTCCTCTCTCTTTCTCTCCCTTTCCCTCCGTCCCCTCTCTCTCTCTCTCTCTCTCTCTCTCTCTCTCTCTCTCTCTCTCTCTCTCTTCTCTCTCATTCCTGCATCACCACCATTAAGAACAAAATAGTAATGAACGTTTTTATTCAACCAATAATAATTACAGCAATATCGCCAGCATCAACAGTGATGATAATGAACATAACAACAACGAGAATCATCCTCCTCATCATCACATCATCATCACACGAGAATTACAACAACAAAAATTCATCATCATCATCATCATCATCATCATCATCATTCATCATCACCACCATTCTCATTATGTGACAAAAACAACAATAATAACAATGAAAACAACAAAATAAGGAGTCACTACTGTTACGACGAACAATTACAACTACTATCCGCCCAACGACGATAAATTCTACCACGACGTCGACTTCTGCTGTATTTGCTACTACTACGACGACTATAGTTACTACTTCTGTTGCTACGACGACTGCGACGACTTACTAATACTATTCCAAAGATAGATATTACAGCTACTTCATTCTACAACAACAACAACAACAACAACAACAACAACTACCATACTACTACTACTACTACTACTACTACTATTCTACTACTACTACTACTACTACTACTACGTTGCTGTTGTTATTGTGCTGCTGCTGCTATACTACTGCTACCACCATCACCACTACCACACCACCACCACTACCACTACAACTACTGCTTTACTACTACTACTGCTACTACTTCTACCACCCCACCATCACCACACCACCAACAACCACTACTACTACTATCATTACTACTACTGCAGCAGCTGCTGCTGCTGCTATTACTACTACAACAACAACAAAAGAACTACTGCTACTGCTACCACTATTTGTACTACCACTACTATTGTTTGCTGCTGCTGCTGCTGCTGCTGCTGCTGCTGCTGCTGCAACAACAACATTTACTACTGCTACTTCCACTGCTACTGCTGCTGCTGCTGCTGCTTCTACTACAACAACAACAAGTACTACTACTACCACTGCTGCTGATGCTACTACTACTACTTCTTCTTGTACCGACACAACCATGGCACCTCTATTAGGACGGCAGACCACGGAGGCAGCCTCAGCCACTGTGCATCGTCGTGTCTGTCTTCATACTGGCAATGCTGCAAGCTGCTCTCGCTTCCGTCACACTCCACGTCATCCATGATGATGTCACTGCTATCCAGCGGTTTGGGTCCACCCCGTAGTGGGCCTCGCCTGGCGACGCCTGGGCGCCTCTGTCATTGGGGGGGGGGTGGGGGGGGGGGGGGGGGGGGAAGGGAGATGTTATTAGATTCGAGTCCACGGTTATAGTTTCGGCCCCAAACACTCTAAATTTTCTGTTACACTCCAAGCTGCACCTGGTTTTTTCTCAGAAGATCAGCCAGTTACCAGAACATATTCCTCGCACAGTCCAGCCCTTGACCCATACCATACCTGACTCTGAGGCAGGTCTCATGTCCGTTCCCTTTTCAATGCAATCACGATCCACATGACCTTCATTTTCCTGTCGTCTGCTGGACTTTTCACTCCAAAACCCTGGTGCCCAACCAATGGCGTAGAAAATACAAGGAGTCCACGAGTCATGCATCATTCTGCTTTTTTGCTGACCTAATGCACTGAACTAATTTATGACCCCAAATTCCACGATAAAATCATGTTTTTCACATTCAAGTTTCCCCCACAGAGCCAGGGCGATTCTCATCTGTTCAAACGTGGTTTTTACTACTTGACCTTTCCTGTAACCCTGAACTCTGACCTTTAGAGACACGCTGTCATCCTTTAATCCTTTCGTTTTCACTGACGTCACTAAATAGAACACAAATACCCACAATACTTAGCGCGATCGACTTGTCCGCCATTTTGCTTCCCTAGCTTATGAAACTCTCTCATTTTGACCTGGCATATAGTATATAAATGTGAACATTTTACATGAATGTTTGTAACATGTATGCAGTTCATGCATAATATTTTTTGCATGTATATCATAAGATATTCTTATCTGTGCATACAATTTTCATTTTCATGGTGAAATTGTTCAGACACACGAATAGATAAATGAGGATTTTCATTATCTTTCAATGCATATAATGTAAATTGAAACTTTTTACAATGCATATGCATGTCAATACCTGACTGGTGCAATGCATTTATTTTATTCCCTCCAGTATTTTCTCAACTTTTGTACATACTAACTGCATTTTCCAACCATTTTTGAAAACTAAACATAAAAAATACATTTGTACCTTTGTACTGTGTGTGTATATATTGCTAAATGATGAAGAAGAGCAAGGTTACATTTTTCAGTACATTAAAATACATAAGATGAACATATTTTGCATACCTGATAAAGCAACTTAATATAGCTACATGTAGTGTTTTTTGGTTTTAGAATAGTACTGGTGTATTTTCAACCATTTATTATTAGAATGTCAATGTATATATAAGACTCAAACAAGTAAAACGCGGTAACGCCGTTGTACCAAGCAAATTTTCGGTTTATTACAAACCTTCTTCAGGCTAAAAGATTGGCCAACTGAACACGCACACACACACAGACATCCAAGTCCCTGTCACATAAAACAGAAGCTGAATTCAGTTCAAAAAGAATTAAAATCACTTGCACGAACATATCGTTTGAGAGGCAGTGGAAAACATGTCGGTGTGCTCCACACACACACGCACACACGCACACACACACACTCACACACACACACACACACACACACACACACACACACACACACACACACACACACTACCCCCCCCCCCCCCAACACACACACACACACACACATAACTCATACACACAACACACACGCACGCACGCACGCACGCACGCACGCACGCACACACACACACACACACACACTGCATCAACCCTGGCGACTTTTCCCATATACCCAGCATCAAACACATTCATTGCCACACACACACACACACACACACACACACACACACACACACACACACACACACACACACACATGCACACACACATACCCGCACATATACACTGCATCAACCTTGGAGATCTTTCATACCCAACATCAAACACATTCA
>CM031595.1:168177574-168182574 GCA_018398815.1 Conus ventricosus
CACACACACACACACACACACACACCACACACACACATTGTCACACACCCACACACACACACACACACACACCCACACCCACACACACACACAATTCGTTTTGCCTTTATGTCATAACAAATAAAGTCAGCCAATCTGGCGAGTTTATCAACAAAACCAGGCTGGTCTGACTCCTGACCTCGGCACGTCATATCAGAGTGCCATGACAACCCGCGAACGTCCTACCCCCCCCCCCCCCCCCCCTCCCGCGCGCCCTGACTTGGAACAAGTCGATCATTCATCAGGGGGCCACTTCAGCAGCATCCTGCCTCTCTGGACAGCGGTCCACTGTTCGGGTGACGCCCTTCAAACCAGGCAGAGAATGGTACAGCAGACAACACACATCGGGTTTGACGAGTCACAAAGAGACATAGGCCCTGTCCATTGTCGACCGCTCACGTCTCGTCGTCGTCGTGGGCGTATTTTTCTGGTGTTAGTGCCCGTTTTTCTAAAGGGCGATAATGCGCGCGGTCGAAGTGAGATGTGGCCACACGCCTAATTAGGACTTTGCACTGAAATACTAAACAGTCCATGTAAGCGTTTTGAGGCCTACCATAACTTTGAGCCAGCGTTTAATGTTAAACTGATAATTGATCAAAATAACAACTCCCCACCAATCACATCCATTGTTTTGGGTGATTTCCACCGATGAAATCACAATCTTCAAATTCATAACCTCTCCCTCAGTTGACACACATATCAGGCCTTTGCACTCACCCATGACCCTATCTTTGCGCCAGGTGGTTCCCTAAAATAGTCCCGTCCCTTTGATGTTAATCTGTCTGCTTGGAACCACCTGGCTTGTACCTTGATGGCCACAACGAAAATGAGGAGAATCAACTTTCAGACACAATAAAAATTCTCAAAACAGTATACCTGCGCCAGTCTATAAATACTCCACTCCGAAGTAAGGCCTTGGCGCATTAATTTTTGGTGTGCAGCCAATGCGCGTTTTTCTAAAGGGTGAAAATGCGCGCGATGCGAGTGGGATGTCAGAAAGCGCGTACGCCATGGCCGATAACAGAGCGCTTCCGGAGCGAGGCAGCGCGCAATTCAGAAATCAGGAAGCGCGCACACAATTGATTTGTTTGTAGTTCTGTCTACTCTTCCGTGCCACTTCAGTGTCAATGCACCCACGCCGCTCATTCCGATTCCTCGTCCACAGCCACAGCACGGCGTGTCCCGCCACGGTCCCTGCACCGGCAATCCACAGGGAGCAGTCAATGTCAAGTATCTTTAGGCATTCCACCAGAGGAGACGCTGCACCGCTGCCAAGTCATTTCGGTGTTCAGTGGTGCCTGTTCTCATCCAACATACTCACGACATCACTTACTAAGCCCCCTACTGACGACAATTACTGTTTAGTCGCTGAGACAGCGTGAGTGAGTTCTTCCTTCGGAGGGCGCCACCACGTCTGTTCAACGATAGTCCCCATGAATTCGCCGATAGCGGTGACCCTGAGAGTAGCTCACCGAGGGTATAGACGTGGAGAGCAAATTAAAACTGAGGTCCCTATGAGAGCAGTGTATAAAGGACAACATAATTCAAGACTTTTTATGCAGGGTAGATAAGGATTAAGATGACAAAGATGATGCTACGGATTTCCATTCTGATTTGAGACCGCATGACAGACGCTCACTTTCATAATGTATCCCAGCGTCAACCAGACGCGAGAGATACAGTCACCTGCGGCGTTTGTCTGGGAGATTTGAGCAATTGTCTCAGCGACGCATCCATTAAGTGGATGAAACTCGACTGTGTGGTCCCAGTCTTCCCAGTTGAGCCCAGAGCAAACTCAACACTGGGTAGGAGCCTGTCGGGGCAGAAAACCCCCACAAATAAGTGGCTCTAACAGGAATCGAATATAGGATCTCCAACAGGGAGTCCGGAATGCTAACCACTTCGCCACGGCGGCTAGTTTGATGAAATGACTTATCACAGTTGAATTTCACTCACATGGTTATTGCATGTGTTTCATACTTTTTTTTAACTTATGGATTTAAAAACTGGCAAATTTTAGCATCCTTGAAGGCGTAAGCTATTGTGTCCAACACATAAACACGATGATGTGAGGCCGTTAATGTTACGCGTGTGTTTTTGATGTTTAACTAGGACAGTACGAATTTCAGTATTTCTCTCTCTCTCTCTCTCTCTCTCTCTCTCTCTCTCTCTCTCCTCTCATCTCTCTCTCTCTCTGTGAGAGGTTTCAAATATAGTAGGAAAACATTTTGGGTGGGCTTGACACCAGAAGGTCTCCAGACAGGAACCCCCTCTGTGGCCGTGAATTCTACACACTAAGGAGGCTGGGCCACATCCAATTCATGACTCCTAGATGCCTCTCCGTTGTCAGATGTTTTCCCTGTCGCTGGCAGAGCCAGCAACTGCTGGACGAGTGGGTGTCTCGAGGCGCTGCCTTTTTAAAAACATGTTCTACCTGCTATCGGACCTCAATATTTACTAAGTTCCGAAATTTCACTTTTATGAAGTTCATTTTTGTTCCTTCTCGGCCAGACCCAGCTGGAAGTCTTTTCAGCTGCCTCTGCCATTGCCTTTAGGATTCTGGTCGTTTTCTTACCAGAAAAAAAGTGAGCTGTTCCATGAGATCCAAGGCTGACGACCCTACACATCTCCCTGCTCTATGGCGAGAACACTGAGTAGGAAGCCGGGTTCCCTCGGACTGCTGAGTAGTCTGGCATACTTTTCAGTCTCGCAGATGCCAGCTTGCGCCATTCTGCTTTCATTTTGGCACAGTGAGTTCAATTGGAATCAATTGTTTTGACGAACGTGAGTGGAATGCAATATCCGGTCCCACACCACTCTCCCTGATGATCTCTGGATAATTTGTCTCCCCTTCCTGGAAGGTCTGCTATACACTCCCAGTCATCCACTCCATCTACTAAATCCCGCCTCTATGCTCTTGATGCCACAGCTCTTCCAGACCATGATTTGTGGCCTCCTGCCGGGTACAGAATCGATACAGGGGCAGCTGGCAGTGCAGTCTTCCCTCTGGCAGTGCCAACCGTGTGTGCGATCTCTTGAAACACTTGGCTGTGTCTCCGAGCGTACCTCCCCCGGGCTTTGCAGGAACTCAAGACATGTTCCACCGTTTGTACGACCCGACAACGTGGACACGTAGGGTCATCTGATTTCCCCCAGTATTACCAGGATGGAATACGACAGGAGGAGATCATACTCAGATCTGAAGACGAAGTAAATCCTGGAAGTGCCATGTGTCATTGTTACACCGACTGAGACGTCTATGGCAACAGAAACACACAACTGTAGATTAAGACAACATAGACTGACTTGTATGCACATTGCGTATGCAGGGTATATGAGCAAAGTGAAAACATTCTATGTTTCTTAGCTTTGTCCAGTTCTTGACCACGTTGACGCCCATGTATTGTCCGATTACAGTCATTGGTTGGTTCCAACAGAGATGATGTTACACGCAATTTAGGTATGTCTTAATGTAAGGCATTGAAGACTAGAGACTCTGACGTCGAAACACGTCTTAAATAAAATCGTGATATGTAGGCCTATACGAAAAGATTGTCCTCACCTTACCCGTCCACCCCTAAAACTATCCCTCTTTCCCGGGCCCACACGTCTCTTCCCCTCTCCCCCCCCCCCCCACCCCCCCCCCCCCCCCCTTCGCCGTCTTTTTCATAACAAGAATTTACTTGCAAAGATCATTTTAACAAGGCAGTTTACATGTATGTTGTGAAATTTTGGTGTATGCGGAGGTACTCTGAAAATATTCATGGCATTTTATGTAGCAGTCCATTTTAGTGATAAAAAAAGTGATTCGTAGCCTGTGCAAAAGTTGCTTCGATATCAGTCCACGATTCTGTTTCTGAATCTGACAGCGATTTCTGTCAGTAACACAGGCCAGGTTGTTCCTTTGGGCTGTCTGGCACAAAACAGCCGAGGAAATAAAAGGACATACATACATACATACAGACAGACAGACAGACAGACAGACAGATGGTGGCAGACAGATATTACCTTTGGATCTAGCCAGCCCTTTGGGGGACTTTCTTGCAGCTTTGGCTCTGTGACCCCGCCGCTTGTCTTTTTTGTCTCTCTGAAAAAATTGACATCGAAGTATACTAAACTGAGGAAAAGGCATTTGCTTCAGTAAACCGTATAACCATAAATGGCCCATTACAAGGAACACTTCTGAACACACCAAATATTCGGGGAAAAAAGAATGGCTATGTAAGAAAATTGATGCGAACTTTACGCCCATCCAACAGTAACGAAGCACGAGTAATTGTGAAAAGAGAACTATTTTCCTTGGGTGACCCAATTCCGCTTTATTTATTCGAGTGATGTGTACAGAAATGCTGGCATGCAGACAAAGAATCTGACAGAATACAAAGACCAGACACTGACTTTAGATAAGTCAGTTCGCATAAATAACTAACACATCATCACGTGACACAGTATGAGGGGTTATGTAATACGGGCAGTCTGAAGATAATTATTCTAGATCTACAACTGAATTTTGGAGAAAACGACCGTGCACAGTTTGACATCAACAACAAAAAATCAAAGGTGAGATAATCAGCCAATTAAAGAATGAAACGACAACCCCATAGTGAACGTCTTTGCACGGTGGTTTTATGACCCTCAAGCGGCAGTGGTTAGTGTAGCAGACTCGCGGACTGGAGATGGTCGGTTCCATTCCCAGCACAGTCATTTACAATACGTGGGGAATTTTCGGCCATGGCCCGCTAGTACCCAGAGCTGAGTGAGGCACGGGCTAAGAGCGTTGACTAGAACCACACGGTTGAAAATCATCCACTTCCTGGTTGTCTCTGAGAGTGATGCTTAAGTTTCCTCACTAACACTTCAGGTGTCTGTACCTCTCTGGCCTGGCTGACGCTGGAATAGATTTTAAAAAAAAAAGAAAAAAAAAAAGCGTAGAGTGGGGCCCTGCTAGATAGTTTCAGACC
>CM031595.1:168197574-168225074 GCA_018398815.1 Conus ventricosus
ACAGATATGCAGATGCTTACATGCACAAACAAATACGTACATGCACAAGTTTACAATTTCATTAATGGCGAAGGTCATATCATCTAGGTATTCAAGGCTTGTGACAGTTTGATGCATAGGTTAAGCATTTGCAGAGTCTTGGTCCATAATCTCCTCGACCTAATTTTTTTCTTTATTTATTCATGCACTTCTTTATTCATTTAGCCGTGATCCCTCTGCGCTGTGACCTCATGGACTAGTAGGTGTGGTGCAGTGAACAGGTTGGACAAGTCCACTGCAGTTAGTTCAAAGTGAGGCGGCTGCAGATGGAAATCTAAACAAATCTTCAAAAGTTTATGTAATAAATTTGCCAAACATGAACAAACGAATCACAAGACAAAGCATGACGTGTTTCAACCTCTTAGGTCTTCTTCTTGTTTGGCAGATTTATCACATAAACTCTAAGATTAGCCCACGGCAGTAAAACCTATTTCACGAAACAACTCAGAGTGGCTGAACACGGAGGTAAGCAGGCGTGATGGGCAAGAGACGTTACAAGCAAGCTGTCTTCAATGGTTGCATGATACGCATCCAAGTCTGCCTCAGCTGTCTAAACGTTAGTATCAATCGGTGGGATTTCGAGGGAAGTATCCAACATCTGGTGAATACAAGGAGACTGAACAACACTTAACAAAGTTGATTTGTAAGCAAAAGTGCAGGATTCTTGGAGAAGTTGGTCTGTGTGTCTTACTGATTGCACCGGGGATCTATCACACTGTAATGGATTACCGATTAGACTCTGATCACTTAATGAGCCAAGAAGAGCAGTATTAGGAAACTGAGACGACAATCAAAGTCCTTGAAAAAGATGAAGAAACCCACATGGCATCCTTCATTCACAAAAGAATGTTTTTTTGTAAAGAAAAGGAATTATCTATTTCCACAATGTTGGAATCCATTTCTTTTGCAACAACTGTTCACTTCAAAAGATTTTGTTCTTCTTAGTCATGTCTTCTCTGGCATGTACTTTATTCTTGCAGAAGCACATGCACATGTTTTCATGTCTGTCCACAGACAAATGTGAATGTATGTATAAGTGCATAAACAAATGTGCATGTGCTCACACACACAGAGTGAAAATTAGCTCACTATATGTAAATATAAAGGCACACTGACAAGCACATGCACAGGCATTCTGAACATTACAAGCAGACAAGTGTTTCTGTCTTCATTCTTGTATAGAAGTAGAAAATGATAAGGATTTACTAAGCTACAATTCTTTTTCTTTTGTTGCCTTTGCTGGTCGGCAGGATTTTTCTGTTGTTTTTTTCATACATGTTGGTGCACACAATGCATGTCATTGCCCGATATGTGCCTCTCATGCATACTTGTGCACAAACACATAATGTGACACATACTCATGTATACATATAACATGAGTTATGGATCAGTAAAAACTGCGAACTTTCTCAGCTATTGAGTGCTTTTTAACAGGTAAGGTAATGTTGCTTACAGCCCAGTCGACCGCAAAGGGCCATATCAGGGCTGTCACCGCACTGAAGTCAACTCACAAGTCATCATTCACACAGCTCTTTAAAATACATCTAAAAACCCACCCGAAATTTAGTTAAAAATCTTTCCACAATAAAATCTCAGATCCGATGAAAAATGTCAATCTCTTTAAAGAATTCAAAGATCGCATCAGGTGCTTTTTAACAAAAAAGTACACAAGGATAAAGAAAAGGTCAACAATCCCATATCCCAATGGCTGCAGGAGCAGTAACCTGTGGCAATGGCAAGGCATTATAAAGGCAGAGCCTAACACTCTCCTCCTGTTGCTTTAACCTTCTCTGAAGAAAATCTCACTTTGTGAGTCATTCAAACTCACGACCATCAACTTCACAACCAAACAATGAAACCGTACGACTCCAAGCCACTCTAATATATACAGTTTAATTTTCATACAAAGTTATCTCTCTCTCTCTCACTCACACATACACACGCGCGCAAAGTATCCACACTCATTTTGATAAGTCTGTCACACCAGACATATATTGCGTACATACACGCACATTTGATTGAAAATAGTCAATTTTTGATTGAAAATAGTCAATTTTCAACACACATACACACACACTCATCTGGCAAACTAGTCAATTAATAATTCACACACAGACACACACATACAGAGTGACAGAGAGGCGCACACTACACACAGACAGTATGGACATTTCAGTACTCTCAAGTCAATGAACAATAAACATCATGTACATACAAAGTGTGCACTCTTATTTGGTAAAATCTAGTCAATTAACAATCGACAGGTGTATACATACACACACAGTACACACTCTTGTTCCACAGAAACTACTCAACAAGTAACAGGCATGAACATCCATAAACAGTGTGTACGCTTACTTGGCATAATCCAAACAAAAAAGCAATCGACAGATGCACACATCCATACAAAGTGTATACACACGGTTGGCATAATATAGACAATTAACCATCAACAGGTGCATACATAGCACACACATTGCCCACACTCATTTGGTACAAAAAGTTGATTAACAACTGACAATGTCCTTACTTTCTTCAGCGAGTCAGTTGACAGCAGTCAATAGAATCATAGGGTCAAAATGACTGTTACACAGGTGACACCACACACAATGTTCTATTTTCATTTCCTTGGCAACAAATCTTTTAGAACCTGCGTTTTCATGAAGCACTCTTGTTCCACCATTTTCTTTGTGTGTTTTTTCCTTTTTCTCTGAATCAATACTGTCTTGATTACTTTCATGATTTTTTTTTCACCATTGTTGTACGATTCGGCTCACCAATTATCACAATGACGGAAATCCCTGCACTCAAAATGACTCATCCACCCTAGGCACTCCACGATGTTCCGACAAATCTCTCGTCCGATCAGCTGTCCTTTTTCTTGGGTCGAACGATGTACTTCAGCCTGGCAGCATCGTAGATGTCTCTGAAGGGGGTCTGACTCTCGCTGGCGTTTTAGGCAGTCGTAAAAATCGGCGTACAGAGGGGACTTTGAAGAGGAGGGTCTGCCCCACACCAAAGACGCTGGAGCACAGCCAGTAGTAGCACATCCCACTGCAATGAGAGGCGAGCTGCTGAGGTGACCAACTCTAATCATCACAGCACAAACATGAAGATTCCTACCCCCACCCCTTCCTCTGTTCCCTTGACTGTGAATGTTCTGTAGAAAAAGATGATGGTAAAACATGAAGGCAATTTTACCAAGCTTTCACTGAACTTCTCTGTGGGCACAGGTCCAGTGAATGGGGCAGAGAGCTCTGACGGTTTTAGAAAAGCACAAAAACACATAAATTAGGGTTATAAAATCTACTTCAACACTGCTAGTTATACTTTTTCTTGTCAGATGGCTAGAGAACTTAATGTTACTACAATGACTGTTATTTTTCACATCAATGCCACACCAGTGCATCTCTCTTCACATCAATAGAGCAACAGAGGAAATAGAGCGTGATGCAGACAGTGCGGGTGGGGGGGGGGGGGGGGGGGGGGGGAGGGCATGAGGGTGGGGGGCCACAATGTGACATTGAAGAAATCGAACTGAAGGGAAGCTGGAGCAGATGAGATCCACTTCAATCCTGATCATGCTGCTGATTTGAATAAATCTAATGAAGGAGAGGACAGAGTTCTAGGAGAACAAGTTTTCAACTGCAGGTGTTCTCAGTTTTTGTGTAACTGACTACAGTTTTGTCACACCTTTATCTGGGTGAATTTTGAATCTATGTTCTTATGGTTCTATCTGGTATAAAGATTTACAGTTTGTAGGTTTCTGTGTTTTCTCCAGAACTGGCTGGACACGAAGTAACAGAATGCACAATGAGTCAGCAGACTTTGACGTTGAAGGAATGGAACATGTATGTCACACATCACTGACAGATTACAAGATATACTCTGAGACTACACATGTTGAACTCTCTCTTTAAGACCAATCATGCATGCATTCAAATCTGATGTTTTCCCATTCATGATGATTCATCTGAGATGCGATACTGCTGAGCAACAGGAATGAATGCATGTTTAAACATGTAGACATAACTATTTGTTGGAACAGAAAGGCGTTTGTATTTTTGTATATTACTTGTTCATACTGGTTCAGACTATCTGATTTTATACGCATGGAAGTGTCTATCATACACTACACTTGACCAAGTCACATACAAATCTCTAAGCATAGAACAGCATAGTAATCAGTAAACAAGTAGGGTAACTTTTGCTCCCATAAGAAAACTAAACACAGAGTAACTTTTATTCAAGACTGGCACAGCCTTTTAAGCTTGAATAAAGTCAGACAAATAAAAAGACGAACAATCTAATAGTGGGGGGAAAAACAAGCGCAGCCAACAACTCAACTGTCTTCATAGTAATGACCTTTTTTATCTCCCCACACTTTCGTTTGGTTTCATTTACTACCCTTCGCTGGCTGCTTTGGGGGTGCTGTTGGATTTTTTTTTGAACCCTTGATGGTGAGAACACCACAGTATTATGGACTGTGGTGTGTCTCTATTTGACGCCAGGGGCACAGACCACAACCAGCCGTGTCTCCTGATGAGTTCCGATCCAGCAGACGAAAGGCCTCGGAGCAGGCAATACAAATAGATCTGCCTTCGAAAGGGATAACAATGGTTCCCTCATGCAGCTAGTGAAGAGTTTTCATATCTATAATATATTTTCTTAATTTCATGTTCCCAGTTTCTCCATCTTCAACCCCCCGCCCCCTCCCCTTAAGTCCAAATCCTTGCCAAGTCATTACTATGAAGACAGTTGAGTTGTTGGCCTGCGCTTGTTTTTCCCCCACTATAGATTGTTCGTCTTTGTATTTTCTGACTTTATTCAAGCTTTAAAGGCTGTGCCGTCTTGAATAAAAGTTACTCTGTGTTAGGTTTTCTCATGGGAGCAAAAGTTACCCTACTTGTTTATTGTTTACTGTTCCCTGCCTCACTTCTTTCTCAATTTCGTTCGATTAAGTCGAGGTTATTTGTATTTGTTTCTGTCGGTCTTTGTGTTTGTCTTTTGATCTCCCTTGCATCCTTGGGTGTATCCTCAGGCGTAGGCTTAAAGATTGTCCCCTACATTTTATACTGTTTGCATAATGTCTTTAGATTTTCAGCAACTTTTTTTCCTCCCCACACTTTCGTTTGGTTTCATTTACTACCCTTCGCTGGCTGCTTCGGGGGTGCTGTTGGATTCTTTTTTGAACCCTTGGTGGTGAGAACCCACAGTATTATGGACTGTGTGTGTGTCTCTATTTGACGCCAGGAACACAGACACAACTAGCTGTGTCTCCCTGATGAGTTCCAGTCCAGCGGACGAAAGGCCTCGGAGCAGGCAATACAATATCTGCCTTCAAAAGGAATAACAATGGTTCCATCATGCAGCTAGTGAAGAGTTTTGATATCTGTAATATATTTTCTTAATTCATGTTCCCAGTTTCTCCATCTTCAACCCCCACCCCCCCCCCCCCCCCCCCCCCCCCCCCCCCCCCACCCCCCCCCCCCCCCCCCCCCCCCCACCCCCTCCCCCCCCCTCCCCCCCCTCCCCCCCCCCCCCCCTTCAACCCCCCCCCCCCCCCCCCCCCCCCCCCCCCCCCCCCCCCCCCCCCCCCCCCCCCCCACTTATAAAGTTATTATGAAGACAGTTGGGTTGTTGGCCTGCGCTTGTTTTTCCCCCACTATTACATTGTTTGTATTTGTCTGACTTTATTCACAAGGCTGTGCCAGTCTTGAATTAAAGTTACTCTGTTAGGTTTGCTTATGGGAGCAAAAGTTACCCTACTTGTTTACTGTTCCCTGCCTCACTTCTTTCTCAATTTAGCATAGTAATCAGTTTATCGTTGTAAGCAGTTTCTGTTTTCAAAACCGATTTCTCCGGAACTGATCATGAAGGATGTTCCGACAAACTGAAGAACGAAACAAACACCAATCACAAACACATAGAGCAAATGCCTCTGGACAAAGTGTGCAGTGTGTTTAGATCTGAATGTGGTCTCGAAAGTTCTCCCTTGTATGTTTTCTGCTGTTGTACAATGAGAAGCTGATTTGATGTACCCTTGTTGCCCTCCCTAGTTAAATACTGTTTTTGTTCACAGTATAATGTTACAATTTTTTTTTTAACATGTCATGATTTATTTGTGGCTTCTGTGCAAGACTGACAAGGAGATATCACTTGCATTTAAACCACTCCCCCAAAAAAACAAAACAGAACAACACACACACACAGATGCTCTGGTACCTACAAAAACGACTGGTTTTTTTTCCTCACACAAAAATGTGTAGGTAAAACCAGAGAGCTTAGGATGCCTGTTACAAAATGGGCCAACATGAAGTTATCTACCTTTACTCAAACGCTTAGCAGCTGCAGGCCTGTATGCACGTCAAACCCGATTAGCTTATTCGCGTTTAGGGCTTAAACGCAGTCAGCTATTCGGAGCTTAAACGCGGATAGCCCCTCTCCGGTTTTGGTATGTACGACGCCCTATTCGCGATTGAATAGCTTTCCGCGTTTACTGGGCAGGAAACGGCGCTCTAGTTATAGATTCTTGGCAAAACCGGGGTGCAGCAGGCACTGCTTTCGGTTTAGTCATACCGTACGTGCTTCGTCGGTGTTCGCCAGTCCAAGTTTTTATTGTTTGTGTTACTTGCCATGGAGAATTCAAAGCGCACTAGGAAGCCAAATTTCAGTGCTGATGAAATTCGAGTATTACTGGAAGAGATGCAGGTAGAACGTGCGCTGTTATTCAGCAGTTTTACTCCGAGTGTTACCAACCCTCAGAAGACGGAAACATGGAAGAAGATGGCCGAGAAGGTGAATGCGTGCGGGGTGGCCGTTCGCACGGTGCAGGAATTGAAAGACAAATGGCGGTCCATGAAAGGGGCTCCAAAATATGTTGCCGCCTAAACCTGAACTTTCGGAACAGTTCTAGGTCATCGTACAGGTCAAACGGGTTCTTTCTGTCACGAAAGATGCGGTTTCTTCGCAATTGCCGTCGCTGTCTCACTTGGAAAAACATCAATGCAGCCATATTTATCCGCGTTTAGGCTCGCTATCGGACCCCCGAGGCACGATAACTTTATCCGCGTTTAGCCGAGTCGGATAGCTTATGCGGTCTGACGTGCATACCAAAATCTGCCGCCTATCCACCGAATAGGCGCTATTCGCGGATAGCCCTCTATCCGGATCGACGTGCATACAGTCCCAGATGGGGAGATAAAATAAATGAGAAAAACTGGCCTTCCTGGTGAATGAAGTACTAGATGATATTCTACAAATTCTGACCCTGAGACATCCTACAAAAAGACCAACAGAAAAAGATAAATCAAACCAAAGTAGGGCAAGAACAGTTAAGGCTAATGCAGAAGGGCGCAGTATTTGTACTTTCTGGTCAGTGATCCATTTTGGTATTCATTTAACATGGAGAGGGGATGAAGAGGGGGTGGGGGGGGGGGGGGGGGTGGGGGGAGGGGTTGGACTAAACTCACATGAAACCACAGACCCTTCATAAATGCTCATACAGACAGCTATCTTTAAGGAACAAAACCCTTTTCCAGCTAAAAAATTAGTCTGTGCATTATTAGTTTATTTTTGTTTCACTTTAAAAAACCCAGAACTTCTATAATTAACACATAAAATAAACAATAATTTTATAACTTTACACTGACACTGACAAATGTTTTGTTAAAAACTTACACTGGGCACGACTGAGCGATGGGAATCATCACCAGACTCAACAGACGCATGAGGAACACCAGGCCTTTCTGAAATTTGCTCACTCGTTGCGAAGTCAACGAATGCATCTGTTGTATAAAAGAAAATCATATTACTGCAACATATTTATGATTGTCTATGAATAAAAACCACTATCCTCAGATAACATGATTTTCCTGCCAAAACAAATTTGCATAGTAAATTAATATTAAAAAAAGTTTAAAGAAGTAAAGCAATAATCAAAAACCGACATATCACATTAACAAACGTAATCATTCTTTCCCTACACTTAATTTTTTTTCTTTCAGAAAAGGAAAGCAAGAGTAAACAATTCAAAATGCGAAATTTAAGAAATATGTATATCATATTTAACTCATTTTTGACTAGACAGAAAATGTACTAGTAATTTAGTAACAAGCAGACTTTTAAGTCATTATATGGCTGAAGCTATGTGATAATCAATGGATATGACTTTTCCTTTTATCTGACGGACACTTCTTTCTGCAAGTGTGCTTTCATGTGAATGACAAATTATTCTTTGTTGCTTTGGCCATTTCATTCCATTACTAGATGCAAATTTACATTCTAACTGGCAACAAATTTTGGAGAAATAAATACATTTTTCATGAATTCTTTCTTTTTTTTTTTCATTTAAAGACATATATATCCATATCCATTATAATACCAAACTTCAACAGAAACACAAGACATAATCCTTTTCTCGCCTCCACCAACATTTTGTCTGAAAACAGACATCTTCCACTCTATTCACATCAATGTATGTCATCAGCTATGGTTTTATTTTTCAAAAGGATATCATGAGTACAGCATTGATTCTTAACAGGTAATTTTTGTGTGAGTTTAACTCTGTAAAACAGAACATCTACACCATCAACTTTGACACAAATTCACAATGGGCATGGGCGTGGAGAACAATTTGAAACTGAGGTCATCATCAGAGCATGAAGGATGACAGAGCTTCAGACTTCTTTTGTTCTGACAGAATCATCATCAAGGATAAAGATGGTGCCAGTGAGTTCCATTCTAGTCTCAAACTGTATGAAAGGGTTGTACTCTACACTTCCTTTCATAATGTGTCCCAGACCTGCGAGAGAGACACTAGCAATGTTGTTCAGGAGAGAGAGAAAAAGACTTCTATACTTCTAGCCCAGCTGACCACAAAGGCCATATCAGGGCTGTCATCACGCTCAAGTCAACACACAAGTCATTTTAAAGAGAGAGAAAAAGACTTCTATACTTCTAGCCCAGCTGACCACAAAGGCCATATCAGGGCTGTCATCACGCTCAAGTCAACACACAAGTCATTTTAAAGAGAGAGAAAAAGACTTCTATACTTCTAGCCCAGCTGACCACAAAGGCCATATCAGGGCTGTCATCACGCTCAAGTCAACACACAAGTCATTTTAAAGAGAGAGAAAAAGACTTCTATACTTCTAGCCCAGCTGACCACAAAGGCCATATCAGGGCTGTCATCACGCTCAAGTCAACACACAAGTCATTTTAAAGAGAGAGAAAAAGACTTCTATACTTCTAGCCCAGCTGACCACAAAGGCCATATCAGGGCTGTCATCACGCTCAAGTCAACACACAAGTCATTTTAAAAAACAAACAAACAAACAAAAAACAAAACAAATTCATCCACACAACACTTTAAAATACACCTTCTAAAAAACACACAGGAAATCTTGCTTAAAATCTTTTTTCCATTAAATCTTAGATCAGATGCAAAATGTTGATCTCTCTCAGAAATTCAAAGATCATATCAGGTGAGACACCTCTGAACTTGTTCAGGAGTTTGAACAACGCTCTCAGAGATCTACCTGTTCAGTGGATAAAACCCAACTGTGTGGTCCCATTTCAGCCCATTGTGCTCAAATCTAGGTAGGGAACCAGGTGAACATAGCTATGTTTCAGTTTTGTTAGGAGGGTCAATGCATGTAATCTATTTATGTTGAAACACATCAGGTACGTCTTGCTGTCAATGTACCAAGAACTTAAAATAAATGACAATAAAACAGAGCAGCCTTGTGGAGCACCTCAATATTCAGGAGGTTGGTAAGGCCCAGCAAAATGGGGAGAATCCACGTAGCATCTGGGGCAGTCAGATCAGGAAACCACAGCGCCCCTTCTTCTTTCAAGTCAGGACACAGCACCGTAGCATCTGTGGGGGGAATCATATGACAGTGCACTTATAATGCAGGGGAGACAGTGGGAGACAGGCAGAGAGAAAAGGAGGTATGGACATACAAGATCTTTATCAGTTTACTAAGATTGTTTACAGCACAGCCACCTGCAACAGAATATTCAGCAGGAGAAATGATATTTTGTACATGTTTTCCAGAATAGGGCTGAGTGTTCAATAAATCCTAATCAAAACTTACAGCATTACAGATTATAGACAGATAGCACGTCAAACTCAAAGGTTTCGAAAATCACATAATTAAAAAAAATGGAGGCAAAGGGTAAAAAAAAACCCCAACCCAAATGAAAAAAGGAAAAAAGGAACACACACACGTACGCACACACACACACACACACACACACACGCACACACATACACACAAGCCATTTGTGCTCCCATATAATTCATTAATTAAACATAGAGACTAAAAGAACATTCTCCAGAAAACTGTGCATTACTTTAGAAACTTCTCTGGTCTGGACATTTTCGTTACGGAGAGCTGGAAGACTTTCCATCAGGTACTGGTTTGCATTCCATCGGGGGTAGAATATTTATATCTAGAATATGACAATCAAACAGCCAGTAGTTCAGAGACAATTCATCATACTATACTGACGGCAAGTCAGTCTCTAGTATACAAGCTGAAACTTAAAATAAATATATAGAGAGAGAAAGGAGAGAGAGAGAGAGAGAAAACTGACTTCCCACATTAACCTTAAACAAATGATACATATTTGTTCAAGGCGTATTTTTGCATTCACCAAGGTTATGCTTTCACATGTGATTGTTAAGTTTGTTTGTCCGTCAGCAGGATTCTGCAAAAACTGCTGGTCAATTGATGGGCAGTGGGACTGGGACTGACCCATCAAATGCTGCAATGTGCACATGGTGTGGACCCACATCAAACAGCAGGTTCTGGATCCTTTCTTTATTTTTAACATGGTTCACCACAGGATAACCAAGTGTCTACAGATACCACACACCCAATGATATAAAATGGTTCACATCATTTTATCAAAGCAAGTGTCATCATTCGAGGAACCGACAGTTGAGTAAACTGAATTTGTTTGGTCTCATCATGCCAGTGTTTAACTTGTGTAAATGTCTTGAAAACGATCAGTTCATGAGAAATCTTCTCAAGAATTCACTGCACAGACTTTCGTATGGTCCTTTCATTTTGAAATCTTCAAATCAAACTGATATATTTTTTCTTCTTCAAAATGCCGTTTATCTGCAAAGCATGATAGAGACGATCTGCATTGGGTCTTGCCACCTTCACCAAGGTTATGTTTGCGGCCTGGTCTCCTGGTTTCAATCTGTAACAAGACTATGCTAAAATTACTGAACCAATGATGGAATGGGGCTGAACTCCTCGTTTCAATCTGTAACAAGACTATGCTAAAATTACTGAACCAATGATGGAATGGGGGTGAACTCCTGGTTTCAATCTGTAACAAGACTATGCTAAAATTACTGAACCAATGATGGAATGGGGCTCAACAATAAACCAAGCAAATCTGGGCATAGATCTGGGTGTTTGGATGCAGATCAAAGGCCAGTCCAAAATCCTTCTGAAGAATTAAAGGCAAAAATGACAAAACCAATTTTCATGAAATCAAGTGAAATGATGAAAAGTAGCCCACACTGCAGCCGTAAGATGTTGGTGCACATCCAGACCTGAGGGCAGGACTAAGAACCATCAAACATTGATAGAGGTCTCTGATGACTGAAATGCCATTTGATCTGGGTAATGTGGAGTATAAAGTACTTTTTTATGTAAAAAAAAAGCACAAAACACACCAGAGGTCTATCAGTTTTGCTATGTGGATGCACAGGTTTTGCATGCATGCGTGCGCACGTACGCATGCACACACACAATTTTGAGAAAAACAAAACAAAAACAAAAGAAAGCAGTAACATGAGCTGAATATTTAGGGTACCTTGCCGGTGACATTATTCCTTTTCCCTTTCTATGAAAATACTTGCATGTCTTTGTCAAATCATTTGTGAGCGCAAGAAATTCTGAACTGAATATAATCAAAATAAATAGGGCCGAACGAAAAGGAGAAAGTGGAGAAGGAAGACAAGGCATTTGTGACAAAACATGAAAATTAAGCAATTTAGCCACGTTCTCAAATCTTTTTCTATAAAGGAAAAAAAAATCTAACACTTACACTGTTTAACAGGATTTCCAACTGAGCTTCCTATATAATTTCTGTTTGGCCATATTGTTTGCTTTTTTTTCTTTTAAACATGCGACTTGAAAAGATGATTAACTGAAAATACAGGGTTTTAAAGTGTAACTCACCCCCCTTTTTTCTTTAAAAAAACGTGTAGCTGGTTCTAAGACATTTCCATGGATGTAACTTTCACGGTGCATAGAAACTTTGTCACACAATATGCTTCGCAAGAGTCTACTTTCGCTTTTCCGAGCAAGCAAGCGCGCAGAAAAACCGAAGTTACTAAAAATAGAGGCAGTGACGTCAGAAAGGATAAGAGGAGATGCGCCAGCACTGCCGGTGCCAGACACTGAGACCGGCAAGAAGATGGGTCGCTACTCCGTCATGTTCGGTTGCAATACCAATTCTAGTGTAAAAAGTGGAATCAGCACACTGGCTTTCCAACTGAAACTCATCTTCGACGATCGTGGGTTTTCTTTTGTGAAGTTATCTGAAAGAATTTCGACGGTCCGAAGAAAAACGACGTAATCTGTGGCTTGCACTTCAAGACCAGCGATTTGAAGACGAGTACACGGCGCCCCTGTTTGAAAGGGAGCTTGGATTCCGACCCAAGCACAGGCTGAAGAAAGATGCCATTCCTACTCTCATCACAGACAAATGCGCGGCTGCTCTGAAAAAGAAAGATGCTGCTGACAAGACACTGGAGACTGTCACCAGGATCAACACGGACAGAAAGGCCAGGATAAGGAAACGTGAAGTACGCAAGGTAATCTAACTTTTTATCTTTGCATTCTGATCGACGTGGCGACCTTTACAAGCACGCACTTACGTCAGTCGCACATATTGTCATTCACTTTTGTATTGTTTATGTGTGTGTGTGTGTGTGTGTGTGTGTGTGTGTGTGTGTGTGTGTGTGTGTGTGTGTGGTGTGTGGTAGAGTATATTACACACACACACACACACACACACACACACACACACACACACACACACACACACACACACACATATTTGTGGCACTTAGAATCTGGATACTTTTTTTTTTTTACTCTTTACAGAATTCCACAAGGCAAATGTTGGGGAAAAAAATGCAAATGACTGAACATGAGCATAAAATATTTTCACATTTTGTTTGCACCAAAATACATGGTGGTGAGCAGTTGTAAGCTATTGATGGGTTGTTGAGAATATTTTTTGTCATTTTTTTTTTTTACAAATGGTGATGACAGCATATACATTATAAAAAAAAAAATTCTTTGGAATGAAACCGTATGTTCAGACTGATCATTTGGACCAAATTCTTTTGCTAGCAAAGTTATTGCTCTTATGTAAAAGACAGAATGTACAACCTAATACCAAAACTTTGATGGCGTTGTTAAAAATCCAGACACAGATAAGATAAGATAATGTTGCTTATAGCCCAGCCGACCGCAAAGGGGCACATCAGGGCTGTCACCACGTTAAATCCAGACACAGAATGGACCAGTATAATGCATTTGTAAATGGGGAGGGCACACAATTTGATCAAGATTGTTTTCTCTTACAGATTGATACTGTGTTGTGTGGATCACAGGCGACAGAAAAATGTAAAGGGAGACTGACTATTTCAACTATGTGTAACTTATTTTTGCTGCTGCTTTGAATGATTTATATAGACAGTAAATATGCATATTCATGTTGTACCTGGTGGGGTGGGGTGTAGTGGGGATAGAGAATGGGGAACGATACTTGTCGTGCGTGTATGTGTGTGTGTGTATGTGTGTGTGTTTTGATTTTGCTTGTGATTAATATGTATGTAGGGAGTTATGCATTTGTGTCTATTTCTCTGTAGTTATATACTTGCATTTCTATGTTTACAGTTATATGTGTGTAGCTAAGTGTGCGAAAAACGTAAACACAGAGTGATTAAAAAGAAAATTCTTTGCATATTTATTTTGCATTCCTCATCTTTTAACGTCAAGCATGGTGGACATGAAACGTGCAAAGATGGATGTACAAGAGCAGAGTCAGCAGGCAATGGAAGAGCCTGGTGACTCCGATGCGCACTGGGAGGATGTGCCAGACACAGACCATGCAGAACATGGGAGTGTTGGCTGCATGTCCTCCTCCACTTGCTGCACAGTTGACATGGCATGCTGCATCCCAACAACAGTCCACTGATGTCACGCACCGAGGTGCTTCAGCCAACATGACACCTTACAAACGCAGCAAAAGTGAGTTGTTGTTCCATAAAAACAGGCACCGTTTATAACCAGTGTGTGTGTGTGTGTGTGTGTGTGGTGTGTGTGTGTGTGTGTTTTATGGAGGAAGATGGCTAGAGATGGGGGTGGAGATGAATACTGTTAAAATGGCAAGGTGTTTCACATGAGTTATGCAGATAGCGGAATGTTGACTACCTGACAGAAGGGTGAAGATGGCTTACAGAAGCATTTCAGACAACTAGTACTTTAACACAAGCATACCTCCTTGTCACAAGTGCTATGACTACTACAGGATACAGGCTTGACACGCTCAATAAACAGGTGATAAAACAATAACCTTTTGCCTAAGATATAGAGAAGGAACAGTATCTTCACCTTCTGCATTACGAGTTCCACTGTGCATACTGAAGTTACTCATGACTTCATCTGATTTTGTTATTGTTTTGTACTTTTTCAAGTTTGCTTTGATCTCTGAATGTCACTTGTCATTTGCAGAGCAATGAGGTGGGAAACCAGTGCCAGATGTGTAAATGAGGGTCTGCAGAGAACATTACTTTTCCTGCATGAGGGCTGGCATTGATAGTTGGCTCCTTTGTCATGATCGACATAAACCAAAACGAATATTACTTAGGGTGCAGAAGGCCCAATGTCAAGCATTAATTCGATTGTGTGGCATGTCGCAATAAGGTAATGTGCAATTCAACAAACATCTTTGTTAGATTAAGTCTTGCTACGCCAACTGCTTGCATTCTGAAAATAGGTAAGGATGTTGGAACAATCTGTTTGCATACTGTAAATTTGTAAGGAATGTTTGGAACAATCCAGTTTCAGTTTCAACATGAGGAAATAAATAAACTTTATGAAATCATGTTAGTGTTTGTGTGTGTGTGTGTGTGTGTGTGGGTGTTTGTGTGTGGTGTGTGTGTGTGTGTGTGGGTGATTGTGTGGCATTGATTTTCCTTTTATAGTGATGTTAAAACCTTCCATATAAAGCATAAATAGTGATTGTCAAGTTAAATTATTTGGAATTATTGAGGGTCTTGTGTACTATTCGCCTTTCGTGGTCATATTAGGCATAATGCTCTGCACATCAATGGGCCTATAAATCAAGTTTGATTATGCCTTATTGTTGATAACAGGTTGACCAAAAAACTGAACCTGTTGGCTAAAAAGGGCTGGGATGGAAAGGTGGGTGTATTTGAGGATATCCATTGTCAACCATCTTCACTGGGTGGCAGCCTCAACACTGGTGGAAATGGGGGGTTGTAGTGATGAAGAAGGCCAAGTGGGAGAGAAGAGTTTGTCTTTCCACCGTGTGAACACAACCACAACGGTGATTCAGGCGACATCCCTCCTTGCCAACATGGACAGTGGTGTGGCGAAGAAAGACCAAAGACTGGTTACACCGGGGGTGAGTTGTATGTGTCATATGCACCGACTCAGTTTTTGACTGTGCACTAGAGTTTGGGTTTGTTCTTCCTGGCAGAGTCCATCATTATGACTGATCGTATAATTGGTTAGAATCTCCAATCAGCAGGTTCAACTGCAGAGTTCTGCTTTCTAAAAGTTTTGAATCTTTGTTCTTGAAGCTGATTTTTTCAGAATGGTCTCCTACCATGATGATAGAAGCATGTATTGTTTTTTTAGTTGGTTGCCTTCATATTGTCATAGTGGTTGCAATTTTTCTGTTGTTAGTGTTCCCACTTACAAAGGTTCAAATGTCCTTGACTGTTTCTTTTCTTTTGTGATGATAATGTATTTTTGTTTTCAATAAAGATTTGAAAGCCTTGATTACCTATATATATTGTTTAGGACTCTGAGGATTACTTGCTCTCCTCAACAGCACTGATTTGGCCCTTTGCGGTCGGCTGGGCTTTGATAGCAACTTTTCTATCTCTCTTGCTCTCCTCACTTCATTGAATATTAAATACCTTATCAATGGATGTAAGAAAGCTGTCACCTCTCACCAAACTCACAGCTGGAGGAATTTCACAGTCTGGGGTTGTCATTCTGTCCGATGCACACTGCTTTTTCTTGGCCAGGAATGTACTCAAGTTGGTTTTACTATAGTTGCTTTTTACTTGTACATAGTGATTTCCTTGTAATCTGTTCTTGATAAGAACTATTTTATATTCTGTTGTTCTATAGCCACAGTCAAACCTTCTGACAACTATCATTAACTGGCAGATACAGTTTAAAGACTAGAAATGTATAAAGGGAAATTGTTATGTTGATCTCAAACACTATTTAACCCTTCAAGTGCTACTGATATGAATAATCCGGTGGATCAAATAGTGTGGCTTTGGTGCCACAAAACCAAATATTCTGTTGGTTGCCTTATCCCATATAAGCTATGTGTTACCCCAGAGGGTTTTACCATGGACCTGGCTTTGTGACAAGTTAAGGATTCACCCACTCAGGCTGACGCTAATCTCATAGTGTGCATATGTTCATGCCTTTGAAAGTGTGAAGACAACTGGCTAGGGGGATGGACTTTGTTCACACTTTTCCATATCCAGTGAGCAGTGCCAGTGTGTATGAGGTGGACTGGAACAACAGAAGACAACAGGCCTGTGTGGTTTAACTGTGTCACATGTGGGTTGATGACAATTGGCCTGTGGTCTGTGTGGATCACCAGTGTGTTTGAGGGGTGACTGTCACAAAACAGAAGACAACAGGCCTGTGGTCTGTTGTGGATCACCAGTGTACATGTGGGTTGACTGACATCTGAAGACCATTAAGGCCTGTGGTCTGTGTGGAATCTACAATGTACATGTGGTGACTGACACAACAGAAGACACAGGCCTGTGGGCTGTGTGGTTTAGAGATGTACACGCATCGGATAGGGTGCTTGCGGGTAATGCTATGGTAGTGCAAGGGGTGAGTTTTAAAAGGTTGGGGCTTGGCATAGTAGTGTGGATGATGTTCTATAGCACTGGCGGTGGACATCTTTTTGTTTTTTGGGGGGGGGGGGGGTGGGGGGGGGGGGGCGGGTTGTGCGATTGCTCGCTGGCACTGAAGTGATTGGGTTTTAACACATTATTTTTTGGATTTATGAAGGGGGTACACACTTATAATTTATTATTTTATTGATCCCGTTGGCTTAAACTGCATGTTTGATAAATTTTTGCTGGCTGTTCCTGGCTGCCATGGCACTTTACAATGAAAATTGTGAGGGGGGGATATCTTCAGGAGGAGGATGGCAGTGTGGAAAAATGGCCTCTACTTTCCAGGACAGAAGGGGAATTCAGCTTACGCAGGCTGAAAGTCTGATCCAACCTTTGGGGTTGTATAAAGCCTACATACTGATGTGGGATGAGCTTTAATTTTTCTTGTGCTTCCCTCCTGTTCTTGTAAAAATAACATTTCTGACTATGGAGGTGTGTTGAGGTTGGATAAGAACACAGGGAGTTGAAGGTTAGACCAAACCACATTTCCCCAATATATATTTACAAGTTTTTCAAGTAGTCATCTTTAGAATCATGCGATTTAGGTGGCACTTTACTCACCATGTCAAATGTTGATCTCAAATCCTCTATCTAATTTTCTTTTCTGCCTTTTTTTTATGTTTTGATGGTTTGCATCTTAAGAAAGCACAGTCATTATTATCATTATTAGTCTTTACCATCCAATCGCAAGCATTATGACTATTTTTGTTTGGCAAAGGTTAAAATTACTGTCAAATGGCCTACATTAGTCTGTTCATGTTTTTACAAGTGACGAGTTGCTGTTTTCATCTTTGGTGTTGGAGGTGGTGGAGGGGAGTGTGTGTGTGTGTGTGAGTGTGTGTGTTGGGTGTGTGGGGGGGGGGGGGGGGGGGGGGGGGGGGCTGAGGAAAGTGTGTAGAGGTAGATGGAGGCTGATATACATTGTTCCCTTTTCTTCTTTGTCTGGATAATCACTAGAACTGTTCCAATTAAAAGTGTTATATTTACTTACTAACATAACTGTCTTTCACCCGTTTCAGGTTATGTGTCCAAGCTGCTTCACCACCTCTTTAAATGTTTGGAGAGAGCCATCTGCATGAGGAGTTCCCTTCCAGGATGTTCCAGGAGAAAAACAAGCGACCCTGGACAGGCTCATATGCCCACCATGCATACACGAGGCACTTGGCTTCTTACATGGCAAGATACTCCTGATAAGTGATTCAATATACCGAATGAACCTGGCTCATGAGTTGGATTCTGGTTGTTAACATTTACTTGATCCTCAAGGTACTCTTGTTGCTAATAGTTAATACAATGAAGTGGCATTACAGTCCCGAGAGTACTGAACATTTTTTTACTTTTTTAACAAAAACACACACACAAAGAGAAAGAACTGTTCCCCCCCCCCCCCCCCACCTCCCCCCCCCCACCTCCGAAATCCCAAATGTTCTCCACCTTAACAGAAGTCATCCTTTCTGATAAAATCACTTTATAAAGGTGCGAGTTCGCCTTTGCATGCAAGGCTGACATTAATAGGAATGTAGATTTGGTAAACAAAATTTAATCTGGACATTTACACTGATATCTTAGCACCAAGATGCAATCATTATGGAGTGAAAACACTTAGGTTTTCTTTTTCTTTTTTTTTTCAATTTACCACAATTATTTTTTTTTATCTAAAGTTTAAATGAGGACTAACGGTTTTTGCAAAGGGGACAAGGTGGGGCGAGCGGGGAGGAGAGGGAAAAAACATTTCTATCTGTTGACAATGTTTTTCATACTAGTTTTGAGTCAGAATAACAACCTGCTTCAGTTTCTTCATGAGTGGCATCTTCTAGTTGTTTCAGATGTAATGGCATCTTGTGTTCAAAGATGACATACGAGGAAAGAACATAAAAATAGAAAAAAAATGAAAAGAAACACACACACACATATAGAAAGCAGGTAGTACATTGCGAATCTCAGGGAAGAAGTCATTTTCAAAATCCCTATAAAATACAAATAAAATAGTACTCATCACACACACTCACACAACTCACACGGACACACTGTGGTTCTGTCCAATTCAGGCCACTGGAATCACATATTTTTCGACTGGATTTGTTCACGGATTGTGAACCACCGCAAGATGCCAATGGGGAACCGGTATGTTTCTGCCAGAATTCCTAGCACCACCTCACAAGCTGCCTGTAGCCTATTGTACCGGTATGTCCTGTTGGTGAAAGTTGCTTTTGGTCAATGATGGAGAAAAAAACTGTGCAAAGAAACATATTGTAGGTCCTTTTCAGTTCTACTTAAGTCTTAATCTGTTTATCTTGCTAGTATTTGTCCATGTATGAAATAATACTGTTACAGTGTATACCATACATTAGGAGTACACAATGCATGAGGTCATGAAAGTGTGTATCTAGACGGTTATTTCCTGTCCATATCAAAGGCGACTGCTGAAGCCTTTTTATTCTGAGTATATGAGGAAGGAGCAAAATGATGTTGTGGGGAGATAATATTGGAACGCAGTAACGGAGTATGCTCTGACATTCATTCAAATTTACCTGAAGTAGAAAGCGGCTACCAAAACACATGAGAACTCAAGCCTTAATCATTCATGAATGAGAATGGTCTTCTCTTGGCTTTTTTCAAGTAAAATGCCCATGTTAGACTCATAAACACACACACAATCAGAATTAGTACTCAAGGAATTTTTTATCGATTATCAGTGTTCTCATTTGTGTGTTGTCCTTCATGTATTGGATTTGTCTTAGAAGGCATAACAGAAGCTGACTATGGTTGGATATTTAAATCTAACACTGTAATCTGTGATATGAGGGGCCCCTTTTAGATATCGTGGGCCATCATATGCCCTTACCACTTTCATCCCTGTCATAGCTGGATGTGTCATTTATTACTCCTATGTGTCCCTTTTATCGACTCTTTCACGCGGTAAAATTCACTGGCTCATACAAGCATATTTGTGACAAGCCTACTCTTCTGTAGATTCTATCTGCCCATGCTTCCTGTTTGTACTGATGTCTAGGCAGGTTTTCACCAAACTCATCTGGGTCTAGGCAGACAGTCTGGAAATCCAGGAACAGCAGTGATACTACTCTGCTGGCTGACCTCCAACCTTTTTCCTCTTGCTAGGACCTGCTCTGAATGTTATCACACTGTCTTAGGGCACATGCTGTCTGGTCACAGCTATTTATTTTTGACATGAACTTGTATGCTGAGTGGAAAAAAAGAGCTGTTGTATGTTATATCTTTAATAACTGCGCGACGGCCATTTTGGAAAACTTTGCCTTGTCCTACAATATAGCCCTTATTGGAACTGGGGGCTTCATTATTCTGATCAGTATATACATGTTATATAATTTAGGTATAAACCGAGTTATTGTGTTTGTTAATTACAGTATTAAACCACCCATTTAACAAATTCAATAACTCAACTGAAAACATCACCTTTGCTTGTACCATACCAGGGATTATCAGTCATACAATTTTACTTCGTCAAATTTTCAAGGTTCCTTCCTACTCAAAAAAACTCAATAATGTCACATTAGGATCTCTAGGCAGAAATTTATTTTGTCATATTATTTTTATCAACTTTGTAATTATGAACTTATCTATGACTTATTTAGACTAAACTAAAAAGACTGAGTATCTTTTATGAAGCTTTCAAAATATCTGACAAACAAAACATATTATACTTATAGTATCTTTGTATTGTCAGGTGTTTTTGGATGATTCTATGTACAGGCAGAGTAAACTCGTGGCAAGTAATCACAAATCCATAAAATTTTTTTATAAACTTAAAGGTGTAGTCCATACAGGTATGTACAAATATTTTGTTTCCTCCATTTCTCTTTGTTCATGTCTGATTGTGTGTGCTTTATACGATGCAATTTAACTTGATAAGAAGTATACAATGGCAGACTCATGACCTCAATAAGAACCAATATGTAAAATCGAATTCTGTTTTATTTGTTTAAGAAGTATAAGTTAACGGTTTTTGAATCTATTCATCATACCTGTTTCGTAAAACTTTCTGCCATTTCTTCTCGACTCTGTGCAACAGTGGCTTTCTTGGTTGGTGTTCATTGCAACACAGTTTCCAATGTACACCTGAAAAAAAAAAAACAAACAAACTTGGTAATTGCTATTAATGTCACTTTTTTGGTGTGTGGTAGCATATGATATTTTTTTAATATTTTTTCCTTTCAGTTTCCTATGTTTCCCTCCAATGTTTTTCCGGTTCTGCTGTTTGTTACTTAGTATTGTTTTCATTTCTTTGCATGTAGCTGCTTTCTGCTTTTTGATATATTAAATGGCCATGGTACTTTGAATTGCTTCACACAAGTCTTAGATACAGAGATTCATGAGGCTTCTTACCAACTTTGGTTTGTACATTCCATGAAGTTCTCTTTTTTCTTTCTTTGTTAATTGTTTTTTTTCTTGTTGTTGTTTTTAATAATGAGTGATACTTCCTTCTGTTCTAGCTGTGCAGTTCCTGTTATCCCTCCTTTGTCCTTTGTCTTTATTTTCCTCTTCTCCTGTCTATCTGTCTGGTATCTCAAACTAGCCTGTTGCACACTCTTAGACTATTTTTTTGAATATTCATTTATTGTGACTCGTTGTTACACTTCTATTTTGTAAGACATAACAAAGTGATAACTTCTTCATATTTGTACGTGAGTTGAAATGTTTGCTGTTACTTAAGTGTAAACACTTATCTTCAAAAATAGGTCATGAATGAAAGAAATTTTGCATGAAAGCAAATCAAAATATGGCAGAGAACACTATGTACTGTTTTTTTCATTTAAACAACATGCACTAGATATTTCATGATTGAATAAAACCACCTTGAATGTTTCATTTTATTACGTTAAATGTAGAATAAAGTAGGATGGTAATGTTTCCTGCTAACCTGTTATGCTCTTGGGCTGATTTGTTGATTGGTTCAGTGTCTGTTTTACTCTCTGTCTTCTTCTTTCAATGAGATGCACACACACCCACACCCACGTACGGGCCACATCACACACACACACACAAACACACACACTCACACCACCACAAAACACACACTCACACACACTCTACTCAATACACACACTCACACAAAACCCCATCCTATTTTTGATTGGTCATGAACTTGTAACACAGCTATAAATATTAATAAGCAAATTTTTTTCTTTATGGTTATTTGCAGATGGATTGTGTGGTGGGATGGTGCATAAATGATGACTCAGGAATATGTGCTGATTCCACATCCAGCATAAGCCCATAAATCATAAATGCTGATTTTATACTGAACTTTTCGTTGGGACTCAGGACAAATACACACACACACCACACACACACAGACATGATGTTCATCACCACACGCACTGACACGCCCCCCCCCCACCCCACCCCTCTTTCTTCTTCTTCTCTACCCCCAACCCACAATAAAAATATAAGACCTTTTCTGAGTAACCAGGAATAAGTGTTGCAACTACTGTTTCTTTCGACTTCTCAAAGATTCTAAATCCTTCTCAATACAAAATCAAAACACAAACGTTCAGTGTTTCAAACACACGATGAGATTGAACTAGTTAAGCCATGTCGGTCACTCACTGGAAGACAAACTGTGCTAACTCTGCAGAATCATTCGTGGACAACAAAATACTCACCAGTCTGTGTTGCCAACACGATTTTGTGTTGGTGCCTCCACTTATACTCGTACGTGTCCGCTCTTAATGTTCGGGTGCTGGCGGTTTCAAACTGGTTTAAGGTTTGAATCGTACGTACGATTGGTGTCGTGTCTCGCCATGTTCTACTTGTGCCAAATTTTCCCAACGTCACAGGTTTTCCGGGGGTAAACTTTCGGCATTGTCATGTTGTAGCATTTTCGTCATCGATATAACGTGAATGTTCAACGAGGAATTGCGCACTGTCTATTAGTGGTTGGGGGATAGGCTAGTGTGTCTGTCATTAGTGATTACGAATAATGTACAGTTTCCTAAAAAATCAATATATTACGGGGGTGAGTTACACTTAACATCCAATGTTAAAAAAGAAATAATTATTACACTGTTGAATACTTTTTTATATGAGAAGTTGTCCTTTCTTTAAAAAAAAAAAAAAAATCCAACTTTCAGAGAGGAGGGGTAGGTTGGCAGGTTGAGTTGGTGTGGACGGACTCATTTACAATAGTCATGCACACTGTGTGAGAATTTGAGAGAATGATGGTAATTAAGGAATCTGAATGAACGTTACTGACTGGATGACAGGGAGAAAAAGGGGACGGAATGATGCGCAAGCAGGCAGCTCTTCATTCTTCTCTACCCAGGTTGCAAGCCGTTGTGTACACGAGGATTGTGGTTGTCAAGCACCTAGAAAATTTGGCAAGGTGCTACACAGATGCAATATCATTTAATCTTGACTGATTTAAACTTACCGGTGGCAGGGGGACCGGTGGGCACAGCCCCCTACTCATGTTCTGAGAGCGAAGGACAGAAGACCAACATGGGGATTGGATACAACAGGCTCCTAGGGATGGACTTGGCTGGGTGACTGTTATCTCGGACTTAACAGGTCACTGACCAGCTTGTTCATTTCTGGCAAAGGTCAACAAAAGGAAAAGTTTTTAGAAAAAAAAACCAAAAACAAACGAACAAAAAAGATTATTTATTTGACCAGTGAATTTGCGATACAAATTATATGTTCATCAGATATTTTCCCAGTAATAAGATCAAAAAGCAAGTTAAAACAAATGATTTGCTTTCCGTCTGGGGTCAACTGGTTCGGCGTAGTAAGTCATGGGGGGCTGTCGCTCCTGGCTCGGACTGGGTGGCGCCCTCCGGAGGGAGAGCTCACTCACGCCGGCTCCGCGACTAAGCAATTATTGTCATCAGTAGGGGGCTTAGTAGGTGGTGTCCTGCGTATGTCAGATCAGAACAGGCGCCACTGAACACCACCAAAGTGACTCGGAAGCAGTGCAGTGTCTCCTCCGGTGGGTTGCCTCTTGATGACTTGACATTGACTGCTCCCTGTGGATTGCTGGTGCCGGGGCTGCGGCGGGGCCGGCCGGGCTATGGCTGTGGACGGGGTGTCGGAATGAGCGGCGTGGGTGCACTGCCTCTGAGGTGGCACAGAGGTTGGGACAGAAAAAAAAAAAAAAAAAAGTTAAACAAAAGAAGCAACATAAATGAAAATCATATCTATAGGCATATAAACTGTCTAAAGGATATTTATTATAGTTACTGTCTGTCTCAGTTTTACTGTCGTCTCAATGACAGAGAGAAATAAAACTTAATAAAAGGTTAAGATGAAGACAAATTGAAGTACATATAAAATGTATATCTTTCATCTCACATCAAAGTTCAAACAAAACAGAAAGTATAAGATACAGAAATAGAGAAAGAAAAGGAAGAAACAGCGCCAAATGATTAAAAAAAAAAGAAAATTTTCAGTCTACAATTTAAACAAAACAGAATGTATAAGATACAGAAATGAAGAAAGAAAAGGAAGAATGAGCAGCAAATGATTAAAAGAAAGGAAAGAATGAGTGTAAGACTGACCCCAAAAAAGTGAATGAAGATGCAGAAAATAAGTATGATAAAAATAGAAAAAAAAAAGTTATATCTGAATTAACAAATTACCTAAACAGACACTTAGCAAAAAATCCAAATACACACACATACACAATTTAAATGCTCATTTCATGAAACAACATTTTTCACTACGTGTGTTGTAAGTGCACACACATGCATAAATCAACAGAAAAGAATCTCAAGTGTACTCCGCTCTTTCCCTTCATCTATCACTGACCCTCAGTACCCAAGACCCACCACTCACTGTGGAATTGTACTTGAAACGGGTGTACTTGGCGTCCCAAGCAAACTTCTTAACCGCCACTGCCACTTCTCGGCGCAGCTCTTGTGACAGCTTTGCAATCTCTGGCTGCAGCATTTCCACCCGCGCCATGATGTGCATGGAGTATACTGCCAGGGGGAGGGTGATGAGGATGCGTAGCATCAGTGTTGACAGGCCAATGCTGGCCCACCATGGTAAGCCTGTCCCACAGTATGAAAATGGAGGCGACACTCGGGACAATGAGAACAAAGAACGAGCTATCACTTATCTTCTCAAACTTGGCGCTTTCAATGCCCATCTTGGGCCGAAGTTGAGACGATAAGTGAATGCTCGTTCTTGATCTTCATTGCTCGTTCTTCATTTTCATTGTCCTCAATGTTGTTTATCTTGCCTGAAGAAGACCTATGAGGTCGAAACGCATCATGTTTTGTTTTGTAATTGGTTTGTCCATGTTAACTGGTGGATTTACTTTTGATTCCTTTTAAAATCAATTTGAACAAAACCAAGTGAAATGATGAAATGTAGCCCACACTGCAGCCATAAAGGGGTGCACTTTCAGACCAAAGGGAAGGTCTAAGAACCATCAAAACATTGATAGGTCTCTGATAAATTTCTGAAATGCCATTTTCTAGTTTGGGTAATGTGGAGTATAAAGTCCATTTTTGTTGTTGTAAATTAGAGCACAAAATACACCAAAGGTCTATCAGTTTTGCTGCATAAACATCAAGAGTATCAAAGTAATTCTCCTGCTGACACAGTTTTTTTTATGTGTGTGTTTAAAATCTTTTCCTGTGTTTTGAATCAGATCTGACATGTGTCTTTCAACAATGCACACTGGATACAGATTTTTGCAATAGATTTTAAGTATTCTACTCATAAAATCACAATACTAAATTAATTCATCACACTAGCTGCTGTAATGAAGTGATTAGCATTGCAGAATCCCAGCTGGAGATCATGAGTTTGATTCCCAAAGAGACAGAATATTGGAATGTCATCTTTTGTCAATAATTAAGAATAACCGAGAAATTGGAGAAGCCATCATTGGATTAGTATGTATGCTGCTTAGATTTTTGTATGATACAAATGACCCTGTTGAGCATTTATGGGTGGGGGGTCAGAGGCAAGTAAATAAATCTTCTTTTTTTTCTAGTTACTGATCCCAGCATAAGTGTTGAGTATGTGTGCCTATGCGAAAGCACAATTTGTTTGAGGAATAAGGAGGGAAAATGTTGAGAGACCCATTACAAAAAAGATTATTTGCATCCACTTCTTTGAGTCTGTAGTCACCCGCTGCATCAGAATCTGTATTCCAATTGTATCAAATACTTAAATGCACTTCTTCATACAAAACTTGCTTTTAAAAATTAATCCAGCTTGAAAAAACAGCGAGCATAAAATCTGATCTACCACGACAACAATTAAAAAATACTGGACTTTGAAGCCTAATTTGAGTTAAAAAATGTTCTGTCAACTTTGCTATTTCATGAAAACACTAAAAAAACTTACAGGTTCTGAGACTGACATGAAAGAAAGTTACTAAGGAAAGTTATTTTCTTAAAAGCAACATTTCCTGGTCTGCAGGACAAATAAAAGCATTTGTTGAGAGTACACATTAAAAGTTAGCAGAGCAAAGTGATCTCTATAAGCCAAGTGCACATACATTGTTTTTGAGTACATGGCATGTTTATTTGGAATTTCTTGAACAATCACATTTTTTTTGTTTATCAAATTCACTCTGATCTTTGAAACAAAACATGACAAAAAGAAAGCATATTTGAAGGTCAGTGAATGTAAACAAGAAGAAAACACATCATCTTAACAATTGTTGTTTCATCATCACATCCCTCCTTTACTAATCTTTTCCCAATACCATGGGCAACTGTGCACCTAGACATGCATTTAAACAGTCAGAGCTTACATGTTTATTCTTCCTGGTGAAAACTTTATTACTTTTATTATTATCACTACACTCACCTTCTGTCCAAATACAAATGATACTTCTGTAGGAGTATGTTCACACACACACTACACAGAAAAAAAAATTCTCATCAATTTTCCAACACAAGAAGTATGGGTGTGTACATGCACGTGCGTGCACACACACACACACACACACACACACACACACACACACACACACACACACCATTCATTAATGAATACATATTTTTCGTCCTCTATATTACAGTGCCTCAGTCAAGTGTATGCACACCCATATGGTAAAGAACGCAACATTCTTCGCTTCATTCATAAAAAGATGAAACACCCACACAAGTTCATTGCACAAGTGACACAGAATTTAGTGTTATGTTTCAAAGCATCTATGATTCATAAGTTTCACCTGTTGTTGAATGAATCTCTTCCAGTACTTTCTGAGCGAATCCAATGGGTGGGACTT
>CM031595.1:168235074-168247574 GCA_018398815.1 Conus ventricosus
CTTTCTCCCCCCCCCCCCCTCCCATCCCCTCTCTCTGTGTCTCTGTTTGACCCAAACAAACTTCATCCTATCTACCGGATCAGAAAATTTTGGCATCGCACATGATTTACACCTCCGCTACCCGAAGACAAGCGTTCAGCTTTGTATCATAACTATGTTGCAGAGTCCAGAAACAGTTTTGTATCCGTAGGGAGTAGTTTTCATATGCTTGGGCCCTGGCCTCCCGATCACAGACAACAACGGTTGGTTTTATAACGGCTTTCAGCCTGTTCGCTTTCGGTGTGGGCTTGGTTTTGACATGCTTAGTAACTCCTATGTCTCCCCGTTCCCCCTTCCTCTATCCCATGCCCCTCTCTTTTCCTCTACCTTCTCTGACCGTAAATTTCAACAGGTGGTTTTTATTTTGCATTCCACTTACTTTCGGGTTGGGTTTATCTTCTATATGTTCTGATTACAGACTTGAGCAGCTGTTTTTTTTTAAATAATCTATTTATTCATTTATTTTGTTTTCACTTATCTTTTATTTTGTTCCTCTTACTTTTGGTTGGGAGTTCATTTTTCATCTCGTCTGACTGCAGTCTAATACAGCTGGCTTCATTTTGAATTCACTCCTACCTTTCGCTTTCGCTTCATTTTATTATACTTGTTATTATTATCATTATGATGATGATGATGATGATGATGATGATGATGATGATGAATACTTATATAGCGCCTATCCTCGGCTGGAGACCAAGCTCTAAGCGCTTTACAATCCACACTCGTTTACACAACGAGCTGCCTACCTTGGTAGTGCCGACTGAAGAGCTGCCAGCTGGCGCTTCATTCAGTCGTTTCCCGTGTCATCCAGTCAATATTGTTCAATTATCGTTCACTCATTTTCCTTACTTCCTTCATTCTTTCCATTTCTCATGCAGGGTGCATGCTATGTGTAATGTGTCATCCATACCAACGACCAAACTGACCTTCTCTTCCGAAAGTTGGCGATGCGATTTTATGTGTGTGCAGGATGTTATGCGTGCGTTCACACATGGAACCTCGGTTTATAGCCTCATTCGAAAGACTGTATGGGAAATGAAGTCAGAACCAATGTTAACTCAGAGGGGGAAATCCTCCTGTACCGAAACGGCTCGGTGGAGATTCGAACCCGCAACCGCAGGGTCACCAAGATTACGAGTTCGGCGCTCTATCACTGATCTATTCCGGCCCAAGTATTTTCCGCACGCTCTGGCACACGACTTCAAGGCACGAGGTCCCACAGTTGCCCTTTGGAATTTTCTAACAAAGCGATAGGCCTTTGATCTATTCAAATATTGCAAAGTCTGAAATCGTATACCAAATTAGACCACATATCAGCTTTACAGAATAACCCCCTCCCCTAATCCCCAGTTAATCTAACTTTCCCCCCAGTGATTTTACCACTGATGTCACTCAAAATCTGTGAATGAATGATAACATCCCTACCCACCCTTTATCTGACAACACATTTTCAGACCTTCAAGTTGATAATATCCCTTACTGTCCACTGGACTTCCCAAGCCAGTCCACCAATTCCATTCCTCTTAATCTGTCTGCTTGCAAGCAACATCCACGTACGTCGATGTACATGTACAATATACTGTGAATCGAGACACGATAAAAAGTGTGAGAACAATCCAATTATGCCTGTCTGTATACACTGGACAATTTACCCACGGCCTCCGCGTATGACTTTAATCGCGATATATCCGGAAAGTTTACGCTGAAGAAAAATAAAAATAAAATAAAAATAAAAAGCAAACAAACAAACCACACATGCGCATTTCGATGTAGCAACTAAATAATAAAAAAAAAATCGTAAGGATGAAACACACCTAACACATGTAGTGTGGAAAAAGGATCACACTTACCTACTTACATTCTGTCAACAGGCATGATCTCCCTTGCAAACTTCGAAAGCAATCTGATCGTAGTCTCGGTATGACTCATACACGAATCGTAATTATTTACAACCAAATTTCCATTTTGTCATTTCTCTCAGTTTCTCTCATCTACAACAATAGTGAGCAGAGAGAAAAAAAAGTTTACATTTTTAAACAGTTTCCCAACCTTACATCGTTGCATTTGAAAAGTATGGATCCATGCAAGGAACTTTCTTTAGGAAGGCATTATAAAGTATTATAATTCGTGTACGAAAATGGACACTTGGTTCCCCCCCTTTCCCCCTCGCCGCCCCACCACCCCTCCACGCTCCCACCCCCTCCACGCCTCACTGCCATCTCCCCATTCTCCACCTCTCATGTTTTACGGCACTCGCGTAAAAAAAAAAAAAAAAAAAAAAAAAAAAACCAAGACGCGAAGCATATAAACGTACTCCCAGTTTTCCAAACCGCTTATAAATCGGCCAAGTGCTTTGTGAGATAAGAAATAAAGGCAAAATAACGTTTTTAACGGTTATTTAACCGATGTACACTTTTGAAACTGGTATTTTAGTCCTCACTGGGCTAAAGCCTGTGTACATACCAAATTTCATCCAAATCGGGCAATATGTCAAGAATAACGGTTTTTAACGGTCAGATTTTGAAACACTGCATGGAAGTGCCATTTGTGTGTGATGACCTTTCTACATACAAAATTGCATTAAAATCCACCAATATAGAAAAAATACCGGCAAAATAACGGTTTATCGGTTATATAACCGATATACACTTTTGAAACCGGTATTTTAGTCCTCACTGGGCTAAAGCCTGTGCACATACCAAATTTCATCCAAATCGGACAATATGTCAAGAATAACGGTTTTTAACGGTCAGATTTTGAAACACTGCATGGAAGTGCCATTTGTGTGTGATAACCTTTCTATATACAAAATTTCATTAAAACCCACCAATATATAAGAAATAACGGCAAAAAACGGTTTAACGGTTATATAACCGATATGCACTTTTGAAACCGGTATTTTAGTCCTCACTGGGCTAAAGCCTGTGTACATATCAAATTTCATCCAAATTGGACAATTTGTCAAGAGTAACTGTTTTTAACGGTCAAATTTTGGAACACTATATAGAAGTGCCATTTGTGTGTGATAACCTTTCTATATACCAACTTTCATTAAAATCCACCTATATATAAGAAATAACGGCAGAAAAACGGTTTTTAAACGGTTGTTTAATCCATTTTCAGCATTACACCACTTACATAATATGAACAGAGGATCCGGTTTGTCACAAGATCATCCAAACCGCTTATAAATTGGCCAAGTACTTTCTGAGATATTCCATAAAGAAGAAAAACCGTTACAGGCCGTTACAACCGTTAGTAACGGCTATAACGGGGCAAACTAAGACATCAGGCATCATCCGTGACCCATAATGAACATACCTGCTAATTTTCACAAAGATCGGCCAAGTACTTTCGGAGATATTCCATAAAGAGAAAAAAAAAACCGTTACAGGCCGTTACAGCCGTTAGTAACGGCTGTAACTGTAGAATGTGTTTGTGGGTGGGAGACTTGCAGACATGAAGAGTGGAGGCAAAGACTTGACGAGCTGATTAAAGCCGTTGCTTGTTTATTCCTCCATCTTCTCGTAACCCCCTATCCTAGCGCCCCCTCTATTATCTATCTCTTTAGTTATCTCCCTTTACGTAGTCTGCTACGGTAATACCACAACTCCCCCTTTTTGAGTGGGTGGACAATTCTTTCATCTATGGTATATAAATTGTATTAATATTAACAATTTGTTTTTAACTAAACAATAAAAACAAAACCCTTGTTCTATTATTTCTTTCTCCCATGTCCTTCATAAAAGACTTAGAAGCATTAAATTCAATGTGCATAGGCAAATAGTAGCATTAGATAATAAAAAAAAAACCATTGCATGCAAAAAACTCAAAACAACTCTTTAAAAGGCAGCTTCATTCTGATATTGTTCTCCAAACAGAAGGTTGATTTCAAAACTGGTGTTCCTTCCACAGAATGAAGGGAATTCCACCTAAATTAACTAAATGAAACTGGCTCTCAACTACACTGAGCCTTAACTATGTGCAACTGCACTGAACTAAAGCATAGCTCCAACTACACTGAGCTAAGCATGAAACTTAAAAAGGCCATGAATTGCATAAGCTCTCAACTACACTGAGCTTAGCATTGTAGAATAAAGCTCTAGCTACACAGAGCTTGTAAAAAAAAGAAAATTTACATATTATCCTTTTTATGTAAACACAACTGCTTTTGGTGTTGTAGTTTGTTGACACCGTGAAGGTGAAGATTTGATTGATTCTTCTACAAATTCAGTTTTTCTGGCTTTTTGACAGCCCTGCCACTTTTTGTGTGAAAAGCAACAGGTGATGAGACTGGTGTAGGCTTCTGCCTCTTGAGAGGAGATTTCTTTGCTGGAGTGTCCGTCTTCGATGATGTTGGACCGTTCACTATCTGTCGAGGTTGTGGTGATGGTGGCGGTTCTCGCGTCACTTCTGCTGTTGGTGGAGGTGAAACCACTGGAATCAGGTGACGTTGATTGCGACGTACGTTCCCTTGAGCGGTGTTGATCACATATGATCTGGGGTTATGGTGTGGGGTTGAAACAGTTCCAAATCTGTCCAGATCTCTAATGTACACCTTCTGGGAGGATGCTAGTGGAGTCGCCTGTTTGGTGTTGTGACGTTTGTCGTAGTTCCGTTTTTGTTTCTCCTTTTGCATTGTTTCTCTGGCTTTCACGTTTGGGATGTTTGGTGTTTTGGGGTGAGGGAGGAAGGGAGTGTGGAAGGTTTGTCTGCAGTTTTCTTCCCATCAGGAGTTCAGCAGGTGAATACCCATTTTGGAGCGGAGATGCCCTGTATTGGAGAAGTGCAAGGTAGGGATCTTTGGTTTTCTTCAGCATGTTTTTGATGGTCTGTACAGCTCGTTCTGCTGCACCGTTGCTCTGGCTGTATCTTGGAGAGCTTGTTGTGTGAATGAAACCATATTCTTCTGCAAACTGCTGGAATTCTGCGACGCAAACTGAGGTCCATTGTCAGATACTATGATGTCAGGTATCCCATGAACGGCGAGAATGCTTTTCAGCTTTCTGATGGTGTAGGAGCTGGTAAGCTTCTCCAGATGTCGGAATTCTGCCCAACGTGAAAATAGTCCACCACTATCAGGTAGGTTTTTCCTTTCAGTTCGAACAAATCCATTCCCAGTCTGGACCATGGACGGTCTGGGAAAGATGATGGTAGAAGAGGTTCTTTTCTTTCTGGGCGGTGAATGGCACATGTGCTGCATTTGTTCACCATCTCTTCTATCTGACTGGAAAGAGAAGGCCACCAAACTGATGAGGTAGCAAGTGCTCGTGTCTTGGTGATGCCTAGGTGTCCGCAGTGGAGTTTTTCCAGTGTTTCTAGTCTCAGATTTCTGGGCATCACAATGCGAGAGTCGTAGAGAAGCAAATCATCTACAAGTGTGAAGTGTTGCTTATTCTGCCAGTAGGGTTTCAGTAGTTGGTTTTCTGGCATGTAAGCTGGCCATCCACTCTCACAGTAGTTGCGAATTTGAGACAGTTCTTCATCAGCTTTCTGTGCTGCTGATATTTCTTGCAGTTTTTTGCTAGATACAGGGTGTGATTCTGTACACTGGTCTGTGAAGTTTGACACATGAGAAATGAAGCTGATGTCATCTTCATTTGGTTCCGATACGGGTGCACGGGAAAGTGCATCTGCTGTGATTTGTTGCTTTCCCGACACATGCACGACTTTCACATCGTACCGCATAAGCCTCATGCGGAAACGTAGGATGCGAGGTGGCATCTTGTGAAGTTCTTTGGAGTTGAGGAGGGCACTAGAGGTTTGTGATCTGTCTCTAGTGTCACATGAAGACCTAGGATGTAGTCCTGTAGTCTTTCACAGGCCCATGTTGCTGCCAGTGCTTCCTTTTCGATGGTAGCATATCTCTGCTCAGTTTCTGAGAGGGATCTGGAAATGTAGCAAATGGGTCTGCGGGTGCCGTCTTCTTGCTTCTGGAACATGACTGCGCCAATGCCTGAGTTTGATGCGTCAGCTGCGATGATTGTTTCGCGCTGAGTTGAGTAGTGCGCAAGAACTGGCGGAGAGCTAAGGAGTTTTCTTATCTCTTGGAATGCCATTTCTTGTGTCGGGCCCCAGGTCCACTGAGTATCTTTTCGTAGCAGCGTACGAAGAGGAGCAGTGATGCTGGCAAGTTCAGGCGTAAATTTGGCAAGTTGATTCAGCATTCCCATCAGTCTCTGAAGTTCAGTGACATTCTTCGGTTGTGGGAACTCGTGTATGGCCTTCACTTTCTCTGGGTCTGCGTGAATGCCATCACCGTCGATGATGTGACCAAGGAAGCGAACTGATGACTTGGAGAATTCACATTTCTCGTTCAATGTCAGGCCAGCTTCTTGCAGTCGTTGAAGCACTGATCTCAATATCTGATCATGTGTTGCTGGTCAGCAGCATGAACCAACACATCGTCCATGTGACAGATGACTCCTTCCAGGCCTGCGAGAATATCTGACATTGCTCTTTGAAATACCTCACTGGCAGAACTGATGCCCATGGGGAGCCTGTTGAAGGCAAAGCGTCCTTCATTAGTGACGAACGTAGTGAGTGTTTGGATTCTTCAGAAAGTTCCATTTGCCAAAACCCGCTGCGGGCATCAAGCTTACTAAACACCTTTGATCCAGCAAGCTTGGCGAGGTTTTCATCTACAGAGGCCATTGGGTGAATTTCTCTTTTCACCGCTTTGTTGAGGTTGGTGTAGTCGATGCAGATGCGGACGGAGCCATTTGGCTTTGGCACGACAACTACCCCAGAGCACCAGCTAGTTGGTTCCTTGACAGGAGAAATGACCCCTTCCTGTAGCATGCGGTCAATTTCTTTCTTGACTTTTGGCTTCAGGGCATGAGGGACCTTGCGTGGTGCGTAGATGCAGGTAGGTCGAACGTCTGGATCAACTGTGATGGAGTAGGGAGCCATTTTCAAGTGACCTAGGCCCTTGAACAGTGCTGGAAACTCCTTTTGTGGATCCAAATGGTGGGGTGGTGTGCTGACATGGTATACACGTGTAACTAACCCCAGTTTGTCACATGCTAATCTGCCTAGTAGTGATGTAGTCTGCCTTTGATGACGTACATCTCTTCTGTAATTTGACTGTCTCTGTATTGAAGACGTGATGTCATGGTACCTAAAACAGTCAATTTCTTTCCCCTGGGCCACGAAGAACTTTATTTGTCTGTTTGAGCTGTTTTTGAGGTGCCAGTCCTTCAGCTAGTACAGACACTGCTGCACCTGTGTCCAGTTTGAATTTGTGCAAACACCCGTCTACTGCAATGTCTGCTGTCCAGGCTTCATCTTCAACACTGAAAATGTGTTCTAAATAATAGTCTTCAGAGTCTGAGTCTGAATCTGCTGAGACTTCTTGCACTCTAGTATGCTGACCACTTCGGCAAACTGCTTTGTAGTGTCCTTTCTTCCACATTTGCCGCATTCAGCATGTCTAGCTGGACAGCTGTTTCTGCTATGTGGTTCTTTTCCACAGTAGTGACATTGTTTCTTTGGTGTGTCCCTTCTATCGCTCTTCTGGCCTTTTGTTTTGTAATCAAATTTCTTTTTTCTTTGATGTCTGACACTGTCTACTGATGCTGAGGTTTCACCACGTAGAATGGGTTGGTTTTCTTTCCTTGCCTCTGCCTGCCTAGCAATCTGCACGGCATCAGTTAATGTTAGTTTGGGTTTTGACTGAAGGTCGTTGGATAAAGAGTCATCTCTAACTCCAACTACTATTCTATCACGAATTAGCTCTTCCTTCAGTGTCCCAAAAGAACATTCTTCAGCCAGTTTATACAGGTCCTGTATAAAACTATCAATTGTTTCCGAGATCCCCTGCGTTCTCCTGTTGAATCTAGCTCTTTCTACAATGACGTTTTTTCTTGTTTCAAAGTAGTCATTGAAAGCTTTCAGCATGACGTCGTAAGTGAGATCGTCGTCATTTTCCGAGATTGTTAAAGTTGCTAATATGTCGTCAGCAACTTCCCCATAGTGTACAGAAAGACACTTACTTGTTCTCTTTGTGTCTTGTGCTTTAAGCCTGATCCCACGTGGAATCGTTCAAACCTCTGTCGCCAAGCCGGCCATGCCGCCGGTGACCCGTTGAAAATCTTGGGTGCAGGCAAGCTGACGGGCCGTGATGATGCCATCGAACTTGCTGCACGCATGTCGTCTGCGTTCTCCGTCATCTCGAACTTCGACTCGAAGGCTCAGATGGTCGCTGCCACCATGTAGAATGTGTTTGTGGGTGGGAGACTTGCAGACATGAAGAGTGGAGGCAAAGACTTGACGAGCTGATTAAAGCCGTTGCTTGTTTATTCCTCCATCTTCTCGTAACCCCCTATCCTAGCGCCCCCTCTATTATCTATCTCTTTAGTTATCTCCCTTTACGTAGTCTGCTACGGTAATACCACAGTAACGGTAAACTAAAACGTCGGGCATCATCCTTGACCCATAATGAACATTCGTACAAATTTTCAGAAAGATCGGCCCAGTAGTTTTGTCTGGAGCGAGTGGAACACATTTTGACCACGGACACACAGACAGACAGACACACACACACACACACACACACACACACACACACACACACACACACACACACACATACAGACAGCATTTCTTCGTTCCCATTCTAAAGTACTCCCTGTTCTATAAGAACTGGGAGTACAAAAAAAGAGAAGAAGAAAATCCACACCTGGATTGGTTGGGATGGAGATAGGATGATAGTGGTGGTGGATGGTAGCGTAGTGAGTGGGAAGTAGGGTGTAGTTTGATTACACGCCCTGAAACATACACACAGCCGACCAACTCCTCCCCCTCATTCTCCACCTTCGAACCACCAGTTTCTCCACTCCTTTTTCATGTTTGCTGGGTTAGGGGCGCGAGCACGCGTACGCACACACACGCCCCCTCCCCTCCCCCCCCCCCCCCCCCCACCCCCGACACAAACTCACGCACGCTCATGCAGACAGACAGACACACACACACCAAACAAACACACACACTTGCACGCATTCACACACACACACACACACACACACACACACACACACACACACACACTCTCTCTCTCTCTCTCTCTCTCTCTCTGTCTCTTTTAATCATTGGGGAAAGGGCTAGCAGTGAGGATGGCAAAGGGAGATCTATCCATTGTGTTAAATTGACGAAACGTGTTATTTTGTGACAGCTGGCTTTTATAGGAGATTTCTCATGGCTTTGATAAAATCCTCGCTAACACACACACACACGCACGCACGCACGCGCGCGCGCGCGCACACACACACACACACATACACACACACACAGAGGCACAGGAGCACGCGCTCCCGCGCGTTCTTTTGCTAGTACATACGCGCTCACTCGTTCTCTCACACGTAAATCGTTATTGCACGTGTACGCGTCTCGCTCTCCCTTCCAAGCATACAGCTTGAGCGCTAACAGAGAGAGAGAGAGAGAGAGAGAGAGAGAGAGAGAGAGAGAAAACACGCGGGCGTGCCATGCGGAAGAGGTTGACAGGAAAATGGATGGGTCTCGCTACCCCCAAAGGAAGAGAGAGAGAGAGAGAGAGAGAGAGAGAGAGAGAGAGAGAGAGAGAGAGAGAGAGAGAGAGAGATGATGATGATGATGATGATGATGATGATCTTTATTTCCAAGGGTAACACATAAGCAAACACATGCTTTTTTTCATCCGGCCCTTGCCCAACTAAGTGACTAACTAAGCATGACTAGCGACTACTAAGCATAAGTAGCGACTAAGACTTACAAAAATTGTAACAAACACACACACATAGAGAGAGAGAGAGAGAGAGAGAGAGAGAGAGAGAGAGAGAGAAGAGAGAGGGAGGGAGAGAGAGAGAGAGAGAGAGAGAGAGAGACAGAGACAGAGACAGAGGAGAGAGACAGACAGACAGAGAGACAGAGACAGAGAGACAAAAGGGCAAAGAGAGAGAGAGAGAGAGAGAGAGAGAGAGAGAGAGAGAGAGAGAGAGAGACAGACAGACAGACAGAATGTGCAGCTCACCAATCTCGAGGAGGCTAATCACCCGGTCGAATCTGTCCTCCGCTGCAGGCATTTTGTTGTATCCGCAAGTTCTAAACGGTTGAGGTTGCGGAGTGCATCCTCTTCGTTCTAAATGACGGTGAGACATCTCCCTGAAGATGTCCAGAAGTGCTCAGGAGCTGTGTTTTACATGGGAAGGAGTCATTACTGGGAGGAAGGAGCGGGGTGGGGTAAAGGGGTAGGGTTGGGGGGGGGGGGGGGGGGGGGGGTTGTACATCAACAACAAACGAAGAAAAAAAAGAATGATAGAAAAACAAGCTTTTGTAGAGAGAGGGGCAATAATAAAGGAAAGTCTTCATAGAGAGAGTTAAGTGTACCTGTAATATGGATACAATAGGAGCCCGAAGTCTGATAGGTAGAGCGTCTGCCTGCTGGGCTGATGGTCTGAGTTGGAATCACTCGGTTCTGGACTGACCTCTGCAGCTGGACCCACGTCATTCCGGTTGTCTTCACTTCGGGATCCATACGTCGGCGCCAAGGCTGTCAAGGTCGTGCCACCTTTATCCTGTGGGTTCCATTCCAGTGCCTGTCCTGCGTTGTTGAGGCTTTCGTAGTGTTTGGTCAGTCCAGTCCCATTGCCTTTTCTTCATCGCTGTGTCCAGTATCATTTTGTTCGGTTTTGTTCCCACAGGGTTTTGTTGGAAATGACTTCTGGCCATCTGATGTTGAGGATGCCCCTGAGGCACTTGCTGGTAAATGCCTGAAGATTGTGAGTGTTGGAATTTGTTGTTCTCCAAGACTCTGAGCCAAATAACAGAAGACGTTTTACATTTCTGTTGAAAATTCTGGTCTTGGTCTGGAGGGAAAGGGCTGTGGAAACCTATATAGGTCGCAGAGTGCTGAAACGTGCCTTGTCTTGTGAATGCTGCCACTGATGTCTTGATCTGCCGCATCTTTTTTGCTCACAACAGTGACCAGTCACATAATTTCTCAACTTCTTTGATGTTGTCGTCCTTTAAACTTAATGGGGTCTTGTTTGTTATTTATCTGCATTACTTTAAGTTTTCTTGATGTAAATTTTTAGGTCTGCTTCTTTTTTTACTTGCTCTGCCAGGCGGCATAATTTTGCATGGGTATCCTGGTGTTTTTGAGAGAGGAGACTGACACCATCAGCGAAGTATAGGCCTGTGTTGTTGCCATCTGTTTGTTCTTCATAGTCCAGTCTGTCACAAACAAGAAGATGGTTGGTGATAGAGGAGTGCCCTGTCTCACACTACCCTGTACCCGGAATGGGTCAGATTTTGTTTGCATCGTGTATGACTTGACAGGTGGACTTGTCAAACAGTTTGTGGACGATGTGATACATTGTGGTGGAAAGTCATAGAGGTGCATAAAGTTCCAGATGACTTCCCTGTCAACACTGTCAACAGCCTTCTTCAAGTCCATAAACACTGTGCACAAGGGAGGCTGCAATTCTTATGACTGCTCGATGATAATTCGGTGTTGCTACCTAGTCTTCTCGAAGTCGTTTATCAAGGGCTTCCTTCAGTCTGTCAAGCATTATTCTTGTCAGGGTGTTGTTGGGAACAGACGGAAGCATGATTCCTCTCCAATAGTTGCAGAAGGAGAGATCACCTTTCTTTGGTAGTTTTATTAGATGCCCTTTTTCCACACATTCGGCATTTTTCTGTTCTCTCTCTCCCCCCCTCCCCCGACTTCCTGTAGGAGTGAATGCAGCTTCTCAATTGATGTTGTTATGTTGGCCTTCAATGCCTCAGATAGTTTACTGTACTTGTGCCTGCCGCCTGAGAGAACTGATGGTTTTGGTGACTTCAGCCTTTGTCGGAAGTTTGGTGTTGATGTCTAAAGGCTGGGTTGAGAGATGATGGCGGTGGTGGTGGTGGTGGGGGGGGGGGGGGGGGGGCAGAGCTGGGGAGGGGCTTTCAATATTTCCGCAAAGACTTTGGCCCATCGTGCTTTCTGTTCAGCCTCGCTGGTGATACCTTTGCTGTCATTTTTCATTGGCTGTATAGGATTGATCTTGTCAGATAGTGATCTTGTAATCTCATACAGTCATTTCGTATTTCTTTCTTCGACGGTTGCTTCTACTTATCCTGTGAGTGCATGAATGAATTTATGTTTGCCAGCAAAAATAAACGTAACATCTTGCTAAGATCAAACCATTTAGTACGGCATTTATACCTACCAGAGGGGGTGATAAAAAGTAAATTTGTAATGAATGTAGAACTAAAATAGATCATTTATAGAAAGATTCTACGAAATATACCTTACAAACAGAATATGATTTTATCTTTAGCGTGAATCAAGCAACAGAGGCAGCATAACGTGTGCAATCAAATACACTGTTTCGTTTTAACAATAACAGGTCTTCACTAAAACCATGAAACGGCACTGGAAATGTCATATTCTTGCCAAAAGGATCCACAGTAAATTTTAAATAGAAAATTACAGTTCT
>CM031595.1:168252574-168262574 GCA_018398815.1 Conus ventricosus
ACAGACCAAACACAACTAAACTTGGAGAATCCAGAAGGCCAATAGGAGCGATGGACCACGTGGGAAAACGCATTCCGGAAGGTCTTCAGCTGGAAGGAAACGTGGCACATGGTTCCTTTCAGAATCAGCTTCATCCACAGATCTGTATATGCCCCCTCCCCCCTCCCGCCCCTCCCCCTGCGCTCGAATTCAAACCTGGTAAAATGAAGGAAATCAGATTAGAATGCATGTCCGTCTTTCGTAGCAAACAGTGGAACGTGTCCTGAGTTCATGCAAAGCTGCTCTAACCCTAGGAAGGTACACAAGAGGACACACCCAAGTGTGTAAGATTGCACCTGCAGTTAGCACTGCAAGAGGAAACACTACGCTGCAAGGATCCCCAGCAACGTTCCACACGGCATGGTCTGGAACAGCCGTGACATCAGGAGCACGGAAGCTGAGTGCTCTGTACGAAGTAGATGTCTGGCAGTGCGCGGCAGATCTTCCAGGATCTACAGATCACCACAAAGCGTGGCATGAGACTGGATATCTTGTTCCACTCAGATTCATCAAAACACTCATAATTCTGGTGGAATTCACGGTTCAATTTGAAAGCAGACTGGAGAAAACGCACATCTACAAGACTGAGACGGGGGGGGGGGGGGGGGGGGGGGGGGGCAGACTAGCCAGCAGCTTGAGGGCACCTGGTTTCCATGCTGAAATCTTGCCTTAGAGCCTGGAGCGTGGGGCTTTATATGCTCGTCAGCATAAGACCTCGCGAAACAGCTCTCGATTTCTAGCGAGTAGAGGAACAGAGCACAAGAGGCAATTGGAAAGGAAATTAAAAAAAAAGAGTTCCAATTGGGTCGCCGATGAGGAACAAGAGAGAGAGAGAGAGAGAGAGAGAGAGAGCTATGACATTTTCCACAACTGCTAAAAAGTAGCAGCGCTTCACCGCATGACACTAAGTGCTTGTAGATCATGCGGACACCGGAGCTGTTCATCCTTTAGAAGGCTGATGGTGCCCCGCCACTCCCTTCCCCTCCCTCCCACCCTCACACACCACGTCTACTTCCTCATCCTTCTCATCGCCCCCCTTTCTCCTACCCCCTCTCCCGTCACACACCATCCCAACCCACCACACTCACCCCGTCTACTTCTCCTTCCCTCTCTCCCCCCTCTCATCGCTCCCCCCCCCCCCCCCCCCCCCCGCCTCCTTTCTCCTACCCCCCCCCTACACACACCCTTCCAACCCACCCCGTCTACTTCCCTATCCCTCTCTCATCGCCCCAAACCCCCCACTTTCTCGTACCCCCCCCCCCCCCCAAAAAAAAAAAAAAATTCCACCACCCCCACCCTCCTTCATCTGTCTTGTTTTAGTGTCCCCCGCCTCCTCCTCCCCGCTCCCCCGCCGCGAAGCTTCCCCATCGTTCACAGCGGAGAGAGAGGCCGAGGGACACCCGCCATCGTTTTGAAGCTGAGATTAACTTCGGCGGGCGCGTCTCCCGCTACCGCATTGATCGGGCGGGCGCCATTGCGGCAGCCAGCCGCTACTGCTGCGACAGAAAAGCGGTCGCCGACATTGCAGGAAGAAGGACAGGGAGGATGGGGTCGTGTGTTGTGGAAGTCCTCGAGGACAGAAGAAGCGTTCCCACGGCGAAGCTGAGAGTAGTTGAGAGTTCTCTCCCTTCGGGCGACCGAGCATGTGAGTGAGGGTGATGCCGAAAGGTTGCCCTTGTGATGCGTAGAGGTGTAACTGTGCAGAAATATATATATATATTTTCATATAAAGAAAAAGTGAAAGTGTTTTTGTGTATGAGAAGTGTTTCCGTGAAGTTTGAGGCATTCTTTTTTTTGACATAAGTGATTGGCGGTTTGGATGACAGTGATGTGTTTTGGAAGTGGAGTGATGAATTTGAGGGTACTTTTTGGTCGGTAGTAGACTGCAGTGCATCCGTCTGTGCTTCTTCAAGGCGACAGAAAAGGTGGGCATGGTCAGAGAAATCTTGCCAGTTCTATTGACTTGAAACTGGAAGCAGAAGATAACAAACTTGTATTTGCGCGCCAGCGTTTGGTGCGTGTGTTTAAGGTCGAAATGTTCAAATACATGCGCTCGCGTCCGCGAACGCACGAACATTTACACACACACACACACACACACACACACACACACACACAACACACACACAACACACACACACACGCACGCACGCACGCACGCGCGCACAGAGGAGAGAAAGAGAGAGAGAGAGAGAGAGAGAGAGAGAAGAGAGAGAGAGAGAGAGAGAGAGAGTATCACTATCATAGGCTTAAGCTTTCTTGTTTGATTTAAATCATTGTGCTTGAAGTCCGGGTGCCGTGACGAAACGCTTTGTCAGTCAAAGGTACGTGCAGCAAGGTAGAGATGTAGTCAGTCCAGTCCCCATGTGCTGTCCACCCAGGACTTTACCTCGTCTATGTTCTGTAGGGAATAATCTTGGGGAAGGATTCATGTTGATATAGGTGCCTGTGTTAGACGTGGCTTTACCACGCTTGATCACTACCAGAAAAGGGTTCATGTCAGCCAGGGTATGTATTGACTTGTGATGCCCGATACCGTCATTTGTCTGGTGTTGCTTGTCCTTGATGTGTTCAGTCCGCACAGAACGCCTGGGATCCGAAGTCATGAAGGGGCATAACCATGGAAAAGAGGGTGGATATATTGCAGGTTTTAACTCTTCTTGGAAGCTGACAGACCTGATTCTCCAGGCGACCGCGTCTTGGCGTGGCACACGTAGCCAGGTGAGCCTCTTCTGGACTTCATTTGTTGGACCGCCGTCTTTGCTCACGATGGGCCCACGATGCTTCTTCCAGAGCCTGTTCGCTGGGCGTGATGTCGCCTGCTGACTGTTGGCGGGAAACGTTTGTCTCTGTGCAAACGTTCATTCTGTGTGTTCTTGATGCCTTCATCAGTCTGATGGCGATGCTCTGCAGTTCTGATTTGTTGGTTTCCTAGTAGGTTGAGGTAATCGATATTGGCTGGAAAGAGGCTGCTCTGCGATGGATATGGAAGTACTGAGGTCCTTAACTGTTTCCTGTACTATATTTTCCAGGTGGATGTCGTTAAAGATAAAGCGAGAAAAAGACCGAACCGGTTGGCTCTCTTCTCTTTTATTCTGGGGAACGGAGCAGTCTGCATTGCTATAGACAGCTGCTATGAATGAGATGACATTGTTGTCAGAGTTGCAGTTCCTGATGATGACCTGCTACACAGCTCAACGTAAGATCTGTACGATCAAAGGCTTTCTAGAAGTCAATGTTGTTGTGGTCGAGATCACGTTGGTGATGAAAATGTTTCTGTATTAGCAGTTTGAATTTGGACATTTTCAGATGCGCTTTTTTTCAGACTTAAAGCTGTATGTTTTTCAACCTTTTTCTGTCATTGCATTTCTGTTGAATATGTTCAACAATACCCACAACATGACTTTACTGGCGAGACTAAGAAACCTGTTGCCCTGTAGTTTGATCGTCGCATAATTTCTTTCTTGGGTAGACGCTTTTATATAGATTGTCTCGGTCTTTTTAGCCATTGGTCTCTGATGCATAGTTGTCAATGTCTTTATGATATCTGTCCCTGCGTGCTTCAGTAGTTCTGCTGACACATTATACCCCTTTATCAACTTGCCACCTTCGAATGTTTGAACGGATTTTCTCACTATTTGGAGAATCGGAGCGTCCCCAGGCTGACTGCTGGTGGTGGTGGCGTATTGATGTGATGTTTTAGGTCGTAGCTGTACGCAGCGTCCCAATCATGATATGTTTTCTCGGCTGACAAAAAGCCTGTTTTTTTTTGTTTTGTTTTGGAGAGAGAGAGAGAGAGAGAGAGAGAGAGAGAGAGAGAGAGAGAGAGAGAGAGAGGGCGGGGAGGGGAGGGAGAGGGGGGATCTCCATTTGCTAGATCTTGCACCCCCATTTTTAGTCCTTCCAAACTCTTTCCACCTGACTGCCATACAAGCCTGGTGATGTTCTATGCGCTTGTTGATTGCTCATGGGCCAGTGCCTTCATGTTTCTGCATGTATAATGCGAGTAAAAATTTCCATGTCCCAATGACAGTGCTCTTCTGTGCGAAGGCTAACGGTAGATATGGTTAGAAGCTGTGTTGGAACAGCACCGTGGACACACACACACACACACACACACACACACACACACACACACACACACACACACCACACACAAAATATTCTCTCTCTCTCTCTCTCTCTCTCACACACACACACACACACACACACACACACACACACACACACACACACACACACACACACACACTACCACCACCACACAAAATGCTCATACACACACACACACACACACACACACACACACACACACACACACACACACACACACACACCACCACACACCACCACACCACACCACACCACACTACACAAAATACTCACACACACACACACACACACACCACACACACACACACACACACACACACACAGAGTAACATCTTCAACACCACTCCCCTCACCTCCTACCTCCTCCTCCTCCTCTCCACCACCATCACCACACTCTTCGTTGTCTGCACCCTAAAACATGCAACATTCAAATCGTTCTGTTTGCGTTCTTGGCAAATATTTCATAACCACATTGTTCATATCATGATCCCCATCACTCTAGAATACGACCTGACAGTAGTATACATGTCTCAGGCTCTATAGGCAGCCTTTTACTATGGGAATGTACTCTGTACGTAGCATCTATAAGGGTCATTCAAATCATTTTCGTCAGAAAAAACTAATTGCCTTAACTCTTTCCATGCCTAAAGGACGTCATTCATATCATTTTTGTCATAAAAACCAATTGCCTTAACTCTTTCCTTGCCTAAAGGATGTCATTGATATCATTTTCGTCACAAAAACAAATTGCCTTAACTCTTTCCTTGCCTAAAGGACGTCAAAAGATGTTCTGTCATGGATACTTTTTAGAAATGTTATCAAAAACAGCATTTTTGTGTGTATGGATAGAATTCTTTTTGTATTGTCAACATCATAATTTTCTTTGCTTTTGATTTCATCTCGCTCTCAAACATGGACTATAAGTCAAAGGAAAGAAAACACTGTCAAAGGTCAACTAAACAGTAGTAAGTGGCAAGAACTGTTGGAACTGACGATACTTGTCAGCAATACCATGTTTGTATATATGGACGTTTATGAAGATACATACGATCGATTTTGATAATGTGACACCCTAGCCCTAACTTGGAACCCTCTGGTCCATCCTAATACATACCATATGAGTTAAAAAAAACTCAGCTGAAATCCTTATGGAAAGCGTGTTGCTTTCTGATGAAAACCGTGATCACTGCTTCAGAAATTGGCAATTAAGACATAAGCATTTATAAACATCATACATATCATTTTCGTCATAAAACTAATTGCCATAATCCTTTCCCTGCCAAAAGGACGTAAAACGATGTCCTGTCATGGAGACTTTTTAAACTGTTATTGAAAACAGCATTTTTGTATCATCGTTTTCAGGTAATATTATCAACTGTCTGAATAGACAGAATTCTTATTTTAATGCTAACATCATAATTTTCTTTGCTTTGGACTTCATCTCGTTCTCAGACGTGGACTGTGAGTCAAAGGTCAACCACAAGGCCGCGTACGAAGCAAACAGTAGTAAGTGAAAAGGATCGTTAGAACTGACGATGCTTGTCAGCAGTACCATATTTGTATATATGGACATTTATGGACATATTTATCATCGATTTTGATGATGTGACAGCCCTAGCCCTGATTTGGTCCTCTGTGGTCCATCGGAATTCATACCACATGAGTTAAAAATTCCACTGAAATCCTCATTGAAAGCGTGTTGCTTTCTGATGAAAACCATGATTACATTTATGTAACGAATAATCATGATTTAGAATGTAATCGTGTTTTCACTGATTTTGACGGTATAAATATTCAGATGAGTCAAAACAAATAAAATGATCATGAGCCCGGTGAGCCGTTAGCAGCGAAAACAATAATTATGGCAGATATTTCTGGCTTCTAGGATGCCGTGCCTTGGCAAAACATAAAAGGTTCATATTTCACATAATGATATGCCCGAAATTTGAGACGTCAGTGTGCGTGAACCGGAGTCATATTTGCCTATTTTCGTGAGTCAATATCATCGGTTTTCATGATTCGAAATGACTGTTTTACGTCGATCACGTTTGACACCCGTGTGAGACCAAGGAGCAAGGAAACGGATAAGGATGAAGCAATGATATCAGTTGTTGTCTCGTTCGTCATGTCTTTAGATGGATTCCCCCGTCTCCTCGACAAAGGTGGCAGTACGTCGCAGGTCCTCCAGTCCTCCGTAGAGCTTCCGGGCCACTGGGATTGGGTCGGGCCAGGTTTTCTCTCGAAGACTCTCTCGATAACCATGATATCAGTGATAATCACTGTCTGTTACCGCTATTTTGTCGCACAGAGTTCCTGAATGTACGAAGGAAATAGTTATTATGAGCAGTGAAATCTTGTAAGCTCATATAAAATCTGAATTACTATTTTCATGAGTATCAACCTTATGGCGCCATATCGGAGCTGAAAGCAAAATTATAACAATATTTGCCTGAAAATAAAAGTTTCTACAGATGATTTCTATATTCATTAAGACAGTTATTACTGTTTACGGAAGAATACGATAATCATGAGCCTATAGAACCATTAATGTGTCCAAACATTACGTTGAATATTGTGAACTCTGACCGCAATATTTTGGCCGTCTCACGTATCGCCAGAGAACAGGATCGTGTACATTAAAGGGGCTGATCGACGACCCGTCATTTCAGTACGACAGCCATACGACATTATTCATGCTTCAATCAACGGACAGAAAGCAATGTCTACATACATCCTCTTTTCCCAGAGATTTTCTTGTCGGGATGGATGGAGGATTTTCTTCCTAGACACATGAGAATTCTACTTGCTGTTCTGTCAGCAAGATTCGTTGTGGAATCCCTTTCAGTAAATCCTAGGAGCATGTTTCCTGTTCAGAACCAGAGACAAGTTGGAGAAAGAGAAACTAGGGAGCTAGATCACAAAGCCCGTGAGTCAAATCTTTCCCTGTGTCATCCTGTCGGTCCCCGATGTCCTCCGGGCTACTCAGGGAAGTCAGTGGTCTACTCGTATGTCAGTATGAAGAAACGCCACGGAGACAAGACAGCAGAATGTCTTTAAAGGAGAAACCATCCAAATGCAAGTGTTTCTTAATGTGTCTCTGTCTGGTCCTTCACTCCTCACTCTCTAACGGCTCTAACGGGGCCAGCCCATATGCAGGGTGTGACGTCAGGACTCCCTTCTGCCGTCACCATTTGTTGCCGCTGCCTGGATTCGAACCCGCACTCCGAGGATGGTTAGGTGCCTCAAGACCAAGTCGTCATTTAGAGGATGTCTTAACCACTACTTGGCTTTCGGGCGCCCACCGTAGATTAACATCTTTTATAATCTAATGAACTTTACTTATGCGTTCATCAACCAGTGTCTACAAAGCAGGCGTCACACTGCAGATTAAAAGATTTTATTTAATAGTCTTATAAACGTTACTTAAGTGTTCACCAACCAGTGTACACGAAGCAGGCGTCACACTGCACGGCCGTATTACACACAGTCAGAGTGTGGGACCGTGGATCAGCCCCTTAAGTCAATCATCACACTTACCGCTGACCATTGCCATTCCATGGCGGTGCTGAGAGATCAAGCCATAATGGTAGCCCTGGTCTCACCATCCATCTTCTTCGGAATGGTTCCTAGCCATTTTCTGGCAGTGAGACGGGAGTCTACTCATAGAATTATTGTGATGGATTGGTCCCGTATTTGCTATACGTGATTCTGGTTCTGCCCACTAGACGGCTTTTGTCGTATGGGAGGGTGGGGAAAGGGGGGTGAGAGGGGAGGGGAAGGGGGGGAAAGGGGAGGGGAAGGGGGCTTTTACTCATCACCTGCTAAAGGTCCCTCCACATGAATTTTAATGGCGCTCTGTGTACAGCCAAGTGTTTACATGACGTGACAGAAATATCCTGTGGTCAGAATCATGAGAGAGAGAGAGAGAGAGAGAGAGAGAGAGAGAGAGAGAGAGAGACAGAGACAGAGACAGAGAGACAAAGAGGGGAGCGGGGCAGGCAAGATAAGACAAAATCTTTAAGTCTTTATTTAAGAGGTTAACAAACCAGCATTTATAGGTGTTTTTCCTCCTTTTCCCTTTTTTGGAGAGGGGATGAAGGGGATGGGGGAGGGGGGGGGGAGCAAGATAAGACAAAATCTTTAAGCATTTAGTTAAGAGGTTTACTAACACGCATCTACAGGATGGGTTTTTTTGTGTGTGTGTGGTGTAACCTTTTTGTGCATCCAGCTTTCACCCACATCCTAGGCGAAAGATGACGATTTGTGTAATCTAAAAAGAGATTGAAAAAACATGTTCGCTTGCCAAAAAAAAAAAAAAAAAAAAAAAATCCGTAAAACAGAAGCATAATTTATTAATGAATGATCGTTTTGGCAAAACGTTGTTCCTTTGCAATGAGATGAAGTGCATGTCTTTTTTTTTTTTTTTTTTTTTGAGAGCCGAAAGAATTTTTGAACGTTGATTTTACGGAACATGAAAGTTCAGTCACACCATGACAAATCAGTCAATGATTGCCCATAGCTGTGCATTCAGGAATTGTCATTTCTCTACTGTTTCACATGATTATGCAAATGGGAACAAAGAATAAGATCAGTTTTCATGTTTTCTGTGGTTATCAAAAGCTCGGTGTTACACGGACTGAGAGACGCATGGATTGGTTCCGCCCTGCACGTAGCTGGTCAGCTTTTTACCGAATGACCTGATGACAAAGTATTTCGAGTATGTGGCCAGGATAAATTGAATTGTTATCAGCGAACGGTTCACGAAAAACGGCAAACAATGCATGCATATAAGACGGAACACGAACGTCATCGAGGTAAAAAAAAACCCCACCAGATCGAGAGATTCCATGCAAAGCTGACTTTTGCCTGTTTGATGAACACGATTTCAGGAAATGTGGATTGTTTGATGAACACGATTTCAGGAAATGTGGATTACTTTGACATGTTCCACAGAATGTATTTCTTCTGAAAGTGTGGTTGATTGTATCAAAGGCTTTTGCAAAACTGCTTTGGCAAGTCCGCTGTATTAATACTACCTGCATTTAGAACAAATGTGTTTATTTGCGCAGTGTAACGCATGGCTATTCTCTCTCTCCAACATCAGAATGATGAACCAAGTCATGGGCAGTCAAATTTCTCTCTGACTCTATCATTGTGATTGTATCAGTCTGTCTTCACTTTGTATACTTCACTGCCTTGAATCAGAAACAAACTCCACGCTTGTATCTGGCATTTCACTGATCTTTCTGAATACTTGTATTTGGCAGGTTTTAAGCTGGGAATGGAGAAATCACGTTACGCGAACATACACGTTTGTTTAGTACATGGCAGTGTGTTGAAACAAATATTGAACCATGAAATGTTAAGTTATCCCCCAAATGGGTGTTGCTACGAAAAATAATTCTGAAGGTAGAGCATTCCCTGTATGCTGGTACTCGGTATCTGAAATGTAATTTTGGCACAGGAAGTAAGTTTTCATTTGCTCCCCTGACTTCCTCTCCACCTGTACCCCCCCCCCCCCCCCCCCCCCCTCTCTCTCTCTCTCTCTCTGTATCACCGTCCCTTTCCCCATCGCTAATCACCCCTCCTCCCCACCCACCCACCCCTGTCAATCTTGCATGTGAGGAGAAGACAACTGCGAAGAGGAATCGACAGCCACTCCCATCACTTGTGCCCTCAGCCTCCCTGATGTAGGGCCTGGTGGAAATGGCTTCACGACTGCCCGCCGAGGTTTCAGACCCTACGGAGATGGGCAAGAGAATGGACGGAAGTAAAGCGGCTGACACACGAGCCTCCCCGCCCGTACGGTTGAGACGAAACGTTTGAACCTGTGCGGTCCGACCAGTCA
>CM031595.1:168277574-168290074 GCA_018398815.1 Conus ventricosus
CATCCCAACGACATACACACATAGTTGTGAAAATCGCACCAGTTGAGTCTCCGAATTATTCTAGTTCAGGTAATTATAACACTGTAGTACCCTTACACACGCACAATGAAGAGCTGGATACTTTGTGGTTAATGTGCATCCCATTTAACTCATGTTCGATCTCCCCACACTAGTCACAGGGCTAACATGTCTGGCCTCCTCACTGCCCAGACCTAATGCCTCAGGTATTCACTTCGACCCACGGCCCACAAGGCGAGGACCGTTTAATACGTTGAAGCCCTCCCGAAGGCGTTCCCCCTCAAGGCTCACTCAACAAGCGTGAACTTTCCTCGTGAGCTGCGTGCAGCTGACGGTCACTGGAACGAGACGCCTGGCCTAAATTGACCTACTTGTCTCTCTTGTCCAAGGTTTTGTTGTTGTTCCACTGGTGAACCCTACGAATAGGCATTGGTGGATTGAAGACGCACTGCTCTTCAATGAATGTTTGACATCTATATGTCAACATCCACTGGATATGCGAAGTACTCCATAATTTAGCCTCGTAGTTCAGCATCTGATCCACACGGGTGATATAGGTATTCGAATGCTAGAAAAACTCAAAAAGACCAATTCCCAGCATTAGCAAAACCGCCCTGAATTTCCGTTGGGGACTGGGGAGTATTTGCTCGACTCACCACAATTTCGTTATCGCGCCCTTCCCGATTCTTTTTTCCCTTCGAAGTTTTGCCAAGTTATTATCAATACGATGATGGAGGAATTGTTAGTCAGCACTTGTTACCCCCCCCCCCCCATATATATATATATATATATATATATACAAAAAAACTAATAAATTCCAAGGATAAGTACTGAGCACCATTCCAGAAACTTACAGAGCAGCTCGGTGTTGCAATGACTGCAAGAAATATTGAATTATAAACAAAGCTTGCTCTTATGTCTTAGATTGAAGAAATAGAGGGAGATAAGCATTCATATCTGCAGTGGCAGTTAATACTGCCTAACTAACAGTATGTGCTCAAGTGGGTGGATGGGGAAAAAATAAATTAATGCTTCTCAAAATGAGCCTTCAGCAAGCTTATAATCTCCAATAGAGAGGAAAATCACTAACACATAACTCCTGGTAATATACCGATATTTCGAAACCTGGTTGTTTCTCCTCAGTGACCGCGGAAAGTGGTAATTTGACTCCTCTGCCTTTTCGGTTTTAAGAAGAATGCTATCCCAGAAAAGGCTGGTGTGCAATACCGTAGTATGTTTGTTGAGGTTTCAAAAAACCCAACCAAAGGTGCCACCTAAGAAGCAAAGAAAATCATGAAAGAGCAAAACAAGCTACATTTTCTTGTGAAAAGTAGAAAATATAAAAAGATAACCTCTTAAGACACAAGTGCTGAGGGCCAGTTCTTGGAATGAATCCGCAAGGGACTAAATTACAAAAAACTAATAAATTCCAAGGATAAGTACTAAGCACCATTCCAGCAACTTACAGAGCAGCTTGGTGTTTCAATGACTGCAAGAAATATTGAATTATAAACAAAGCTTGCTCTTATGTCTTAGATTGAAGAAATAGGGGGAGATAAGCATTCATATCTGCAGTGGCAGTTAATACTGCCTAACTAGCAGTATGTGCTCAAGTGGGTGGATGGGGAAAAAATAAAATAATGCTTCTCAAAATGAGCCTTCAGCAAGCTTATAATCTCCAATAGGGAGGAAACTCACTAACACATAATTCCTGGTCATATACCGATATTTCGAAACCTGGTTGTTTCTCCTCAGTGACCGCGGAAAGTGGTAATTTGACTCCTCTGCCTTTTATATATATATATATACTTAGCGCCATTAAAAACGCACGGGTCAGAAGAACAAAATAACTCGACAGAGGTAAATCAGTTAGGGGTATGAAAACTTTAATATTGAATGACAAAGTCATGAACAGAAAAGAAGTGCGCAATGGACAATATGTGCTGAACATTTGGCGTTCAGTAATCGCAAACACAACCTCTGCAAGCACATACCCCTAACTGATTTACCTCTGTCGAGTTATTTTGTTCTTCTGACCCGTGCGTTTTTAATGGCGCTAAGTATATATTTGAGAGAGAGAGAGAGAGAGAGAGAGAGAGAGAGAGAGAGAGAGTCAAATTGAAGTGGTTCTATTCTTTCAAGACAGACATCTCCCGATCTTGTAATCACTTTGCGGACTGTGGCACCCTTTCTTTATTCGTTGTTGCCTTATAGTTCTATGGGATGAATCCAATATGGGATGACTGTCTGCCTTTTCTGTCATCAAATTACTACGAATCACACGAGGAAAAACGAAGCGTGAGGAGAATGGGTGGGTTGGGAGTGGATGTGTGCTCGAGAGAGGATGGCGTGCGTGTCGTGGATGAGATACGGACGGGATAGCAAGTGAGGGAGAGGTTTAGAGTTGTGGGAGAAAGCGTTTCGTTGGTGGAATAATTTCACTGAGGTTGTTTGGTGTAACTGTGTTAATTCTTGTTGGGGTCTTTTAGGTCCAGACTCAGTTTTTCTTCTTTTCATCGTGGTTCAAGTCTTTTTCAACCCTTGCACGTCGCAGGTACATTCTTCTTCGACTCTAACACTGTTGATCAATTCTGTTTGGAGTCTTACGACATGGATCGATTCTCTTTCAGTTCTTCTTCGATTCTAATATAACAAATCGATCTTCTTCCCTTCCTTTAATCTTATCTTAAATTTTCTTTGACTCTTTCATATTGTAGGTCCAGAACTCTTTTCCCTCGTGGATCAATTCTTCTTTGACTTTTTAATATCGTGGATTAATTCTTCTTTGACTTTTTAATATCGTGGATCAATTCTTCTTTGACTTTTTAATATCATGGATCAATTCTTCTTTGACTCGTTTGCATAACAAATTAAATCTTCTTCGGCTGTTTGACGTCATAGGTAGGTCAGATCTTTTTCGAATCTTTAACAGCTTGGGTCGACTATTTTACGTGATGGGTAAGTTTTTTTTTCTTCGCCTCTGTACATCCATGGGCCAGTTCTTTCTTTTTGTTTTACTCTTATATATCATGGGACAATCATTCTTTAGAATTTTTACACGACAGGTCAATTCTTCTTGAATATTGATCAGTTCTTCTATGCGTGTTTTACACTATGAATCATTTCTTTGTTGTTGTTGTTTGTTTCTACTCCCTTACATTGTGGTGTCACTTACTCTTTGATTCTTCATAAGCACGGGTCAGTCCTCGTTTGAATCTTGTAGATTATGGGCCAATAGACAATTTTTGGAAATCTACAAGGAAGGTAATCTGTGTTCAGAGATTGCGTTCAGCGAAGTCGATCCTATCGTTTTCAAGGGACAGAATCTGCTGATGGGCATGCCCAAAACAATTTTGCCCCATCTGTCAGATTAACAGTGCAATCTCAGAGAGAGAGAGAGAGAGAGAGAGGAGAGAGAGAGAGAGAGAGAGAGAATGCCAAAACATAAACAGTACCTGGGATACCTGTAATGCAAGAGTCAATATCCCTGACAGCTATCCTGGCGTGCGCTTCAAGTCCCCCGTTACTTCACTCTTCTTTTACTTCTTCTGCGGTCGATTCTTTTGGTTGCGTCAGATCTTCAATCCTGTCGCTATTATGAAACCCACGATCTTCTCGAGGTCTTGACGGCTGCTCCAAAGCTGCATCTGCAACTATGCACCCTCTGGCGAGGTTTGACGCCGTAGAACATCATGGGCTGGACAGTGTTGGAGGATGTGTTCTGGGGTCTGAGATCCAGTGCCACATGGACATTCATCTGTGTTGGGCAATCTTATTTCGGCTGAGGTGGTTCAGCAGTCGGCAGTGGCCAGTTCTCAGTCTGAAGAGGATTGTTTGCTGGTATCTCTGGAGCTGATGGACTGGATCAGCACCACTGTCTGCACCCAGCCTTCTCTTCCACTGGTTTTGATATTGGTTGTGGATGATAGTTTTGGCCTCTCGGAAGGTCACCGGGTGGCTGAACTGCTCCACGTTGTTGCCTGCCTTGGACAAGCGTCAGCCTTCAAATTCCAGTGATCACTATCTATTTGCTTGACCCATAAACCGAAAAAGTTAACTCTGTTTGCTATGGACAGACACGCGTTGTCTTCCCATGTTTTGTTTTTCCGGAACAGGTGCATTCATTTTCAGGCCTTTCATAACAAGGGTCAGTTCTCCTGTGACTTTTTAACATTTTGGGACCATTTTCTTTCGAGTCTCTAACATTGTTGGTCAATTATCTTTGGGTTTGAAAACCGTGGATCAAATTTCTTTGACTCTTACGTCGAACGTCAGTTCCTCTTTAAATTACTTTACAGCATCTATCAATTTTTCTTCAACTGTTTCATATCGTGGGTCAGTTATTCTACGACTGTTTTACGTCATGGGTCAGTTCTTTTTTTCGAGTCTTTAATGTCGTAAATAAATTTGTTTTCGACTGTATAACATCGTGGACGAATTTTATTTTCGGCTCTCTCGTTATGGGTTAATTTTCTTTCGACTCGTTTCCATCGTAGGCCCGTAAGTCAATTCTCGTTTATCCTGGTTCGATTCTTCTTCGACTTTTTTGCTTCGCGAGTCAGTTGTTCTTCGACTACTTCGTTGTTGTTAATGTTGCGTTTCCATTCCTCGTCGACTCTGAAACATTGTCGCTCAGTTGTCCTTCGATTCTTTACCACCGTGGTTCAATGCTCCGACGATTTTTTCCACATCACGAATCAATTCTCCAGCGACATCGTCCTTGCGGTCGGTTGAGCTTTTACCGGCAATAAATGGGATGGACTGTCGCCCAGCTAGCAGGGGCCAGATTGATGCGGTAGTCCTTCTGGCGTGTCACCCAGGACGCCTGGGGCCCAGACAGTGGTATCGACCGCTTCCGGTGTGTGTGAATAATTGCCGGGCCTTTAGTCTCTGCGTTGACGGTCAGCCCATCCACCACAGCGCCGCCGGCACAAGCCTGTTGCTTCGCTTTGATTCCACTTCTCTTCAATACGCCGCGCGTGTCTGGTGGGTTTCTCTGACTGGGGTCGATGGGGGAGAGGTGTGGTACACACATTGCACGTGTGGAAACGTGTGTATGTCACTGGAGAAAGAGAGAGAGAGAGAGAGAGAGAGAGACACCGTGCGGGTGACAGCCGTGGGTGGCTCGACAACTGCCAAGAAGTGTGCGCGCACGTGAAACACGTTTGTGATTTTGGTCCCAATATAAGTGCACAGTACTGCTGTTTCGGGCGTTGTTCGAAGATGAGGATACACATGGTCTTTACAGCGGTGAAATGAATAGGTATGTTAAGCTTTAGATATTTCGTTCGTGTTTTTGATTTAATTTCTTTTTCTTTTTTTTCCATTTTTCTTTTTAACTTGAAACTACAGTTATTCATGCAAAACAACGCCAGCTAAGAATCAGGAAATAAAGCGCTAGGGTTATCTTTCCGTTTCATGTTCATGTAGTGTGATAGCTGATAGTTTAATGGTTTCTGGTTCGAAAGACCATAGTTATTGATACATGTATTCAAACCTATGCGATACTTTGGCCAAAACATTGTTAGCTAGTGAATCTCAAGAAACCACAAGCAAATAAAAAGATATGGACACATCAGGCTTCCAACGTTATCTGCAGCATGTTTTTCATCTGGAGCGCGTTTGTATTACTACTGCAGGCATTCTGTTGATGTATGTACGGCTAAAATGCGAAATGTTATGTCATGCGGGTTGCTTTATGGTGCGAAATGAAACATTTCGTAATATTTCACAGTGGCAGTGTAAACTTAGTGGTGACAGAACTACACATTGTGTGTTGAAGGTTTATCAGAATTCAGATATTGCGTAACAGATGTCAGTATCGCAAAGCTTGGCAGTATGAATGCAGATGTTGCGTGTGTTCAAGTTATTTCCCAAGATAGAAGTCATTTTGCACAAAGTTACGCAATCAGTTTAAACGAAAAATGCAAAAAGTCCCTCTGAGAGTGCATATGTTATCATGGAAGTTTTGTTTACTAGACTGCAGATATTGTTTAAAATTTTATGCCCGTGGTAGTACGTAATCTGCACAGACTCCCAGCAAGTGAATGGTAACAGAATGCAGTTTTGCCTTGCAGAATATATGTGCCGATCTTGTTCAGGGAGTAAGCGAAACTCAAGGCATCAAACACTACAAAGCCTTCATTAACAGTATGAAAATGGTTTGGTGGGTTAGTGTCAGGGCGCAGGTGTACTACAACAATTTCCGCGTTTGGAGTACATTTACAGAAAGTTCTACTTTGACAGCACAAACAATCAGCAGAACGTACTGTTTTGAGAATACAGACATTCTGCAGAACGTTCCATTTTTAGAGTACAGACATTCTGCAGAACGTTCCATTTTTAGAGTACAGACATTCTGCAGAACGTTCCATTTTTAGAGTACAGACATTCTGCAGAACGTTCCATTTTTAGAGTACAGACATTCTGCAGAACGTTCCATTTTGAGAGTACAGACATTCTGCAGAATGTTCCATTTTGAGAGCACAGTCATTCTGCAGAATGTTCCATTTTGAGAGTAGAGACATTCTGCAGAATGTACCATTTTGAGAGTACAGACATTCTGCAGAATGTTCCATTTTGAGAGAACAGACATTCTGCAGAATGTTCCATTTTGAGAGTACAGACATTCTGCAGAATGTTCCATTTTGAGAGTACAGACATTCTGCAGAATGTTCCATTTTGAGAGAACAGACATTCTGCAGAATGTTCCATTTTGAGAGTACACTACAGACATTCTGCAGAATGTTCCATTTTGAGAGAACAGACATTCTGCAGAATGTTCCATTTTGAGAGTACAGACATTCTGCAGAAAACTCCGCTATCCGATCACAGACTGTATGCTGAAAGTTCCGCTGGCAGAATTCAGACAGTAGGATGTGAAAAAAGCAGACATAGTAACAACACAACACAACACACACCGACACTACATTGTGCGTAATGTTCTGTTATGATGATTTGACATTGCACATACAATTTCGGTGTGTTAGTGCGGAGATTGTGTATAAATTCACGATGTGATAGTGCTGACATTTATATAAATTTCCGGTGGGGTTATACAGACACTGTGAATGAAGGTCCGGCGTGACGATACATTGTATAGAAAATTCCGGTGTTATACTAAATTATACAAAAAGTTCTGTTGTGATACTTTCTGCTGTGACAGTACATTGAACAGAAAGTTCCAATCCCTTTGGATATGAGAATACAGATATTGTACAAAAAAACTCCGTTGTGGCTATGCAGACATTGTACAGAGATTTACCTTCTGAGAGTGCAACATCGTACAGAAAGTTCCGGTGTGAGTTCAGGTATTGTAAAGCGTTTTCCGTTATTGATACATCAACATTCTGCAGAAAGTTCCGGTCTGAGAGAACAGTTATTGCACAGAATGCTACGTAGTGAGAGAATTTGCAGGAAATTGTGTTGTGAGAGTACAGACATTCAACACAACATTCGGCTGTGAGGGAACACATTCAGAAACGAAAGAGTTTTTCTATGGTGAAGGTAAGGAAAAGAAAACGTTCAACAAAGTTACGCCATAATCTTTTCATTCCAACAAAAGTTACGCCATAATTTAAGTCCACAACACAGCAATTTTCAGCATCAGGGCTAAGAGAGCAGTGAACATGAAGAAAGTGATTTTGTGTGTGTGAACAAAAACTTTCTGAAGCAAGTGCTGAAGTGGAAGAGACATTCTGTGTGCACAACCGCCGCGCTGCAGCAACAAGCCAGGCATGAGGCAGAACAGCTGGTCATCAGAACACGGGCGTCAGGCATCCGCATTTGTTGTGAGCGTGGTTGAGACATTCGGTGAGGTTGGCCGCCAGAGCGCGGAAGCGTCTGCTGTGACTTGGTGAAGAGCGCAGACATTATGCAGAAGTCGCTCAGCTCTGAGCTGCCCTACATTCTTAGGACTGTCAGGTAAGTCCGCCTGTTTTGCCTGTCTGTCTGCCTGTCTGTCGGTCTGTCTTGTTTTTTTCGTACCTGCGCCTGTCACCGCTGAATGATTTTCATGTCCTTCGTACAGAGACGACAATCAGAAGGTGGACTTGCAGCCATATTCGAGTCGGTGTATTGAATTTGCACTGCGCTGTCCCGCTAAAATAATACAGCCATCGTACAAACACAATCGAAGAACTTGGCACAATTCGAGATTGGTATTGAAGTTTGCAACGTTCGCCGAAAATAAAAAAAAGCGCAACCAACGAAAACCACAATCGAAAACAATCGGCAACATTAGGATCTCGTGAGTCGTTTGCCCATTCGAATGAATTCGAACGTTTTCTCAGATGCTGAAACGTTTGTTGTCTGACATGAGGTGTTTTTGCTAAAAGAAGGAGAATCAGCTGGGACGGGGGAAGAGGTGGGCAGGTGGATGGGATTGATGACGTGGTAACGTACTCAGCTTTTTTAAATAGACCTAAAATTCCTGTACGTTGGTATATCTGTACACTGGTTCGTATTTACACATATCACTGTATCTATCTATCTATCTATCTGTCTGTCTGTCTGTCTATCTGTCTATCTATCTATCTGTCTGTCTGTCTGTCTATCTGTCTATCTGTCTACCTATCATTCTGTCTCTCGATCTATCTGCCTGGCTGTCTATCTACCTATCTCTCTCTCTCTCTCTCTCTCTCTCTCTCTCTCTCTCTCTCTCTCTCTCTCTCTCTCTCTCTCTCTATATATATATATATATATGTATGTGTGTGTGTGTGTGTGTGTGTGTGTGTGTGTGTGTGTGTGTGCGTGTGTGTGTGTATGTGAGGGTGCGCGCGTGTGTTTATGTGTGTTCGCACTCGCGCGGGCACGCGTACGTACGTGCGTGCGTGCGTGCTCTTTGCAATGCCTATTGTTTTTGCTTTCTGAAATTGGCTACTTTCGTACATACAGTTATTTTTTTTCTTCCTGCCTTCTTCCATTTTAGCTTTTCTTTCTTTCTTTCTCAATTCTTTCGTCATCTATTTTATCAATGTATATATGGAAAGTATTGCTGAGTGTGTACTTTCTTCCACATGGAGGTCATGGTTTAATGTTTACATGCTGATAAGCATGGGATTTATTTCAAACGAATTGCTCATTTGAATGAGATCTGAATTCACCTAAACGTTGGTTCCATGTATATCGCGGTGTAGATGGCAATGTTTTCTTTTCTGACGTCAGCTCCTGCCTGTAGTCAGCCTAAGATTTGAGTAACTGTTGTCTTGTTCAAAAAGCTAAACGCCAAACTGGCACACCTGTACGATCAGATTTTCGGGTTTAGAAATATCAGAAATGATATCCTTGGGGAAACAAATCCTTTGTTTTCTCAGAAAACGAAAAAGCTAATAGCTTCGTATTGTCTGATTATCTTAAAATGTTTTAAGTGGTGGTTTGTTGTTTGTTAGCTTTTTGGTTTTGTGGACCATCTTCCCTTTGAAATCTGAGTAAGTTTCGCTGTATTTCCTCAAGGTGAGAAATCAGGCTTGTAGTTCGAATCAGAAAGTTATACACATTCACTTGATTGAATTCCAAATCCGAATCATGTTCCTAGTGGATAATCTCAAAGCGAGGAATGAGTGTAGGCCTAACTGGCAGCCGTCGGCAGCAAAACCAAAGGCTTGCCCTTGTTGGTAGACTGAAAGCTCTTCTTGCAGTCACGTGGCTGTGACGTCAAAGCCAAGACCATTTTCACTGGGCACAGTGTGGAATGGAGGCTGTGCGCCACACCAGGGTGGTCCCGGATGGTGGCCATGAAGGACGGTTAGGGTCCAGTCACTCGTGCCCTGTGGCGCATGTCTGGGGACAGGGAACAGCGACGTCCCATGGCTGATGGAACATCTCTCGGCACTCTTAGAATGTAAATGATATTCCAGAATCAGGAACCTACAACACAACAAAATCACCCCATGTAAAGGCCGATTTTTTTTTTTTTATTTACCAACAAGACAACAGAATCACACCATATAAAAGCTAACTTTCACTGCGTTTTCAGCACAGTATGGCTTGGGTGCTTCTGTTGGCCCACGAGCTTGTCATCCATTATGTTTCTCCGTTTGTTGTCACTAGAAATCGGTCAGAACGGTGTGTTGACGGCGCATTAATTCTGACTGGAGGAATCGATAGTCTCGCGCGCTTTATTAGCTCGGTAGTAGAACACAGTGTTGGTAACCGGTTTCAGTTTCATGTGGATGGTTGAGTAAAACGTCCTCATAGCATAGCTTTTAGTCATGTTATTATTATTTTGTTGTTGTTATTATTATTATTATAATTATTATATAGCGCCTATCCTCGGCTAGAGACCAAGCTCTAAGCGCTTTGAAATCCACACTCATTTACACAACGGGCTGCCTACCTGGGTAGTGCCGACTGAAGAGCTGCCAGCTGGCGCTTCATTCAGTCGTTTCCCGTGCTATCCAGTCAATATCGCTCAATATCGTTCACTCAATTTCCTTACTTCCTCCATTCTTTCAGTTTCTCACGCAGGGTGCATGCTATGTGTAACGTGTCATCCATACCAACAGCTAAACTGGCCTTCTCTTCCGAAAGTTGGTGATGGGATTTGACGTGTGTGCAAGGTTTTATGCGTGCGTTCACACACGGAACCTCATTTATAGTCTCATTCGAAGAACTGTATGGGAAATAGAGTCAGAACCAATGTTAACTCCGAGGGAAAAATCCCCTGTACCGAAACGGCCCGGCGGAGATTCGAACCCGCAACCACAGGATCACCATGATTACGAGTCCGGCGCTTTACCATTGAGCTATTCCGGTCCCCCATGTTGTGTTCTGCATATAGGTGGTTAAGTTTAACGTCCTCATAGCATGACGTTTGGTCATGTTGTGTTCTGCATGTAGATGGTTGAGTTTAACGTCCTCATAGCATGACTTTTAGACGTGTTGCACAATGCAGCAAGCTGCAGTACGTAGCCAGTTGACTGGCGGATTTGGAAGCTGGCAGGTTTGGATGAGGTCTATATATGCGTTGGGAAGGAGGCATCCAGGTAGTCGTTTTTCTTGGGCAGGAACCTGGGTCAGGTTGTTCGTTTGTAGTCGGTGTTTTCTTTTTCCGTTGTCAGTCGTCCCGGACGTGTGTCTGAGTGATGATGGTGAGTTGCCCCGTTGTCCTTTCTCCAAGGCTGTGTGCAGGACTACCATGCTTCTAGCTGAGCAGCGACAGTCCTGTGCCGCGTGAGACCGACTCAGGAAAGGTACAGGGCAGCAATCGCCAAGCTGCTTCGAAGATGTACGTCCATTTGATGTCCGAAAGGTTGTTCCCACCACTCCCTTTACCGAGGGGAGGGCCCTGCTAGTCTTGCAGGCCACAGTGAGTTCGCAGAATGCCAGCGTCTTGCCGACGAACTGCCCCACAGCCTCAAGAGCCGTCGCCCAGCGACACAGGCTACACCCGTCGTCACTACGGATTCCAGGAATGTACTTACACCTGCCACGTAGGCACCTTCCGCTGGTCATGCCACCTCCCAGCAGATACGTATCTTCAACTTCACCATAGTCCAGCTGTTTTAGCTTTATCGGGGCCCTGCTACTAACTGGATGGGAAGAAATCAAAACATCAGATGCTTCCTGACGACCTTAATCAAATAACTTTCTTGGTTGTGGTCATTTGCGCCGTGTTCGTGGCAAGTAACCCTGAGGAACACGAGTGCAGATTGAAGCTTTGCCATGATCTCCGTGCTCAGCGGAAGAAAACTGATCAGCCGGATGAAAATGATAGGGAGCTGGTATTTTTCGAGTGAGTGCAAGCGTGCGCTTGCACTGATATTTAAAATGTAAAAACATTGCTCATTATCTCCGTTTCATTCAATCAAAAATAAGATATCATTCATGATATCTTGTGCTAGCAACTTTAAAGTTACTTTAAACCCAGTTCAACGTCGATTAAGTGTCTGATTCCAGTTAGATCAGGTTGAGTCGATCAGTCAGTGCCACGACACCCAGCTGAGGGCCAAAGGGGTTTTTCAAGGCTGCCACCACAAAAAAAGTCCTGTCCTTAAAAAGCTGGAACGAACAACAAAGGTGACTAGTCGTAAAATTTGTATTTTAACATGATGGGGTTGAGCTGACGACTTCTCTGATGTGGGTCAAGGCAGTGCCAAAGACATATGCCATACCATTTTATTTATCATCCCCCGATTACAAAAATGAATTAAACGGTAAACGAAAAGAATATTTCAAATACATTTAAAAGCCCAATGGACTAATAGATACTGCAGGAAGGACAGCTATACATGACTGTTTATTGCGCACTCTCTGTCACTACACATAGCCTTTCTTTATGCATTTGTCATGCATTAGAGTGTCTGCTCTGGACATTGTTTCAGTCTCACAATTTAGTTGCTGGATTACAACAACAACTAAAAACAACAGTAACAACAAAAAGCTGGCAAACCCTAGAGAAACAAGTGTGAAGACTTTATAATGACAGGAGAATGAGCCACAAAGGCGAAAAAAACCAGTAGTGACGAAAATGAATTAAAAAG
>CM031595.1:168297574-168312574 GCA_018398815.1 Conus ventricosus
CCTGATCTACGTCAGGAAAACGTTACAAATCCCGGAAAATCTCCTGTCTGTACTGAGAACGGTTCTGATAGTGCCGTGGGCGGTAAAGTTTTGACAGCGTGGGCTCTGATGCCAAAAGATGGTGTCTGATCTCCGTTTTTGTTGCTGTGCCAAAGTCATCCCCACACTGGATGGGACTCACAGAAGTGGTGGCCACAGAACGAAGAGAGCAGAGGATGGTTTTGTCAGTGAAGGAAAGAGCACCCCTGCTCTCTATTAACAAAGCAGCAAATTTTTTTGTCGTTGTTTTTAATCTGAACCACACGTGGCTGCATCAGCAATGTCACAATATTTCAGTCAATTGTTAGGAAATGCCGCTGCGTGAATGTTTGTTAAGACAACACGACAATAACAACGCTGCGTGAATGTTTGTTAAGACAACACGACAACAACAATGGCTATGGTAACAACAGTAGAAGCGTACACAGCAACAGCCACTGCCCGAAGGGAAATGTTTGGGCCCCACGTGAATGATGGCTTACAACAGCTTTGGAACGCAGACCCGTGTCTTCCCCGTCGTTCGCTTTCCCACTCTCCTGTGACGTCCGTCTGTTTGTTGTTCACTCCTGAACCATAGTTAAGATCGTCTGTCATTTGTACATCTCATTCCTGCTGCATTTGTCATCTCTTGTGAAATTCACTCCTGTTCTGGTTTGTCTGTGGCACATTCACTTCACACTCATTGTGTTTGTCCATCGCTTCTACATTTTATGCTGTGACATTTTGTCTATCATTTTTTACACATGTCGCTTCTGTTATGTCTGTCTGTCACGTGTAGGGTTCAAAGTTCACTGCTGTAACGTTTGTCTGTCGCTTGTGTATTTTTATCCCGTTAGAATTGTCAATAACTTGTGCATTTCACCCCTGCTACGTTTGTCTATCGCTCGCACAGTTCACTTCAGATACTTTTGTCTATGGATGGTTTAGTTCACTCCTATTGCGTTTGTCTATCTGTTGTATACAGTGAACACCCGGTTGTCTATCTCTTGTAGACTTCACTCCTTTGACCTTTGTCTCTGACTTGAACAGTTCACTCTTTGGACGTTTGGCTGTCAGTCGTACAGTTCACTGCAGTTACGTTTGTCTTTCTCTCGTATAGTTCTCTCCTGTGACGTTTCGCCTCAACATTCACAGTTTCCTTGTGATTGTGCAGTTCACCACTGCTGCTTTTGTTCCCTCGCTACTACACTGCCACCATGTATATCCCCCATCCCCGCCCCCTTTTGTAGTAATTTGTTGTCCAAGAGGGAGGGGGGCGGTCATTTATTGGGTATGTCACTCTACGTACGGCTTTTTCTGCAGGTTGAGGATGGACTTTCCCTGTGACAGGGACGAAAGTAAGCATGTATGTTGATTCTTTTTTCCTTGTTTCCCCAAATAATACTTTTTTTCAAATAAGTTCATACAGTACAATACATCAGAAAATAGAGTTTAAAAAAGAACAAAATCCAAACAAACGGTAGATAAAGAAGAAATCAACACACCAAACACAACGACAATACCATTCTACATTTTTAAGACACACGGTTACAGCCTCTTTTCGTGGTAAAGAGAGAGAGAGAGAGAGAGAGAGAGAGAGGAGAGAGAGAGAGAGAGAGAGAGAGAGAGAGAGCACACGAGGCAAGCCGAGTGCATTATGAAATTTTACATATTTGTCTTTGTTTTGTTTATATATATACACACACACACACACATAAATACAAACATATACATATATATGGTGGTGTCCTGCCTATTCCAGGGTTTTACCTTCATTTTAAATCATTTTTAATTTGAAACCATTTAAAACCATTTTTAATATATATATATATATATATATATATATATATATATATATATATATATATATATATATATATATATATACATACATATCCATACACATATATAAGGTCCTGTATAATGTCCAAAGGGGCTGTTTTAGGCGGTGTAACAGTTTTAGGGTGCTATAATCATACTTATACTAGTATAATGTACAATGTCATAATCATTCGTAATTTATTCTGGACCTGCTAACATCGATGTCTATGGGTGCCTTTTGGAAAGAAAATCGTTATACACAAATTTTTTCAAGCAATGTATTTTTCAGTTTTATACCTGTATTTTAGCTTATTAAGAAATACTTGCAGTCTGGGTGATTTCTGTTCTGTTCTACACTAATATAAATAGTGTTTCGCAAGTAATACAATAAATAAAATACATGGTCTATATGTATATCTTTATCAAATCCAACTATGGCTAATAGTTCAGTTATCTGCAAAGTAAATGTGCACGTACATTTTGCATTCATCAAATCCACCAGCGTTTCCCAAAGACGTTGTATGACCGTACAAGACCAAAACAATTGTGTGATACTGTCCTTAACAGAGGTACAGAAAGTACAAACATCGCTGTTCAATACACCCATTTTTTTCAGCACCACATTAGTACCAAGATATTTGGGTATTATTCGTAACTGTAACCATTTCATTTTTATGTCAGAAATTGTACTCAGATAAAGAAAACAGTTTTTCCAGTCATTTTCAACGTTCAGTTTTGTATCCCAGTTCGTACAGATTTTCGGGCATGTATGATTATCTATAAAAAATGTCATAATATAATCTTGACCCTTTACAAACTGACGTCAACTTTTTGTAACATGCGTGCATACTTAAACAATTATTAGTATTTTCAACTTTGATTTTTGTGTGTGTACATATTCAATTATAGCTGCTTTAAAACCAGAAGAAGTGACAAAGTTAATGTTTACATCCGTTCCGCTCGATTGATTGATACGCTTTTTTCATATAACTGGCAATTAACGGGCAACGGGGATGTACAAGAGGTTGATATTTACATATACATGTACATGTAAGATCTCTCTGTCGATGTCTGCCTGCTCTTTCTCTCTCTCTCTGTCTGTCTGTCTGTCTCTTTATATGTCTGTATGTATATGTGTATGTCTCTCTTTCTCTCTCTCCCTCTCTCCACACACATACATACAGACACACATACGCGCGCGTGCGTGCTCAAACAGAGAGAGAGAGAGAGAGAGAGAGAGAGAGAGAGAGAGAGAGAGAGAGAGAGAGAGAGAGATTCCCTCCACACACACACACACACACACACACACACACACACACACACACACACACACACACACACACAAGCAATTAAGGCGCAACGGGCGATCCTGCCGATCTTTCCACAGTAACCTGATTTACAGCAGTGAAATCGGATCACAGCCACCGGTAATCCTATGTTCCCCCGATCATTAATCACATTGGCCACAGTCTTCAGTTTCTCTGGCATTTTCAGCATCTTTTTCTGAACCATTAGTAATTTCCTAATGGCTCCAACTGCAGTCAGCAGCAGCAGGATCACTCAGTATCATGTTACCTTGTTTTCCCCCTAGTTTGATGTCTCTGAGCCACGTGGGCCCGCTTTTATAACAGCCATTCGCGCAGTTAAGAGTATTTGGGGCGAGAGGTTTTTGGAATCGACACAAATTACAAGATTTGAAATGAAGCTGGGATGAAGTGGGGTGGGGGTGGGGATTAGGAACATAGCGTGAACGTGGAAGGGAATACCAAGCACTGATGGAGTTTGAAAGTGAGAGTTGTTGTCACTGAAAGGATGCAGTACTTGTGGCACGAACCCAGATATTCAGAATGCAGCGGAAATGAATAGGATCCCGAATAAAACTGAAATGCGAAGATCTGGAACAGAGTAGAAATTTGGAAGAGTGGGAATGGAGCATATATACGAAGAGTTTGACTGAAGGGAAAAACCCGAGACGATATGCAATGCAGCTCAATTTAGAGGCTTTCAGATGCAGCAAGATAAACAGACGATTTTGATGGGGACACGAATTAAAGGACCTGAATTGTGTCCATTCATTATCCCATGTGAAGTTCGCAGAACTGGCGCTTTAGACTCTTGTAAGTTGGGAAATTGAATTATTGAGAAATTTTCTCTCGGCCAAACCCAGCTGGAGCTCTTTTTATCTGTGTCTGCCAATGCCTTTCTTGCTCTGGTTCATTTTCGTTCAGAAATCAAGAGTTGTTTTATTCTTTGCTTCAACTTGTAAATCGGGGGTTTGGGTAGATTCTCTCAAACTCCTGGATGATGTGTGTTTCGTCCATTCTGTTTTAAAGTTGCACAGTGAGTACACTCAAAATAAGTTGTTAAGACGGACGTGAGTGCAGTCCTACACTAGACTACTCCTGCTGACGATTTCTTGATGGTTTGGTGGTGAGACGTTGGGGAGTGTTAGTGATGGAGGGATGGTGATGGTGGGAGTGCGGTGAGAGATAAATGGAAAAGAAGGATGTAAGGGGAGGGGGGAATAGCGGAGGATCTATCGCTGTGCAATGGATTCAGTCATGGGATACAGCGCACCTCGCTTCATCCCGGACACAATGGCACCATCCTGAGCCATCCACAGCTCACATGACAACAGCGAATCAGAAATGGATTCGTCAATGTCAGGACGGTGGGACCTGCCACGTCTTGAATGCCACAGAGCCGCGATCAATCAAGATAGCAATATTCGAACGAGTCAATCGGAATTGAAGAAAACCGTGGGGTGTTATACGGTATTTATGTGGTATTCCAGCCAGGGAGTAGCATACGTGACGATGTCGGTTTCAAGAAAAGAAAATGCGAGTGACTATTCCTACGTCATTAATGTATTTATTTTTGCTGACAGGATTTTTCCTTCTGTCATTTTACTTTTCTTCCAGAACGCAGTAACCCGGAAAAAGCCCTGTCTGGTCCACTGAGCTACAATAATAGATGATAATGATAATGACAGTTTACAATAATAGATGATAATGATAATGACAGTTTACAATAATAGATGATAATGATAATGACAGTTTACAATAATAGATGATAATGATAATGACAGTTTACAATAATAGATGATAATGATAATGACAGTTTACAATAATAGATGATAATGATAATGACAGTTTACAATAATAGATGATAATGATAATGACAGTTTACAATAATAGATGATAATGATAATGACAGTTTCTTGAGAACGTGTTTGTCCGTCCTTGTATATTCGCGTTTTTCTGTCGGCGATGTCAGAATGCTATGTAATAAGAGATGGTTTTCTTGCTGCTTCTTCAAGTTGATTAGATTGTCCGTGGACAGCTGACAGGCAGTCTGATAGCTCATCTACTTCTGTAAGAAAGGTCAGTTCTGAACAGAGAGAGAGGAGAGAGAGAGAGAGAGAGAGAGAGAGAGAGAGAGAGAGAGAGAGAGAGAGAGAGACTCGGTGAGAGAGGTTGAAAAAAGAGGAAGAAGAAGAAGAAGAAGAATGGTGGAACCCATGTTTAGCAGTTTTTAATTTACGTAAGAGAACACATTGCAAAGAAAGGTAATGGACCTATTTTGGAAATCTGCAATCTCTTAGCTTTCAAGGTAAGAACTGGGTTACTTTTTGTCATTTTGCAAGAAGTTAGGAACCAGCTGAGTACACCTGTGCAATCAGATTATCGGGATGGAAACATCAGAAATCCATCCAGGGTTTAAAAATTCTTCATTTTCTCAGGAAAAGTGAAATATTTCGTATCATCCGATTGCTGTAAAACTGTTTTGCATGGCGTTTTTGTTTGTTTGTTTGAATGGAAACATCAGAAATCCATCCAGGGTTTAAAAATTCTTCATTTTCTCAGGAAAAGTGAAATATTTCGTATCATCCGATTGCTGTAAAACTGTTTTGCATGGCGTTTTTGTTTGTTTGTTTGATTTCTGTTCAGTCAACAATTGTCCCCTTGAAATGTGAATGAGGTTGGCTATATTTCCTCAAGGTGAGAAATGAGGTTTGTACATCGAATCAGAATGGGAATCACATTCATTTGATTACATTCCAAAACTGCTTTGTATTCATACCTGATGATCTCAAAGCGAGAACCGAATGTAGGCCCAGCTGGCAGCAGTTGTTTAGCAAAGGATGAAGTCGGTCTGCCAGTGGCTCCGTATACTGGTAGAGAGAAAGCTGTCCTTGCATCACATGAGTCTGACGTCAAATCCCAAAGCCAGAATGGAAGTCCCAGCGCCACACCAAGGAAGTCCCGGATGGTGGCCATGAAGGACCGTCGTGGTCCAGTTACTCGTGCCCTGTGGCGCATGTCTGGGGACAGGGGACAGCGACGTCCCATGGCTGATGGAACCTCTGTGAACACCCCTAGAATGCAAAGGGTATTAAAAAAAAACAACTATCAACGAACACAGCAGAATCACTCCATGTAAAGTCTAACTGTTTATTCACCAGAACAACAACAAAGTCACACCATAAAAGCTAACTTTCACTGTGTTTTCAGCGCTGGTGAGTCTTGGGTGCTTCCGTGCGCTGTCAGCTCTGTAATCCATTGTGTTTCCCCATTTGTTGTCACTGGAAATCGGTCAAACAGTCTGTAGACGGCGCTTAATTCTGACTCGAGAAATCGATAGTCTTGCATGGCTTATTAGCTCAGTAGTAGAGCACAGAGTTGGTAACCAGTTTCAGTTTCATGTGGATGGTTGAGTTTAACGTCCTCATAGCGAGATGTTGTGTACTACTGCAGCAAGTTGCAGCACGTAGAATCAGTTGTCTGGCAGATATGGAAACTGGCAGACTTGGATTAAGTGTATAACTACGTAGGAACGGAGGCACCAGGGTAGTCGTTGCCCTCAGACAGGAGCCTGGATCAAGCTGTTCGTTTGTAGTCGGTTTTTTTTTCTTTCTCATTCCACTCTCAGTCATCCCAGACAGATGACAGAGACAAGATAGCCAGATGATTGCAAAAGGGCTGTTTCAAGGCTGTCGCCACGTAAAAAAGTCCTGCCTTTAAAGTGTTGAAACAGAAAAGAAAAATGGAAAAGAAAGAAAAAAGGAAAGAAAAGAATATAGAAAAGAAAAAAGGCGACTATACAAAAAATTGAAACCTGCATACTATAATCTATAACACGAGAGAAAAAGTTTTGAAGACTTGATAACGACAGGTGAGTGAGTCGCGATCACAGAAAAAAAAAGGTAGCGATGATGATGAAAAAAAAAAACAACATAGTACAAATGTCACAGGAAAAAGGAATTTACCAGGAGAGAATAACCAGAAGGTGGCGATGCAGTTTCCACTACTGAAAACGTCAACAGGAGCATGTGTGATGTTGCAAGTTAGAAAGCCACCAACACACCAACGTAACAACGGCGATTTTCACTCTGCATAGAGATGGTTTTCCTATTCTGCTGGGTGTTGGTGTAGTGTCAGACAGGTCCCCTCCCCCTCCCCTTTCTAGAATGACCTTCCCTGTCTGATGCATCACCTTTGGTGAACGTTGACGTTAAATCTGAATGTCTCCAACATCAATGGAGCCTTCAACAGCGGCCATTATCCCACCAGTGCTCCGTCAGCTGTGTCAGTCGGAGCGGGACAGGGTCGTTATCGCTGAAATAAACGTCGTGGTTGTAGCTTTCTCTTTCCTTTTTTTGTCTTTCGCCAAATGATGCAGCATTTGCGTATTTGTTCATGAGCACACGTGCGTAACAGATGACTAGCCAATCCATACACACCACACGTGGATGGAGAGAAGAGAAGGCTTTGGCACACACCCATGAATCAAGGGTTTCCTGGACACAACATGACACGAAACACACACACACACACCCCACACACACACACACACACACACACACACACACCACGCACACGCACACACACACACACACACACACACACACATACCACGCGCGCGCACACACACACACACACACACACACACACACACACACACACACACACACACACACACACACACACACATGCAGACACACACACATACATACTCACACACAGGCTGACACATACACAAGCATGCACACACATATACGCTCGCACGCTCGTGTACGCTTGCTTGTGCGTGCGCGCACACACACACACACACCACACACACACACACACACACACACACACACACACACACACACACACACACACACACATACATACTCACACACAGGCTGACACATACACAAGCATGTACACACATATACGCTCTCACGCTCGTGTACGCTTGCTCGTGCGCGCGCGCGCACGCACACACACACACACACACACACACACACACACACACACACACACACACACACACACACACACACACACACAAGCTCTCGCGTGTGCATATTATCTATAAATCATTTTTACTATCCCGTCACTATCTGCCTCATTATCTGCTTTGCATGTGGTTCGGAGACACTTTGTATGGTAAAACATGCACGTGTGCACAGCGGAATGCTGTTGTATTTACCGACACCATATGCTCGCAAAATGTTTAGACACGTGCTATCGCACATGCGGACACGTAAAAATGCACGCATCTGTAGATACTTATTACAGAGACACAGATACGCGCATGTAAAGAAGTGCGTCAATGCATACATAAGCACACACACACACAAACATGTTCACACACACACACACACACACACACGCACACGCACACGTGCGCGCGCGCACACACACACACACACACACACACACACACACACACACACACACACATGCACGCACGCACGCACGCACGCACGCACGCACGCACGCACGCACACACACACACACACACACACACACACACACACACACACACACACATTTATGTACATGCATATAGTTATAAATACATACATATCTCCCACGACGTGTTCGCGCATGCGCGCGTACGAACGCATACATACATGCACACACACACACACACACACACACACACACACACACACACACACACACACACACACATACACACACACACACCAAGTGCACACACAAACTCATACACACACGCACATTGTGACAGACACCGAGGCTGTCCGTTGCTCCCTGTTATAATAACGCTGTTTCAGCGCAGTAATGGCCCAGAAGTCATAGGCGATTTGCCTCGTTAAACACCCCATTTAGTGATTGACTTCCCCGAGGCATTTCATGCTCTTTTCCGTTCTAAAATCTGAACGGGACTTTTTCGTTGTCGTTGCGGTAATGTGCACTGTTTCTCAGAACGGAATGGGCTACATTACATTTCAATTATATATGATAAGCGTGCCTGCCAGATCACCTTTGGACGTTACAGTCTCCTAGCGCAGATGGTGTACTGCAAGGGGGTTCAGGCAGCCACGTTCCTTTTACTCCATATTGTAGTCATCGATCAGCCATGGTGTTCTAGCTCAGTCAGTCGCCAAGGCCATGTACTTACAGTCTGATGCATATGATAAAATGCAGCAATGCCATTGCTGTCTTACAGTGAAATAATATTCTGCATGAACAAACTTGTTTCAAACAACAATGAACTGGCTTCATATGACAGCAAACGTACTGTTTATCGTAAGACACTTGATACTGTGTAAAGGTTGTTCAACATAACAATGAAATTGCTATATGTGGGTTTGAATGTATCACATTTGGTAGAAAAAGTTGTTGCAATCTGTCAAGTCACTCGATTTGATAACGAAATTGCTCCAGATTACAATGAACAAACCGCATGTAATGTTTTTGCTATTTGATAATGAAATGGCTCCAGATTACAATGAACAAACCGCATGTAATGTTTTTGCTATTTGATAATGAAATGGCTCCAGATTACAATGAAAAAACGGCATTAATATTTTTGCTGTCTGGTGCCTGCTCCATATCTTGTAATAAACTCACCTATCCAGAAACAAACTTGCTTTAATCTTTCGGTTGATCCATAAGATACTAAACTTTGTCCATTGCTCCATATGGTCTGATATTAAAACCTACACCATTCTGATTCTGGATGCGACTGGGGTGTAGTATTTAATGCGTTTTTTCATGTCTGTTGTTTGTGACGTCCGAGAAAGTCATGTTTGTCGAAAATTTACTGGTCTGTTTTGTGTTGTTCATGAAAAACAGTTGAGGGGAATGCATGTCGCTGTTAGCACTGCCTATTTTTTTTTGGTTGTCTTTAAAATGTCAACAGATTGGGGATCACTTTATAGATTTAATGTAGTAATTTGTGAGTAGTTGGACTGTGTTTATTATATTTTTGCAGGACTGGATTTATGAAATAGCTTTGTTGACGCTGACATGCGTGGCTGTCTGGGCTTTAAACAGCATGACTTGATCGCCCTACAAAAACGCCGTACGGTCTACTGGAGTGTAAACAACATTACTTGAATTGACAGTCAAGAAAGGAACTGTATGGTCGGCTGGGTTATAAACAGCGTGACTTGACTTCCTTGAGTAGGCTCCACTGTTGGGTGTGTTATAAACAGCGTGACAGGACTGCCTTGAGTAGGTTGCACTGTTGGGTGTGTTATAAACAGCGGGACAGGACTGCCTTGAGTAGGTTGCACTGTTGGGTGTGTTATAAACAGCGTGACAGGACTGCCTTGAGTAGGTTGCACTGTTAGGTGGGTTATTGTCACGAGTTTGTCACGAGGCCTACGATGTTCGACCCACCTAGGGTGGCGGAATTACTTATTTGTTTATCGTCGTTGCTGTTGTCGTGTATCCGTCCCTTAGTGTGGCTTGTGGTGCGGTTGCACCTTGGTGTAGTTCAGCTCAACTTCGGTTTGCTTTCTCTCTCTCTCTCTCTAATTCCACCGCCCGTGCTATTTATCCTGCAAGTTCACGGGTGGCCGGTACCTTTCTCTCGAACTTTCTGTCTATCGGCCTCTCGCCTGTCTTTTTACCTGTCGCACGTGCTTCATTTCTTTTAGTTTGAAGTATGCTCACTCTGTGACGTAGGGTGGCATGTTCGCCGCCATTGCTGAGGGAGGTTAGCTCTTCACTCGAGCGGAAGATGTCTCTGGGGGCGCCTGCTCCAGTCTTGGTTCTTCACCGTATCATCGAGAGTACAGTCAGTACTTTCAATTCCTGCAGTCGGCCTGTAGGAGAGGGACATCACTTCTTCTGTTTCCGCATCTTCGCCTCTGTCCTCTCGACTGGACAGAGGGTAGAGAGAGTCGTTTTGACCCGCCTCTTCTGGGTCACCCACGGGTAGCTGGTAAGCATCAGTTTCGTGGTTTGTTTGTTTTGGTTTGTTGTTGTTAGCCGGCTTAGTCTTCTCTTTTGCGCAATTTTCTTTTGTTTTCGAAATTATAAGAGAAATATTGTGTGAGACCTTTTCTCTGGTTAATTCAATCTTTAACCTGGCCATTCTAAATTACTTCCAAAATTCTTTCTCCTGTTTATGCATCTGGTGATGCGGTAGTCGGTGGGGATGGGAGAGAACCTGGTGATTCAGGGTTGGAACTTGCTTGGTCTCGCTCGTCCGCCCCTGTCACATTCGCCGGACTCTTATCCTTCGGCCACCGTCTGTTTGTGTGTGCAAGGAGAACGAGTTTTATGTTCGCGAGCGTGCGTACGCATGATTTGTCGTTCGGATGCGTGGCTGGAGATTTGTGTTATTTTGAAATGTGGCTATAAAATGTGACAATTATGCCATTGAATTATTATTTGCAAATGTGGTGACAGTTATTAAGCGATGGTCGCTGTGTTGGTTTATTTCCTAAGAGGGGAAAATGTTAAACGTGAGAGAGAGAAGGGCGAAGATAATTCATATTTGTTTTATAACTTGTTGGTTTAATGCAGTCTTTTACCTGCATCGTGTGAGAAGACCCTAATGAACATATCTGATTCGATGGGTTTACTGTGTGCGTTTAGTAGACTTCCCCTCGCCCATCATGCGAGTGGCTGTTAAGATTTGACAGCATGGGTCAGACTGTACTGACGGCAGGGTTTCAGTACCCTTCTTCCTTCCTCCTTCCTTCTTCTTTCCCTCCTTTTCTACTCTCCTCCCAGCTACGTCCTCCCCCCTCCCGGGGGCTTCACCTGGAGCACGGACTGGATGGTGCCACGTGCTGGTTGAGGCCACGTTCTGGCTGAGACTACGGACTGGATGGTGCCACGTGCTGGTTGAGGCCACGTTCTGGCTGAGACCACGGACTGGGTGGTGCCACGCGCTGGTCGAGGCCACGCCCTGGTCGGGACCGCGGACTGGTGGAGGAGCCCGCCGTTTTGACTGGCCGGCCCTGACCCCCGTCCAGGACCTCCAGTAACAGCGCCTCGTTTTCCTTTCCCCCCCCCCCCCCCCCCCCCCCCCCCCGGGACGCGCTCTTCACTGCCGGCTTGTGAGTCGAGGGTGTCGGCTTTGAGCGACTCCCTGCGAGAACCGACCCGGCTCGGAGCACCTAGTGCGACAGGGTGCTCCCAGCAGACTTGACAGGGGCAGGGGTGTGGACGCACTCCATGGTGTTAGAAAGGATCGATGCTGGAAATATTACTTTATAATTGTGTATATGTTATATGTGCTGGAATGCTGTAATTGTGATTGTGTACGTCGTATGGTGAAATATTTATTTATAATCGTGCATGTTGTGGGTGTGGGAGTGCTTGATTGTGATTGTGCATGTTGTGTGCGTTGGAGTGCTTGATTGTGTTTGTGCATGTTGTGAATGTTGGAATGCCTATTTTGCTGGTGTGAATAAATGGGGTGTTGTATCGTAATCTTTATTGTGTGGTCTCTTGCGGGGCGTGTGAGGTCAGTCACTCCCTTCACTCCCACCTAGACCGATCCTGTCAGGGCAGACCTCCAGGGGTCGGTCTTGACAGTTATAAACAGCATGACAGGACTGCTTTGAGTAGCCTCTACTCTTGACTGGGTTATCAACAGCGTGACTTGACTGCCTTGAGTAGGTTGCACTATTGGGTGTGTTATATACAGCGTGACTGGACTGCCTTGAGTAGGTTGCACTGTTGGTTGTGTTATAAACAGCGTGACTGGACTGCCTTGAGTAGGTTGCACTGTTTGGTGTGTTATAAACAGCGTAACAGGACTGCCTTGGGTAGGTTGCACTGTTGGGTGTGTTATAAACAACGTGACAGGACTGCCGTGAGTAGGTGTCACTGTTGGGTGTGTTATAAACAGCGTGACAGGACTGCCTTGAGTAGGTTGGGTGTGTTATAAACAGCGTGACTGGACTGCCTTGAGTAGGTTGCACTGTTGGGTGTGTTATAAACAGCGTGACTGGACTGCCTTGAGTAGGTTGCACTGTTGGGTGTGTTATAAACAGCGTGACTGGACTGCCTTGAGTAGGCTGCACTGTTGGGTGTGTCATAAACAACGTGACTGGACTGCCTTGAGTAGGTTGCACTATTGGGTGTGTTATAAACAGCGTGACTGGACTGCCTTGAGTAGGATGCACTGTTGGGTGTGTTATATACAGCGTGACTGGACTGCCTTGAGTAGGTTGCACTGTTGGGTGTGTTATAAACAGCGTAACAGGACTGCCTTGGGTAGGTTGCACTGTTGGGTGTGTTATAAACAACGTGACTGGACTGCCTTGAGTAGGTTGCACTGTTGGGTGTGTTATAAACAGCGTGACTCGACTGCCTTGAGTAGGTTGCACTGTTGGGTGTGTTATAAACAACGTGACTGGACTGCCTTGAGTAGGTTGCACTGTTGGGTGTGTTATAAACAGCGTGACTGGACTGCCTTGAGTAGGTTGCACTGTTGGGTGTGTTATAAACAACGTAACAGGACTGCCTTGAGTAGGTTGCACTGTTGGGTGTGTTATAAACAGCGTGACTGGACTGCCTTGAGCAGGTTGCACTGTTGGGTGTGTTATAAGCAACGTGACTGGACTGCCTTGAGTAGGTTGCACTGTTGGGTGTGTTATAAACAGCGTGACTGGACTGCCTTGAGTAGGTTGCACTGTTGGGTGTGTTATAAAACAACGTAACAGGACTGCCTTGAGTAGGTTGCACTGTTGGTGTGTTATAAACAGCGTGACTGGACTGCCTTGAGCAGGTTGCACTGTTGGGTGTGTTATAAACAGCGTGACTGGACTGCCTTGAGTAGGTTGCACTGTTGGTGTGTTATAAACAGCGTGACTGGACTGCCTTGAGTAGGCTGCACTGTTGGGTGTGTCATAAACAACGTGACTGGACTGCCTTGAGTAGGTTGCACTATTGGGTGTGTTATAAACAGCGTGACTGGACTGCCTTGAGTAGGATGCACTGTTGGGTGTGTTATATACAGCGTGACTGGACTGCCTTGAGTAGGTTGCACTGTTGGGTGTGTTATAAACAGCGTAACAGGACTGCCTTGGGTAGGTTGCACTGTTGGGTGTGTTATAAACAACGTGACTGGACTGCCTTGAGTAGGTTGCACTGTTGGGTGTGTTATAAACAGCGTGACTGGACTGCCTTGAGTAGGTTGCACTGTTGGGTGTGTTATAAACAACGTGACTGGACTGCCTTGAGTAGGTTGCACTGTTGGGTGTGTTATAAACAGCGTGACTGGACTGCCTTGAGTAGGTTGCACTGTTGGGTGTGTTATAAACAACGTAACAGGACTGCCTTGAGTAGGTTGCACTGTTGGGTGTGTTATAAACAGCGTGACTGGACTTCCTTGAGCAGGTTGCACTGTTGGGTGTGTTATAAACAGCGTGACAGGACTGCCTTGAGTAGGTTGCACTGTTGGGTGTGTTATAAACAGCGTGACTGGACTGCCTTGAGTAGGTTGCACTGTTGGGTGTGTTATAAACAACGTGACTGACTGCCTTGAGTAGGTTTCACTGTTAGGTGTGTTATAAACAACGTGACTGACTGCCTTGAGTAGGTTGCACTCTTGGCTGGGCTATAAACAGCATGACTTGACTGCGCGGAAAGGCACAGTATAGTGAGATTGGCTCTAACATTCAACCTAAAACGAAACTATTCTGTGCTACATTTAAAATATTAGGTGCATGAATGGACAATATATTATTACACGTAATCAATGTTGCATGTAACGCGGATGGTGCGATTTTTTTTCTACACTAAAATTTTACCCACGCTCTAATGCACGTTTTTTTTTTTCATTTTTTCATTTCCTTTTCATTCCTTCTTTTCTTTCATGTATCTTTGTCATCTGTTTTTTTTCCTGCTACATGAAACGTGAAGAAAAAACAGAGAAGAAAACCAGGTAAAT
>CM031595.1:168317574-168327574 GCA_018398815.1 Conus ventricosus
TAATTTTTTAGGAAATACGGCTGCTTCAATATGTGATAGGACAACACGACAGTAACAACAGCAATAGTAACAACAACAGAAGCATAAACAACAGCCACAGCCCTAAGGGAAATGAAGGGGTCCATGTGAGTGATGGCTCACTGGAACGCAGACCAACGTCTCCCCGGTCGTTCCTTTTCCTGCTCTCCGATGACGTTTCTCTGTTCCTTGTAAACTCCTTTACCGCCATTAAGCTCGTCTATAATTTGTACGTCTTATTCCTGTTACATTTGTCTATCTCTTGTGACATTCACACCTGTTAGGTTTGTCTATGGCACATACACTTCATTCTCATGGTGTTTGTCCATCGCTTGTAACATTTTCTCCTGTGACATTTGTCTATCATCTTATATACATTTCGCTTCTTTTATGTTTGTCTATCTCTTGTACAGTTCAATGTTCACTGCCGTGACGTTTGTTTGTCATTTGTGGATTTTCAGGCAGCTTGGTTTGTCATTAACTTGCGCATCTTCCTCCTGCTACGTTTGTCTGTCGCATGTACAGTGTATTTTAGTTACTTTTGTCTGTGGCTGATACGATTCACTCCTGTTACATTTGTCTATCTGCTGTGCAGTTCACACCTGTTACGTTTGTCGATCTCTGGTTCACTTCACTCCTGTGACGTTTGTCCATCACTTGCATAGTTCACTCTTCTGACGTTTGTCTGTCAGTCGTATAGTTCATTGCAGTTACGTTTGTTTTTGTCTGTTATAGTTCACCCCTGTGATGTTTGCCCAGTACAGTTCACTACAGTTACTTCACTCTATAGCGTGTGCAGTTCAACCTATTGCCTTAGTCTATTGCTTGTACACTTTAAACTGTTTCAATAGTCTATGGCTTCCACAGTTCAGCCTTCTAGCGTACTTTATTGTTTGTACAATTCAAACTCTTACTTTAGTCTGTCACCAGTACACTTCAAATTGTCACTTAATCTGTTGCTTGTATAGTTCAAACTGTTACGTTAGACTATTACTTGTACGGTCTGACTTGTTATCTTAGTTTATTTCTCGTACAGTCTGAACAGTTACGGTAGTATATCGCTTGTACAGTTCAGTGCTGTCACGTTCGCTGTCACTTGTCAGTTGCGTGCATAGTTCGTTTCTGTTGCGTTGTTTGTTGTTTGCACAGTTTAGTATTGCTATGTACAGATCACCCCTTTACTTCACTTCGGTGATGTTTGTCTATTGTTCTTACAGTCCACTCATGTTAGATTTGTCTATCACTTACCACGTACACCACGATAGAACACAAATGCATTTTATCCACGCACGGGCTCACACGCACACACACACACGCACACACAAATAGGCTACAATACACACACACACACGCACGCACGCACGCACACACACACACACACACACACACACACACACACACACACACACACACACAGTGAGAGAGAGAGAGAGAGAGAGAGAGTCGCGCGCGCGCACACACACACACACACACACACACACACACACACACACTGACAGGTATGTAGCAAATACGTATCTTTATTTCCATTTCTTGGGTTTGGTTTTCATCGCATTCATCGAATCACCGTCTATACTCGGTCACAATTCGCAGTGAGCGCTGGACAGCTTGAACGAGTGAGTACAACAGCCAGTGCAGTCCGCTCTACTTCATGTGTTTTCAGCTCGTACACTTTACTGCTGTTACCACCGCTGTCGCTTTGCTCACACAGTTCATCGCAGTCCAGTGGCTGTAACACGAGTTATCATCTGTGTCTGGCTGCTCAGTAAAGAGCACCGCTTTCCCCGATAGTTTTGATAATAGATGGGTCTTTGGCGATGCAGAAACAACTCGTAGCCTTCAACCCTTCCCTCAAAGACTTATTGTCTGACGCACTGGTCCGTTTAAATAAAGGGTAGTTTGTAATAGTGCATATCAGTGTGTGTGTGTGTGTGTGTGTGTGTGTGTGTGTGTGTGTGTGTGCTTGTGTGTGTGTGTGTGTGTGTGTGTGTGTGTGTATTTTTGTGTGCGTGTGTGCTTGTGTGTGTGAATACATGCTCACTCGTGCGCGTGTCTGGGGCGTTTACATGTGCCGTGTTCGTTTAACTTAGGACTCATGAAGCAAGAGGGCTGCGTATTTCTTTCACTGTATATCCTGCACTATGTCTGGAAGAACTTCACATGATGGCACTTTTTTTTAAAACATGATTATTATTTGGAGTTATTAAGTTGGGAGAAAGAGAGAGAGAGAGAGAGAGAGAGAGAGAGAGAGAGAGAGGAGAGAGAGAGAGAGAGAGAGAGAGAGAGACAGACAGACAGACAGACAGAGAATTTTCCATCAGCTAGTTTCACATTGAAATCGTTGATGCTGAAATCGATGTACATAATGAATGAATCAGATTGAAGACTAGTTAACAACATAGGGGCATACATGTACAAGTCCAATCATGCCGCAAACCAAACCTGCAGCCTGTCACTCCACAACTTCCACATACCCCTCCATCCACATCCACCCTCTCACATGCTTCGTCGGACAGCAAATTACCCGTTGCGAGGGATTGTCCACGTCCAGGAGGGGGAGGGGAGGGAGGGAGGGTGGGGAGGGGAAAAAAACAAGTTCTTAGAGCTCCACAGTTGCCAAACAGTCATTGAGTGTGGTGCAGGAGCACTTTGCCCTTTTCCCTTACATTGCTGGCTATTACAATATTGATTTTATCTTATACGTTTGGTGTTTTGTTTTTTCTTTGCCATATGCTATCGATTTTTCTGCCGTAAATAAAAAGACCAGTAATCTTACAGATCACACGTTTCGTTGCGCAAATGTGCGTATTTAATCGTCTGTATACTGCACGTAACAAAACAACAACAACAACAACAACAACGACAACAACAACAAAGAAACAAAAACACTCCCCTACAACCCCCCACCCCCACCTCCACATTTAAGTATAGTAGATGATATTGTTTTACGTGAAATATATTCTGCTCGATTGATTGATATGCTTTTTTCATATCACTGGCAATTAACGGGCAATGGGGATGAAGAAGAGGTCAATGTTTATATACTGACTTCCATAAAAAACGCGAAAAATTGAAAGGCTATTTTTCGGGTGAAAAGGGGTGAATATACAGTATTGAACCATTGTGGCAAGTTGTTTGGGTCCAAGACTCACGTGCAGTGAAAACATTGTGTGAGCAACACATCATTCCCGGCATTGGAGGGTCAACAAAAATGGCAAATGGTTGCTGCATGTGAGGTACGTGCACACCATGCAGAGCAAAGTTAACCAGCGACAAGTACGCAGGCATGCAGCCTTTATAAAGCCGCGCTACAAGGTTCAGATAACGACTTGCCGTCTGAGCGCTACAGAGATGCCAAGACTACGAGCAGAGGAACGCAATCGTGCCCTAGGCCATCTGGAGGCTGGCGTGGATGCCAGGCAGGTCGCCAACATCTTTAACGTCCACATCTCAACCATTTATCGTCTGCAGCACCGCATGCGAGTCACTGGTACCACTGATGATCGTCCCGGCCAGGCCGTCCTCGGGTCACCACACCAAGAGAGGATCGCCATTTTGTTCGAACCCATCTGCGGGACAGGCGACAAACAGCCGCTAACACTGCACGACAGGTGCCTGGGAATCTCCAGCAACGAATCAGCCTCAACACTGTGCGGCGGCGTCTTCAGGAGAATGGGCTGGAATGTAGGCGTCCTCACAGAGGTCCGGTACTGACACCAAGACACCGGCAGGACAGGCTGCAGTGGGCACAAGCCCGAATCAACTGGCGCAGGCAGCAGTGGGGACGCATACTGTTCTCAGATGAGAGCCGTTTTTGTATTGACATGGCTGACGGTCGTGTCAGAATATGGCGTCGACCTGGTGAACGCTATGCTGACTCCTGTGTGGTAGAGCGGAACCCCTGGGGAGGCCCGAACGTTATGATATGGGGTGCAATTGGCATTAACCATGCCATAGGACCAGTCATCTTTCAGAACATTGGTCCTGGTCGCGGACAGGGTGTCAATGCACAGCGCTACATCCACCAGGTGCTCAGACCCCATGTCGTTCCTTTTTTTGCGCAACACCCAAACTGGACATTCCAACAGGACAATGCAAGACCACACACAGCCAGGGCCACCCAGCAATTTCTTCAGCATAACAACGTCAATGTGTTGCCCTGGCCAGCCCTCAGTCCCGATTTGAACCCAATAGAACATTTTTGGGATGAACTTGGCAGACGGTTGGACCTCCTGCGTCCACGACCAGCAACAGCGGCTCAACTTCACCAGGCCATCGTCCATGTGTGGGCTGGTGTGCCAAGGGGACGCATCAACCACCTGGTCCACTCAATGAGCCGCAGGTGTCAAGCAGTTGTCCATGCAAATGGTGGCCACACACGGTATTAGGACTTCAAGCTGGTTTGTCACGTGACCTTGGATTTTCCACACAAAGACATATTGCTGATGACATTTTCACACACTACCAGTATAATGAATCAAATCACGTTGAATTCTCGCTTCCACTCTGTACAATTGTGACCAAGAAAATTCGCCCCTAACCTTCAGCTTGTTTTGCTTTCGCGTTTTTTATGGAAGTCAGTATATATACATGTAAATATAAGATCTCTCCATCTGTCTGCCTGTTCTCTGTCTGTCTTTGTCTATGTCCCTGTCTCTCTGTGTCTGTCTGTCTCTTTCTCACTCTGTCTGTCTGTCCCTGTCTGTCTGCCTCTCTGTCTGTCTCTATATCTATATATGTATGTATGGATATATGTCTCTCTCTCTACTCACACACACACGCACGCACGCACGCACGCACGCACGCACGCACGCGCACACACACACACACACACACACACACACACACACACACATGTACACGCACATACAGACGTGCGCGCGCACAAAGTGAAAGAAAGACAGAGAGAGGGAGCGAGGGAGGGAGGGAGAGAGAGATTCCCTCCACACACACACACACACACACACACACATACACACATAAACACATGTACACACGCACATACAGACGTGCGCGCGCAGAAAGTGAAAGACAGACAGACAGAGAGAGGGAGCGAGGGAGGGAGGGGGAGAGAGATTCTCTCCACACACACACACACACACACACACACACACACACACACACACACACAACACACACACACACACACACACACGCACAAACACACACACACACACACACACACACACACACACACACACACACACACACACACACACACGCACAAACACACACACACACACACACACACACACACACACACACACACACACACACACACAAGCAATTAAGGCGCAACGGGCGATCCTGCCGATCTTTCCACAGTAACCTGATTTACAGCAGTGAAATCGGATCACAGCCACCGGTAATCCTATGTTCCCCCGATCATTAATCACATTGGCCACAGTCTTCAGTTTCTCTGGCATTTGCAGCATCTTTTTCTGAACCATTAGTAATTTCCTAATGGCTCCAACTGCAGTCAGCAGCAGCAGGATCACTCAGTATCATGTTACCTTGTTTCCCCCTAGTTTGATGTCTCTGAGCCACGTGGGCCCCGCTTTTGTAACAGCCATTCGCGCAGTTAAGAGTATTTGGGACGGGAGATTTCTGGGATCGACACAAATTACAAGATTCGAAATAAAGCACGGTTGGGAGAGAGGGGGGGGGGGGGGGGGGGGATTTAGAATTTAGAGAGAACGTGGAGGAGAGTACGAAACAGAGTGTTTGCTTGTCATCAGAAACTAAGAAGATTTCTTGGTGGAGTAGGAAGGTGAGAGTGTTTGTCACAGAAAGGATAAAGGAGTTGTAGCACAGACCTGGATATTCAGAATGCAGCGGAAATGAAGAGGATACCGAATAAAAATAAAATGAGAAGATTTGGAACAGAGCAGAAGTTTGGAAGAGTGGAATTGGAGCATATGCACGAACATTTTGACCGAAAGGAAAAAAAACCTGAAGACAATTTACAATACAGTACAATATTGGGGGATTTCTGATAAAGCTAGATAAAGGGACGATTTCGATAGGAACACGGATTCAAGGATCTGAATTGCGTCCATTCATTATCCCTATGCAAAGGTCGCAGAGCTGGTGCTGTAGACTCTTGTAAGTTGGAAATTGAATTCTTGAGAAGTCATCTTTCGGTCAGATCCAGCTGGCACTTTTCATCAGCTGTATCTGTCATCGCCTTTCTAGCTCTGATCCGCTTCTTTTCAGAACTGGGAAGCTGTTTTATCAGATTTATATGTCCGTGAGATTTCAATTCTCCCTTGCTTCAATCTGTACATCTGAGGCTTTGGCTTGGAAGCTAGGTTCTCTCAACGTCTGGTCAGACTTGCATACCCCTCAGTCTTGTAGATGTGTGCTTCGTCCATTCTGCGTTCAAATGCCTCAGTGAGTACAAAATGATTTGTTTTGACAAACGTGCGTGAAGTACCCTACAAAGGCATTCTGCTGATGATTTCTTGGTGGTTTTCCATTCTGGAAGGTTTGCTGTGCACTCCAGTCATCCACACTATTCAGTGGATCTCATGTCCGTGTCTTGTATGTTACAGCTGTTCCACACCGTGATTTACTGCCACCTACTTTGCAGAATGATGTTTCTGGAGCTTGAACACGTCGTTCTTGTTTTCCTCTGGCAGTGTTAATACGTGTGTGGTCTCTTTAAAACACTTTATATGCATCATCATTGGAGTAGCGCCGCTTTGCATGAACTCAGGGAGTGTTGTGCCCTGGCAGTGTGGACACACGGGGTCATCTGACCGCCCCCATTTCAGCAGGTTTGTGTCGTTAGGGCAGGCTATATACAGATCTGAGAATGATGCTGATCCAACGGGGGGCCATATGCTGCATGTCACTCCATGAGACTTGTTTGGAGTACGCTTTCCAAGTAAAGTGGTGCCCTTTTGGCCTTGCTGGAGTGCCTTCAGGATCCCCTTTCTCTGTGCATCTCTTTTATTACCATGCCTCTGTTTTCTCCCCTTTGTCTTTGATAGCTAATAGGCGAACGGATATATCAGCAATACATACAGTAAATGAAGATGATGTCAGCAATATCTTTAACGAACGAGGAGAGATATTAGCGACGTCTGTGATAAATTGAACGTGTGTCAGCATCATCCGCGATGGACGAGGGACTGATAGTCGCATCTATTCTATAGTGGACGAATGTAAACGTTTGTTTTAGCTAGCATTATTTAGAATCACCAGGTGTAAGAATAAACTTATAACCTCAGGTAGAGTAGATTATGTCAGATGCCACGATGGAGACAAATATAGTATACCGACAACAAAGACAGTGAGCTGAACATTCGAAAAGCGTCTTACTAATGAACAATAAACACATTTCCAGAGGATAAAAGCAAATATAGAATTACTGGGCTGTCAAACGAAGGAACAAATTACAAAACAGACACAAGGCGTTTCGACCTGTTAGTCTTCTTCAGGCAGGACAAACAACGTTCCAAACATTGAAAGCATTGGACGAACAAACACGTCACTTATCTCTTCAATATTGACGAGGAAAGTGACAGGTCGTGCTGTGTTTTCATTATTTTGTATGATCGTTGTCATACGTGAGAAGGTCCAGTAGGTCGAAACGCGTGTTGGTTATTAATCAGTTGTTTGCTCCTTCTCTTTGGCGGCCCAGTAATTCTATTTTCGCTCCTATGTTTCAATTTCCGCCTGTATTCGCTCCACTTTTAAACCATGTTTGTGAAAAGTTAATGACAGAGTATTACACACATCATATACACAACTGCTCTACGTCATATAACAGTTTCTATATTATTATAAAACGTATGTGTGCAAGGACCAAGTCAAGAGATAAAGAACAATTTCCTTTTGTTTATCTTTTAATAGCCAGCTGTAGATGTCAGCATTCTCTGTAATGTGCAGCGAGGAATTGACTGTATCCAGTAGATTCGTCACCATCATAAGAAAGTAACGGTTTTTATTCTGTCGACTTTTAAAGTGCAAAGCAGAATTTTGTAAAACGTTTTGGTGTTTAGAATTCTGAATACTTTGAAAGCTTGTTTAGGTTTTAGTAATCGTTCACTTTTACATCGCCTGTGACTTCTTGTCTTCCTTAACAGTCTATAATTTATTATCATCATCATCATCATCATCGTCATCATCGTCATCATCCTCATCACCATCACCATCACCATCATCATCATCATCATCATCATCATCACCACCATCATCATCACCACCACCACCACCACCACCACCGTAACATTATTATCATCATTATCATAATTGTTATTGTTATCATCGACATTGTCGCAATTCTTCTAATCTATATCGTCGTCCTCGGGTCGATGTTTATTGCTACTGCTACTTAAAAAGAAATTCCTAGGGGGAGTGGGGAAGGGATGGTGAAGCAGGGGTGCTGATGGTGGAAGTGCGGTGAGGGATAATCGGAAAAGAAGGATGGAAGAGGCGGGGGTGGGGGTGTGGGATGGGGGGGTGGGGGTGGGGGTTAGCTAAGAGCCTATCGCTGTGCTGTTGTAAAGCACAGACGAGACAGAAATAAATATCTCACATCACACACAATCTTACTCCATACGCGTTCTTACCCAGGGATATACGTAACACTTAACACTTAGACTTTTGAAAAAAATACCACCCCTTCTTTATTAAATTACTAAGAAATTTCTACTCTCAGAATTCCGAAGTGTAGAACAGAAAAGAATGGGGATAGTCTCAACAGGTTTTTCACTCAGCTTAAAAAATCCACCGAAAGATTCTCCCAAGTCTTTCCTCGTCGCCTCTCTCCCCTGTAGTTCACCAGGGACGACGTCAACGACCCCAACCTGGGTCTGGCTCCACGACTAGACAAACGTAGCCCGGGACCTTCCCTCTGTATGTTTTCACAACCGGTCCCTCTGTATGTCTTCACAACCGGTCCACCTGTATGTCTTCACAACCGGTCCACCTGTATGTCTTCACAACCGGCGCAGCCTCAAACGCCTACGGCAGGGAGCTCCTCCAGCTTCTTCACTCCCGTAGCGGAGCATGCCACCTCTACAAACAAAGTCTGCGAACACCACCATTACCATCCCAGTTCCTAACACTTCAAAAATAATTTAACTATCAGCTTCGTCTCCACCTGAAAAACTAACCACCATTCCCTTCTCTCTCCACCCCGGCAATTCCTGAGATAAATAGAAATAAATAATATTATTTCCAATTCATTCAACAAACAAGACAACAGTTTTAATATTATATAAATAACAGCTTGTCTCCTCACACGGCCTCGAACCATCTCGAATCTATAAAACAATGGAAAGAATAAATTTAATATACTTGTCAAACATATTCATCGTAATACTATTCATGAACCATAAACAAAAACAAGCTGTAAAGAAAATAAAATATTATAACTTAACAAACACTAAGTCTTCAACTTACCCGGGCCTCTCTCTCCCAAGACTTACTAGCGTCTCACGCTCTCTCTCTCGGTCTGTCACAGCAGACAGCTAAACATCGACTCGACTCAAATACAGACTTCAAGCTCACCCGTTATAAAAACTGCACGAGAATCATGCATCTCCCCTCTCAAACCTGTGCACGGGCTAGACACATGTCTGCATCAGCATATCAAACTTTTATACCAGTTTGGGTGCACTTATACACTGCAATAAAATAAATGCACCTCTATTTCTATACTAAACACAATTAAATAAAAACCTATAAAAAATATTAAAACATTTTCTTTACAGCTGTGGATGTAGACATGGGATACAGCGCATCTCGCTTCATCCCCGACACAACAGCACCACCCTGAGCCATCCACAGCTACAAGGACAACAGCGAATCAGAAATGGATTCGTCAATGTCAGGACGGTGGGACTTGCCACGTCTTGAATGCCACCGGGCCGTGATCAATCAAGATAGCAATGTTCGAAAGAGTCAGTCGGAAATTAAAGAAAATCGTTTGGCGCTGTACGGTTTGCATGTAGCATTCCAGCCAGGGAGT
>CM031595.1:168342574-168382574 GCA_018398815.1 Conus ventricosus
TCATACACTGAACTTATTTCACATAATCTGTTATAATTTTTTCATTTAAATAAGGTATGAACGAAAAGAACTGGTAGCGTGAAAGCTGAGCTGTTGACGGTCACAGGACGTAGCTTGTGGTCTGACGTTTTGCTGTTGCGTGGCTGGCGTGGCTGCAGCACTTTGCTGCTCAGTGGGCCCGTGCTGTGTGTGTTGTCATGGACATCTAGCCGCCTCTCAGTGGTATAACTCTCATGGCAGTCATTTCTTCTCCGCCATACAGAGCTACATCTGTCTGTGGCACCACCACGTCCATAGAACGACGCTCACGACTTGCCGACACCGACAATGTTGACACAAACTCCCCGAATGCATGCGTGTAGGAAACAGTACAAACCAAATTCATCAGGAGAAAATGGGGCTTAAAAGGCTACAGAATTCTGAGACTTTTGATTGAAAGTGATCAACGTCCATCATGAATATGATGATATGATGCTGTGGCGTTCCATTGCGGCTTGACTTTACATGACACTGAGCACACCATAAGCTTTTGCTTGTTGCTGCTTCAGTTTCATGATTTGTTTATGTACACATCATTGATCAATAAGGAAATGCTTGTGAAAAAAGAATCATTACATGTCGGGACTGCAGCCTGTGCTTTCTTTCATGATTTATCCCGGCCTTCACCAGACCCAAGAGATACAGACACCCATCAGATTTGGTCAGGACATATGAACACGGACGTATCCATCAAGTAATGAAACTCGATCGAGTCATTCCAGACTTTCTAGCTGAGACTATAGCGTACTCAACACATCTGGGTAGAAATCCACAGAGGCTGCAAAACCTGCAAGAAAATGTATTTCGTTCCTGACGGGACCCTGTCTCACACCCCCCCTATCTGCTGGCCACCAAGCCTAATATCAAACCACAGTGGACTGTGAATAATGGCGTTTTCTTAAGATAACGCTCAGCGTCAGCGTCTCTTTCGGAATATTTCCATTGAAAATCTGTTGATCATCTCTTCGAAAAATGACCTTTGAACCCTTTTCTGACTCAACTACCTCAGCAAACTCAAGTCATGTGGCTCGGTCTGCGTTGAAGAAAAGGTAAAAACCGTCCCGCGTAGTGTGAAAATAACGATGCAACAAGTCCAGCTCAGTGGCAACGCACATTCGACGTTCAGGAGAAAGATGCTCAAAGGAAATGACCATAGAACGATGGTCACTACTGCGTAATTGGACTTGTCGAACAATCTGGACCACACTCGCTGTTCCGAATTCTCTCGTAAGTTGGCTGGTGCGAAGGCCATCTTGTTACAAGTTATCTTGTAAGTCTTCCAGACTGAGTTCCTGAAACAGTCACATCTAACTTATAGGGGAAATACAGATAATAGATATCAAGATGGCGTCTGAAACAATTTATACTATACAAGAGTTGGAAGTGGGCTAAACAGACAAACGCTTTTGATTCAGTGTATGCTTACGTATTTTGTGCGTTTAGATGTACTGTGATAACATTCATTTTTTTTGCTGACATGTTAAACTTTCAAATAATCAAGAGTTAGATGAATTTTGAAACGGAACGTAACACTGCGTGAGAAAGAAAACCGGTCTTCGATATAAAATCTATAAAATGAGACAGAATTGGAAGTCTGTTTACAGCTGATATTCACAACCATAACCCTTCTAAGATGAACGTCTCAACGTGATCTTGAGACACACTACCTACCTCTGCCCTGTTGCACATGACTGGAGAAGACAGAGGGCTTTGAAGATCCCTGTCGGACTAGGCGTCTATCAATGACACTCCTTTGTGAATATTCATGTTTTCCCCCTTTGGATGGTGTCAGAATGTCATCTATTTTACAAACAATATGTGCTCTTCTCGCTACCTGTCCAGTGGGTCATACTGTGTGTTAACAGCTCTGGCTGCCTGTCCCAGTGGGTCAGACTTGTGTTAACAGCAGACAGGCAGTCTGATGACATGCCCACCTCAGTAAAAAAAGATCAGTTCTGGGAACAAAAAAAGTGTTCTATTCTCTCTCTCTCTCTCTCTCTCTCTCTCTCTCTCTCTCTCTCTCTCTCTCTCTCTCTCTCTCTCTCAGATTGTCTGTCTCCTTCCCTCTTTCCCCCTTGGCTCCTCCACTAGCTCCCTCTTCTTCCCCTTCGTCTCCATCTCCCACGAGCCTCTCTCTCTCTCTCTCTGTCTCTCTGTCTCTCTGTCTCTCTCTCTCTCTCTCTCTCTCTCTCTCTCTCTCTCTCCCCCTCTGTCCCTCCCTCTCTCTCTCTGTCTCTCTCCCCCTCTCTCTCTCTCCCTCCCTCCCTCTCTCTCTCTCCCTCTCTCACTAGGTGTTCTTATAAGCCTCTTTTCTCCCTTTTCCATATCGAAACTCATCCACCCCCACCCTCTCTAATCCAGGGCCATTTGTATGTAATAGATATCGCTGCCTCAGCCAAGTCCTGGAAGATTTTGTTGAGCGACCATGCTGTAGGCTTTAATAAAAATTACACTGGTGCGCGTCTTGGTGGTTGATTACATTATGCATCTTGATTAAATAGGTTGATGTACATCTTAGTGGCGCACTATACTGTAAGCTTTAATCAGGTAGCATGGTTCATGTTTTAGTCATTTTTCGTACAATAGGCTGGAACTGAACGAAATTGTTCGCATTAATTTAACACCTTGGTGTACATTCAAATAGCGGACTATATTCTTTGCTTTAATCAAATGGATTGTGTTTGTCCGAATAGCGGAGCAGACTGTAGGCTTCAATGAAATAGTCTGGTGATCTGTTGTCACGCTATATACTTTAATGAAATCGTCTTGTGCACGCCTTTGTAGCGGTACTTACTTTTGCTAGTGGTCTTGATGAAATAGTTTGGAGATGTCAGGGTAGCGACACCATATTGTGGCAAGTAAGCTTCAGTTCACACACAGTTCAGAGCACGACATGCTCCGGTACATCGATTGATTTGATCCATAAATAGCACACGTGCAAACAATGAAACACACACGCACACACACACACACAAACAGAGAGAGAGAGAGAGAGAGAGAGAGAGAGAGAGAGAGAGAGAGAGAAGAATAAGAAGAAGAGAGGAGGAGGAGGAGGAGGAGGAGGAGGAGAAGCAGCAAGGCAGTTCAGTGGAGGAAAAAAGAGGAGTGTAAGCATTTTGTTTTCCCATGCCGTGTTCTTCGATCCGGTATAAAGCTGTTTGACCCGGCATTCCTGCTGTAATCTCCTGTAGTTTTGTTTCATTGAACACTTTGGCCCGGCTATCTTTCTTTTGATGTTGTTTTCAGGGGGGACATCCCGTTCTGCCCTTTACCTGCACCCCCCTCCTCCCAGTCCCCTTCTTATCGGCAAAATGGAGAGGGCGAAACGGAATCTGAGTTTTCTGTCGGATACCTTTTGGAGGTTGTCCCGGCCTTCTTACTAGGCGAAGGCAAGTATATCCAGAACAGAACTTATGCAAAGAGCCCATTGTCATCAAAGTAGTCGAGTTGTAGCAGTTATTGTGGTAGTAATAGTAGTAGTAGCAGCGATAACAAAATGCACGCTCACTTGTGCGAAATTTTTAATATGTGATGTGACATGTGCATCTCTCTCTCTCTCTCTCTCTCTCTCTCTCTCTCTCTCTCTCTCTCTCTGTCTGCTATTCAACTGCGGTTGGTAATCCTTTTTTATATGCGTCTTCCGTTGGATATGATGGTTATCGATGTCCTCAAAATGTATCAATCTGTGTGAATATTTTGAGGGAAAGAATCGGTACGGGATTTGGACAGGCTTAACATCGCGGAAGGCCACCCACGTTGCAGTTGAAGTAAGTACATACGACGTAAGATAGTTACACACAAGCGTAACGTGCACATTGTGACTGCAATAGGTTTATGTGACAAGTCATGTGCACTTTGTTGTTGATTTAGCTACATACGGGCGTCACGTGCACATCACAGTTAAGATGGGAGCGTATGGTATACCACGTGCACATTGCAGTGAAAAAGGCACATGGGACTTGCCACGTACACACTGCTGTTGACTTAGTCACATTTGCCACATCACATGCACATCGCAGTTAACACAGGTACATTCATGCGACATGTCACGTTCACATCAAACGTCAAACATGATATGGCTTTGAACCACGGTTCAGATTTCAGTCTGGGTACTATCTGTCTTTCAAAAATTCCAGCCTAACACGACGTTATTGCTAGTAGCGCCACCTGTGGCTCTGGACTCATCGATCGACAGGAGGTGGCTGATCGCTCGGTGTGCCCCGAGGGGAGGGGAGAAACTGCTGGCCTTGCTCGTGAAGGTCGTGGAAGTGTCAGCCTGACTGACAGGGCGGCACAGACTTCCTTTCTGGCCATTAGCCGCGGTCGGCCCGCCTCACGGGTCAACGGCTTCCTGCGGATCGCAGCGGCCAGGATGCAGTGGTATGCAGTCATGCGTCACCCACCCCCCTCCCCTTTCCTGTCCCCCCCCCACACCCCTTTCCTCCCTGCCCTCTGTTTCCTGACGCGGGAAGGGTGTTTGCTGCAGCGTGGTCCGTCGTTCCCGGGACGTCTGCAAGTCCAGGGGCTGTGGATGGAACATGCGGACAGGTCGCCCGGTGGCCATGGACGTTGCTGTTGGAAACAACCCACGACAGTCCTAGATCGCCCGGTGGCCCTGGACGTTGCTGTTGGAAACAACCCACGACAGTCCTAGATCGCCCGGTGGCCCTGGACGTTGCTGTTGGAAACAACCCACGACAGTCCTATATCGCCCGGTGGCCCTGGACGTTGCTGTTGGAAACAACCCACGACAGTCCTAGATCGCCCGGTGGCCCTGGACGTTGCTGTTGGAAACAATCCACGACAGTCCTAGATCGCTGGTGGCCCTGGACGTTGCTGTTGGAAACAACCCACGACAGTCCTAGATCGCCCGGTGGCCCTGGACGTTGCTGTTGGAAACAACTCACGACAGTCCTAGATCGCCCGGTGGCCCTGGACGTTGCTGTTGGAAACAACCCACGGCAGTTCTGCAGAGAGGCCACTTCCCTTTAGGAAAGTTCAAAAACTATTTCAATGATTCCGCCAAACGACAAACGAATCACAAGAGAAAATGCGACGCGTTTCGACCTCTTAGGTCTTCTTCAGGCAAGATAAGCAACACTCAGGACAACGAAAATAAACGAGCAATCACTTGAACGCCCATCTCACGCCGCATTTGACGAAGATAAGTGATTGCTCGTTCATTTTCGTGTGTCTTGCCTGAAGAAGACCTGAGAGGTCGAAACGCACCGTGTTTCGTCTTGTGATTCATGTGTCCACGCCGTTCAGCGGAGTCACTTAAACGCTTTTTAAAATGTGTTTAGATTTCCGCCTGCAGCCGCCTCCCTTTGCAGCTCCCTTTAGGAGACAGGAATCCTCTGATGTTCTGAAAACACGGAATTCTTTGAAAACTTTCCGCCCTTAAATCTTAGATGAGGAATGTTTGATCTCTTTCAGCAACTCAAAAATCACATCGAATGGAACATTTCTGAACACGGTTTGCACGGAGTCTGCTATAAACAGTTTTTGTCTAGCATCATGCAAGTCCTAACACCCTATAAGAGCGTGTTCATAGGGAGTGTGTTCATTATATGGACTGCACCACGAAACTTCTTCACCTTTTAAAAGGCACGAGTGGGTGCAAAGGGAATGGCCTGTGTGCGAACAACACGATGATGTGTGTTCTTTGCAGCCACCCGTGGCACACGGTGAAAATTCCTTCAAGTTTGGATTTGATAGATTTCTGTTACTGTCTGCGAGTTCCATTCCTCTTGCCGGAGGGTTTTGACATGAGTTTTAGGTTTCAAATCACTCCGAGAGATAAAGAGTCTGCTCAACTCATTATTTGTGGCATTATTGACAGGTTGATCAACCACTTCATTGCCTCGGATGCCGACATGACCAGGAACCCAGGCAAAAACAAACATGCAAACAACAACAGCAACTAAAAACAAACAAAAACTATGCTGTAACCGTGAGAGTTCAGAGAGGTGTTCAGTTCAAACACATTCAGCAGATGAGAGTGCCTGGAGTTGAGAGAGGTGTTCCGTTCAAACACATTCAGCAGATGAGAGTGCCTGGAGTTGAGAGAGGTGTTCCGTTCAAACACGTTCAGCAGATGAGAGTGCCTGGAGTTGAGAGAGGTGTTCCGTTCAAACACGTTCAGCAGATGAGAGTGTCTGGAGTTGAGAGAGGTGTTCCGTTCAAACACGTTCAGCAGATGAGAGTGTCTGGAGTTGAGAGAGGTGTTCCGTTCAAACACGTTCAGCAGATGAGAGTGCCTGGAGTTGAGAGAGGTGTTCCGTTCAAACACGTTCAGCAGATGAGAGTGTCTGGAGTTGAGAGAGGTGTTCCGTTCAAACACGTTCAGCAGATGAGAGTGCCTGGAGTTGAGAGAGGTGTTCCGTTCAAACACGTTCAGCAGATGAGAGTGTCTGGAGTTGAGAGAGGTGTTCCGTTCAAACACGTTCAGCAGATGAGAGTGTCTGGAGTTGAGAGAGGTGTTCCGTTCAAACACGTTCAGCAGATGAGAGTGCCTGGAGTTGAGAGAGGTGTTCCGTTCAAACACGTTCAGCAGATGAGAGTGCCTGGAGTTGAGAGAGATGTTCCGTTCAAACACGTTCAGCAGATGAGAGTGCCTGGAGTTGAGAGAGGTGTTCCGTTCAAACACGTTCAGCAGATGAGAGTGCCTGGAGTTGAGAGAGGTGTTCCGTTCAAACACGTTCAGCAGATGAGAGTGCCTGGAGTTGAGAGAGGTGTTCCGTTCAAACACGTTCAGCAGATGACAGTGCCTGGAGTTGAGAGAGGTGTTCCGTTCAAACACGTTCAGCAGATGAGAGTGCCTGGAGTTGAGAGAGGTGTTCCGTTCAAACACGTTCAGCAGATGAGAGTGCCTGGAGTTGAGAGAGGTGTTCCGTTCAAACACGTTCAGCAGATGAGAGTGCCTGGAGTTGAGAGAGGTGTTCCGTTCAAACACGTTCAGCAGATGAGAGTGCCTGGAGTTGAGAGAGGTGTTCCGTTCAAACACGTTCAGCAGATGAGAGTGTCTGGAGTTGAGAGAGGTGTTCCGTTCAAACACATTCTGCAGATGAGTGTGCCTGGAGTTGAGAGAGGTGTTCCGTTCAAACACATTCTGCAGATGAGAGTGCCTGGAGTTGAGAGAGGTGTTCCGTTCAAACACATTCAGCAGATGAGAGTGCCTGGAGTTGAGAGAGGTGTTCCGTTCAAACACATTCAGCAGATGAGAGTGCCTGGAGTTGAGAGAGGTGTTCCGTTCAAACACGTTCAGCAGATGAGAGTGCCTGGAGTTGAGAGAGGTGTTCCGTTCAAACACATTCAGCAGATGAGAGTGCCTGGAGTTGAGAGAGGTGTTCCGTTCAAACACATTCAGCAGATGAGAGTGCCTGGAGTCACGGCAAGCAATGACCTCCAAAGCAGAAAGGAGGCAGGAGAGAGTGAGGAAGTCTTTATGCTTTGATTTAGAGGCCAGTTGAAGGGCCAGGTCCAACAGTGTCAGCTCAGCAGTCTAGACGGAGCTGTAGATCGGAATATATTAAGACCATCTCTGAGAGCTGTTGCACAATATGCAACAGACGTTACCCCCTTCTTCAGATTGGGAGCCATCGGTAAATATTTGAAATGATGGAAATTCAGAACAAAGTGCGGCAAATACTGCCTGACCCAATCTTGACCCTGACCAAACCATAAGCCTAGCCAGATCCAAACCCTAACCCTAAGACATAGGCCCATAGACACGTAGACACGGTGACCTGTGGACACGGTAAGACATACAGAACTGTCATTACACGGTGACAGAGCGACATGGTGACGCACAGACACGATAACATATATAACCACAGGTGAAGGTGATGGAAATCCTTGGTGGAGATAATAATCATGATTTTGATCTCAGGTTTATATATATCCACATTTGAAGGTGACGGAAACATGAATCCTTGGTGGAGATGATAATCATGATTTTGATCTTAGGTTTTGGGATTTTTCCAGTCACTCATTTTGGGAGGAGAGGTAAAGGACATGACGTGTTCGGGCTCGTGTCGTTATCATGGAAGTCGAGAGAGGAAGGGGGAGGGGGTGGAAGGAGGCAGGGGGGTGGTTGTGGATGGGTGGGTGATGTCAGAATAGCCCAGAATCATTGTTTGTTTTAGCGCTGCCGGTGGGGAAAAGAGACGAACTCAGACTGCGGAGGTTGGTGGATTCGTACAATTGTTGAACTTGCTGCGAAACAGGTTCCTGGTTTCCCCTGTCTGCCTGACCAGACGACGATTCACACACACACACACACACACACTCCCCATCCTGCTGGAAAGGCCGTGGGGCAGAGAGACAGAAAGAAGGTTTAGCGCCCCGCCGCCCTTCTCTCCTCCTCTCCCTCCTCCCCGCTGTCCTAACCCCCCACCCCGCCCTCCCCCGCCCCCCGCCCTCCCCCGCCCCTTTCCTTTCTTACTGTCAAGTCGGGACAAGAAAGGACGAAGTTTACTGCCTTTTATGGCTGGTTTACTGACTAGAAGTCTGATCAGATTCTTTTTTAACCTTGAATTAAATCAATTAAAATTTCTTATGTGACAGATCTGTAGATTAATTCATAAGCAATCACACAACAAAAATGTAGAGGAATGTAACGTCGGGTTTAAGAGAAAAAAATAAATAAAGAAAAAAATCAGCACCCTTATGTTACACTTTGACCGACTGCGGTAACCATACTTCGTCAGTGGCATGTGCGGCTGGCCGAACAGACAGCGGGCGCAGTTATGTCGCCTGTACGCGTTCAACGCTATCACTCTATACTGAAGGTCAGGCCACGATATATTAAAACACGCTCGCAAAGAAACAGTACCTATTAAGTACATTTAAAATAAAATTCAGTAGAAAACGATGCACTAGCAAAGGCACACAGGACACTGAAAGACCTAAAAAGGAACAGACTTCTGCCGCACTATTTTCTTTTGGCGGAATCTCATGCACCGCCCCGGCGGTTCGCAGGAAATAATTCATGTATCTGAATCAAGCGATGAAATAAAGGTAAGTGAATTTAATCTGTCTCTCACTGTTTTTTTTTCTAACATGCAATTTAATCTGGCGATCGTATCCCGTAAGTTTGCTGTACGACAAGAGATAGGTCAACACGAGGTCAGGACGTCAGCAAGTAGGTCGCGTTGAGTGTATCGTTGTATGTGTTTATGGTCTCTCAATTTGGTCAAAACTCTTCTTTTTTTTTTGTTCTTCGCCAAATTTTATGTTTGAAATTGGTGTTTATGTGAATTGGATATCTTTTTTTTTTGTCATAGGTGTATTTCACCTATATATATGTTGACAAGTGATACATAAAAGACCTCCAAAAAAGATCCTCCAATACATTTCCTTCTGTTAATTAGTGTCAGCACAAGTGTACGGTTGGCTTCACTATGCATATAATTTTAAAAAAAAACATATGCACATGTGTTGCAGGAAGCTGAAGACATATGTGTTATCTGCAAGACCGGTTTTGATGATGTAACTCATAAAGTTACCCTGACTGAAAAGGGATGCATTAAAATAAATGCCACCAGCGACAGATTTAGAGACAAAGTGCATGCTGAGGCAGAAAACCACATCCATTCCCTGTGTAGACATCAGTACACAAACAAAAACTATGTTTCATCAAGGGCAGCAGGAATGCAAAAACAGGCATTATCACCTCGAAAAAGACGTGCCCACACAACTGCAAACGACTCCCTGTGTCATGAAAAGGTTCCTTTGTGCTTGTTCTGTAATCAGAAGGCCAAAAATTTGAAGAAAGGTGAAAAGACCAGTGTGTACAATCTTGTTCCTGTCGAACACTGCAGTGTAAAGAGTCTATTCTTCGATTTTGCAAAGAGAGAGGAGAGAGTGACAAATGGTCGAGGGATGTGAGAGGCAAGATTGAGTACATGCAAGATCTCTGTGCCCATGATGTTGTTTACCACAACATCTGCTATTCCAACTTTAGAAATGGACAAGACATTCCACAGGTCTTTACAACTGGTGAACCAGCAGCCAAAAAAGTGCGCTTTGGCCGTCCAAGAAATACAGCTTGCCTTGAGGCTTTCCAGAGTGTTCTTGATTACTTAGACAGTGATGTTGAGCAGGTGACTGTGCCAGAACTTGTACAAGTGATGCAGAATAAACTGACATCTGCTGATACTGCGTACACACCAACATATATGAAGCAGACGTTGTTTGAACACTACGGAAATGGCGTTGTAATTGCTGAGAAAAAGGGAACGGCAGATGTAGTCACTTTGAGAGACACAGCAAGTTCAATCTTACGTGACTTTCATAAACACCCAAATCACTGGATGAAGATGCAGAGAAACAGCAAACCATAAAAACAGCTGCAAACCTTATTCGAAGTGAAATCAAAGCTATTGTTTGCACAAAGAATTCTTACCCAAACATTACAGTTGAAGAACAGTGTACCTTCTTGCTATTGTCTCTCAGGACATTTCTTGCCAACATTTTCAAGGAAAAGGAAGTTTCAGTTAAAGCAACCGCAATCGGGCAAGCTATCATCCAGAACACCCGACCAAACACTATAATTGCTCCATTACAACTTGGACTGGGTATCCAAATGCATAAAGTCTTCAGATCCAGGTTTCTTGTAGATACATTAAATCATCTTGGATTTTCATCTTCATACACAGAGGTCAGAAAGTTTGAAATGAATGCAGCGCAACAGCAAGGCATAGATATGCCACCAGTATCAGAAGAGGACACCATCCAGTTTGTAGCTGACAATGTCGACCATAACAGTGTCACCCTGGATGGTCTCAACACCCGATGACGTATTCTTCGTCCTTGATGGCGGTGATCTGCTTCATCGTTTAGCTTGGAGCAGAGGCTCTACATACAGTGAGGTTGTTCAAAGTTACGTGGAATTCGTCGTTCGGAACTACGGCAAACAAGCAACAGTTGTCTTTGACGGATACGATTGTAGCCCTTCCATCAAGGACACAACTCACCTTCGCAGAAAGAGCGGGTGTAAAACGTCCTGTGATGTTGACTTCGATGGCGACATGCTGGTGTGTGACACAAAGGAAAGCTTCTTGGCCAATGAGAACAACAAACAGCGTTTCATTTACAGGCTCAGTGATGCACTGATAGAGAATGGCATCGGGGCACAGCATGCTGATGGAGATGCTGACTGTCTTATTGTCGACACAGTCCTCGCCCAGGCCAAGGAAAGGCCAGTTTCTCTTGTAGGACGAGACACAGACTTACTTGTACTACTTCTATTTCACTTCAAACCACAAGACTTTGACGTGTTCTTTGTGTCAGGAACCAGGATTTGGGACATCAGACGAGTCCAGACAGCACTGGGTCCGCTCGTCTGTAGTAACATTCTATTTTGCCACGCATTTGGGGGCTGTGAAACGACCAGTAGCTTATTTTCCATTGGAAAGAAGGCTCCAGTTGAGAAACTGAAAGAATCGTCTTTTCTTCGTCAACAAGCGGAAGTCTTTGCTAAAACATCTATGTCGCAGAAAGTCATCATCGAAGCCGGAGAAAAGGCTCTGGTGGTGGTGTATGGAGGAAAAGAAGACGACAAACTGAACAACCTGCGTTACATTAAGTACCTCCATCAGCTCTCCGGCTCCACTTCAGCCACTGAACCAAAGCGACTACCACCAACTGCCTCTGCCGCTCAGTTCCATTCTTTGAGGACTTACTTTCAGATTCAAGTGTGGATTAGACTACAGGATGAGAAGTCAGTCCCCTTAAATCCAACAGAGTGGGGCTGGGATGTAGTTGACAACATCTTGGTCCCTGTCTACACAGATGCTGCTGCCGCACCCGAAGATCTTCTTCATGTGGTGAGGTGCAACTGTAAGACTGACTGTACATCTGTGAGGTGTTCCTGTCGACGACATGGACTGTTCTATACAGCAGCATGTGGAGAATGTCGAGGTGAAAGCTGCATGAACTCACTCAGCATGCAAGAATGAACATGTGAGCATTAAATATCAGTATAGGTAGTGGGAGCTCTAGCTCTGGACCGATGTTATTTTCAACCAAGCTTGTGAATATCAACACCCACGCAAAAAAGATAAATAAATATGTTAATTTTCCTCAGTTAGAATCTAAAGTGAACATTCGTAGTAAAGAACAACAAAAACGCTCTTATTTTTGTTCAAGAAATACCAAGTAGTATGTACTTTCTGCTCTCAAAGACTTACCAAACTGTCCAACTTTCGGTCACTGACCCAACACACCTTCTATGTTTGACCTTGCAAAAAATATATTTTCCGACATTACATTTTTCTACATTTTGGATATGTGAAAGGGCAATGTTTGAAGTATACAAAACACTAAAAATTATCTTTAATTGAATTTTTTCAAGGTTCGCCCGTTTTGGGCCGAAATCTGATCAGACTATCTGTGGCTTTTCTTGGAAGGGTGTCTGAGGGAAGTGAGCGGGTTTGGTGCACGTGAAACTCGTAAACAAATGATTTTGTCAGACAGTGGCCCCGTTGGACATGTTGTTTTAATGAGCGGCTTTGCCCCGGATGGAAAGCTTTCATCCTGTTTTGATGTCTGTTTGAGGAGGAGGATCACAGAGAGAGAGAGAGAGAGAGAGAGAGAGAGAGAGAGAGAGAGAGAGAGAGAGAGAGAGAGAGAGAGAGTGAGGGGAGAGAGAGGGAGAGAGAGAGAGAGACAGAGAGAGAGAGAGAGAGAGAGAGAGAGAGAGATCTGGGAGCGTGCATATGTACCCATGCATTTGTGTGAAGGGTTTTATGCATGCATCTTTGAGGCGGAGTTTCGTGCAATGTGAAGCTACGCATTAAGAGTGGGATGCGCTCTGGCATGCATTTGCATGCATACGTGTTTGCTTGTTGACAGCGAATGCGTGTACGTGTGCATATTGGTACATGCTCATGTGTGCATGTGTTGTGAGTGTGTGCGTGCTCGTGGGTGTATATGTGTATGTAAAGGAAATTTTTGTTATGCGAAAATACCTGTGTGTATGTATGTATGTATGTGTGTATGTATGTAAATGTCTGTGCATGGATGTGTGCATGCTGATGAGTTTACGTATTCAAATTCGTGTGCGCGCGCTTACGTAGGTGCGTGTGTGAATGTGAACAAAGACGGAAAATCTTCCTATTAGGACTGTGAAACAGACCCGATCGATTCAGCGTGAACCACGAACTCAACTGACCATTGAATCTTGCCGAGGGAAGAAGAGGCTAGCAATTAACGTGCCATTAATTGCAGTTCATTGCTCCTCCAGAGAGCGCCTACCCGTGCTTCAGTGTAATCAACGAGGAATGCTGACTCCTGATCCTAAATTTCTTTTGAAAATCGAGTCAGTGTCTTCAAAGAGTTAGCCTTCGAGTGACTTGTCTGCCTCATCTGTGCCAGTCTTTTTTCCCTTTCCTCCTTGAACATTTGAATTTTGATGTAAAACTTGATCAAAACTATTTACGTGTTACATGCAAAAGTGAATGTATGCTTACGAAATGATTATGATAATCCTCCTTTCTTCTTGGAAAGATACATTCTCATCGGTGTCTTTTGACTTTGTCTGTCGTTGCTTGGTGGTCATTGTGTGCGTGTGTGATTGATATGTATTGTTGAAACATGAAAAAGGATGTTTTTAAGATCATTTAGATAAGAAAAAAAAAGTGTTCATCATGAGGAATATTTTGAGTTTTTGAGGGACTCGATCTAGTCTTGGTATGACGCGTAATCACAAAACAAACGCTTGAGATAACCTTTGCTATTTGCTAGGTTATTAACAGCAGAGCAAAATGTTAAGGTTCTTACTATAGGTGGAAAGGATGGTTTAGTCCGACTAACTTTTGCACTCTCTCGAACAGTTATAAAGAGTAATTGCAACGTTTTATGGAGGACCTAGCCGCCAGCTGTGGAATGCGTTATTTAATGTGACAGACAGAGATGACAAATGAAACAAACTGCGGCGTTACTGAAACACGACAAAAACGCAGAAGAGCACACAAAACAAAGTGTGAAGTAACGACGATTTAATGCACGACACAAAACAGGACAAGAAATTTTCGGCAAAATGCCTTCCTCAGCGACAAAAAAATACAGACATAAACATGCACAATACTCCCCTTGTGAAGCCAAAGTGGTGAATCAGACAGAGATGAGTTGTGCTGTCTTTCACACAGCTGACCCGATAGGTTTCAAGCAAAACCGCAAACAAGTTACGATTTACTAGTTATTGACACTAATACACGCTAGAAGAAATACACACATACAGCAGTCAAATCTGCATGGACGTACACGCCACTAGTCGGTACACATTTTGTATTTGTTTTAGGAGCTCCCTCTAGTCTGTTTGCCTGTCTGTTTGTCTCTTGCTCTCTGTCTGTCTGTATCTCTCTCCCTCTGTCTCCCCCCTCTCTCTCGCGCTGTGTATGTATCTGTCTGTATCTCCCTCTCTGTCTGTCTGTCTGTCTGTCTCTCTCTCTCTCTCTCTCTCTCTCTCTCTCTCTCTCCCTTCCTTTTAGAAGTAAAGATCTTGAGCGCTGCGATGGTCGCTGTCGATCTTACAGTCCACCCAGACGTGTTTTAATTCAATGTCACGGGAGATGATGGTCCTGGGCGTGGAGGTGGCAAACCAGGGCGATCTGACAGAAGCACAGAACACGGAAGTAAATGTCCACGTGGAAAGTGTTCAGAAAGCGTCGTCATGATGGATGCTCATGGGTGATTCTCCTGACAACAGGGTAGGATCCTGACGAGACCTGGCAGACAAAATTGATTGAAGCAAAACGTGGATGGCATTTGTGCGTAGCTGAATATCCTCGCTGAAAGCAACCATTTGGCCCACTTGTACCTTTTCGAGTCTTCATGTCGCCGATCTGGCTTCTGCTAATCGGGTCTGTATAGGAACATTTAGATTTGATAATGATTGTTGCGTTCATAAATATCTTGACAGAGTCCATGACCAGAAGCAAGGTCGCGTCATTTCGATGAAAACACCAAAGAAGTCAATGATACTTGCATTCACAGTAACGACATTCATACAAGTTTAACAACACCGTATTCAAGTCAACTGATTTTCACGCATTACCCAAGTTCCTCATCTCACTCTGTGCATTATCAATTTCAGCGTATAAACTTTTTCAGTTACACATTTGTATTAGATTTTACAAATATGAAAGGGAAACGCGAGCTGCCAAACATCCAATAGAAAGCCGTCGTCCATCCAACAGAAAGCCGCCATACATCAGAAAGCCGCCATACATCCAACCAAAAGCCATCATACATCCAACAGAAGGTCGCCATACATCCAACAGAAAGCCGCCATAATCCGACAGAAAACCGCCATCCATACAGCAGAATGCCGCCGTACATCCAACAGAAAACCGCCATACATCAGAAAGCCGCCATACATCCAACGAAAACCGTCATACATCCAACAGAAAGTCGCCATACATCAGAAAGCCGCCATACATCCAACAGAAAGCCGCCATACATCCAACAGAAAGTCGCCATACATCAGAAAGCCGCCATACATCCAACAGAAAGCCGCCATACATCCAACATCGTCTAACACCACTTTCGGTGAATAGACGTTAGATCCAACACAAGCGAATACATCCAACAGTCACGAGGCGGACACTGTGCAAACGTAACGCTTTTACCTCCATCAACCTCCCGCTGCACTGGCCAACTTGACTCATCAGCGAGCGGTTCAATGATCGACATGCAAACCATAGAAGTCGATGCCAGTTAATGTCTCTGATGGAACTCCCAATCTGAATGTATATTTCAATGATGCATATTTCTGCATGTTCTTGTCATGCTTTTTCTTTTTCTTTCTTAAGGTTTCTCTGTGATTACCTTTCTTTTTTTCTACATGACGATACGATGCAATAATCCAAATTTGGAAACAGCAGAGATCAATTCTCTCAACACAGACGGTCATTTTCTGTCTGAATTGTTTCCCTTCGTCTTGCAGGATAAAACAAAGTAAGCCATGTGAACACACTTGGCTTCGAACACAATTGTTAGACTTTGAATGATCTCACTTTTACGAGACAGACCTATGGAAGTAATGTCTTCTCTTCAAGAAGCTTTCAACTTTTGACACATGGAACGGTGCCGCATATAACATGGCGTAACATGAAGATACATTCACACAAAGTGACGCATGATTTTTTTTTTCAGCACACACTTAATTAACTAAGAACGATTTTTTGGGGATTTTTTTTTTTTTTTTTTGGCGATAGCATTTCTTCGTAGATAACAGCAAGAAATGGACACCGTTATATGCGTAAAAAGTTAGCTTTACGTTGTTCCCAGCCAGCTGTACAGACAAACAAACAAACAAACAAACAAACAAATGCGTTCTGTAGCAATGTGACAAAGGACAATGTGAAGGTATTATATGAAAAAAGGGGGGAAATTTATGCATTGAACACTGCATTACCAATAAAACTTTTCAAGTGTCTGTTAGGCGTGTAACAGAAGCTCATCTATGAGAAAGGAAATACAAATCCGTGATGAATTACTCTACATCTGTGACGACATGTTCCTGAATTTGCTCTGTTGTTCTGTTAGATTGGCCATATTGTGTGATTTTATTTTTAACTGAATGGTTTGCTTTTTTATGATTTTCATGGATGTGTTTGAATCAGCTTGGTAAAATAGCGCTTTTCTGCTGGTCCTGTCCAAGACAAATTTACCAGGAGACGCAAACTGAATCAAATCAATGGGCATATTCTGCAGAATCCATACGGAATGATTCATCAAAATAACCAGTCGTTGTGGCACAATGGTTAGCGTTGTGGGTTAAGAGGTCGTGACTTTGATCCCCATTAATTTCCTTTGTTTGTGTGAGTATTCATCCCCGACCGGCTTCTCTCCAGAGTTAAGTTTGCAGTGAGTTCACATGAGAAGACTGGAACCACACAGTAGAGTTTCATCGTTTCACAGGATGCGCCAATGAAGAGTGTCGCTCAACATGGCCCGGCCAACCTTGTATCTCCCGGGCCTGGTTGGCGCTAGGACATGTTGTGACAGGAAGCGTAGGTTACAGCCCTGTCGTTCATTGCACCAGGACATGTTGTGACAGGAAGCGTAGGTTACAGCCCTGTCATTCATTGCACCAGGACATGTTGTGACAGGAAGCGTAGGTTACAGCCCTGTCATTCATTGCACCAGGACATGTTGTGACAGGAAGCGTAGGTTACAGCCCTGTCATTCATTGCACCAGGACATGTTGCGATAGGAAGCGTAGGTTACAGCCCTGTGGTTCATTGCACCAGGACATGTTGCGATAGGAAGCGTAGGTTACAGCCCTGTGGTTCATTGCACCAGGACATGTTGCGATAGGAAGCGTAGGTTACAGCCCTGTGGTTCATTGCACCAGGACATATTGCGATAGGAAGCGTAGGTTACAGCCCTGTGGTTCATTGCACCAGGACATGTTGCGATAGGAGCGTAGGTTACAGCCCTGTCATTCATTGCACCAGGACATGTTGTGACAGGAAGCGTAGGTTACAGCCCTGTTATTCATTGCACCAGGACATGTTGTGACAGGAAGCGTAGGTTACAGCCCTGTGGTTCATTGCACCAGGACATGTTGTGACAGGAAGCGTAGGTTACAGCCCTGTGGTTCATTGCACCAGGACATGTTGTGACAGGAAGCGTAGGTTACAGCCCTGTGGTTCATTGCACCAGGACATGTTGTGACAGGAAGCGTAGGTTACAGCCCTGTGGTTCATTGCACCAGGACATGTTGCGATAGGAAGCGTAGGTTACAGCCCTGTCATTCATTGCACCAGGACATGTTGTGACAGGAAGCGTAGGTTACAGCCCTGTCATTCATTGCACCAGGACATGTTGTGACAGGAAGCGTAGGTTACAGCCCTGTGGTTCATTGCACCAGGACATGTTGTGACAGGAAGCGTAGGTTACAGCCCTGTGGTTCATAGCACCAGGACATGTTGTGACAGGAAGCGTAGGTTACAGCCCTGTGGTTCATTGCACCAGGACATGTTGTGACAGGAAGCGTAGGTTACAGCCCTGTGGTTCATTGCACCAGGACATGTTGTGACAGGAAGCGTAGGTTACAGCCCTGTGGTTCATTGCACCAGGACATGTTGTGACAGGAAGCGTAGGTTACAGCCCTGTGGTTCATTGCACCAGGACATGTTGTGACAGGAAGCGTAGGTTACAGCCCTGTGGTTCATAGCACCAGGACATGTTGTGACAGGAAGCGTAGGTTACAGCCCTGTGGTTCATTGCACCAGGACATGTTGTGACAGGAAGCGTAGGTTACAGCCCTGTGGTTCATTGCACCAGGACATGTTGTGACAGGAAGCGTAGGTTACAGCCCTGTGGTTCATTCTCTGACCAGAATGGCGCATCCTTGCATCATCTTCCTCATTCTCATCCCCATTGATCATCATTCTCATCCCCATTGATCATCATTCTCATCCCCATTGATCATCATTCTCATCCCCATTGATCATCTTCATCATTCTCATCCCCATTGATCATCATTCTCATCCCCATTGATCATCTTCATCATTCTCATCCCCATTGATCATCTTCATCATTCTCATCCCCATTGATCATCATTCTCATCCCCATTGATCATCATTCTCATCCCCATTGATCATCATTCTCATCCCCATTGATCATCATTCTCATCCCCATTGATCAGCGTGAACAAAGAAAATGTTTCAAAGTTCGGTGGACGTTTGTGTCCTGCTCTCATGGTGACCTCATTTCGAATTGCTTCGCAGGTCATTACCGTTTGACAGTTTATGTACAGGTCCTCGGAATCAATAAGTTCATGGGCACTGTCGTTGGATGGACGTGGGGATGACCTCCGGAGAAGGATGCTCAGTCACACTGCTGACTTGATGACGAAGCAGGTCTTGTCATCTAACGGACTTTTAGTTGGTGGTGTCCTGCGCACTTTGGATCTGAAGCTGCGCAGTGTCTCTGGTGGTTTGCTGCATGACGGACGACTTGGGAATTGTCGGAGCCGGTACTGCGGTTAGACAAGCCAGGGTGTGGCTGTGAACAGGTTGCCGAAATGAGCGGCAGGGTAGTAATGCCGCTGAAGTGATGCGGAAGATGATCAGAATAAACAAACAGATAAATAGATAACAAACTAACTAAACAAGTAACTAAATGAATGAATGAATAATAAATGAATAAGGAAATGACCACGAAGGTCAAAGCAAAGTTCTGACATATTCTTTTGGCTCCATGCACAGTAAATGTACCCTCAAGACAACAGGATAAGAGTGGCCACGAACGATGCGCTGTAAGAGGCAACGTGTGTTTTTGCCCTTAGCGAAGGCCTTCATGAATGCTGCAACTCAAGCTTTGCCTTGTTTGCTCAGGCCACTTGCTGTGCGGACTGTCTCTCTGACAACGGCGCTGGGCACTCCCAGGCAAAGAGGATTACTTACTGAGATGACATGCTGCACAGACAGATGACTGAGGCCAAAAGCACACACGATCAGCAAAGTACACACCTAGTGATGAGCTTAGTGTCAAGATCACAGAGAGTAAAATCATCATGAAAAGAGAGTACTTCTTTGACCAGTCATCTAGTTTTTTCAACAAATGTCCACCATCATCTGCATTTACTAGCACACGCAATCTCTGTCTCTGTCTGTGTCTCTTGTCTCGGTCTCTCTCTCTCTCTCTCTCTCTCTCTCTCTCTCTCTCTCTCTCTCTCTCTCTCTCTCTCTTTTTTTTTTTTCTTGTCTGTCTGTCTGTCTCTCACCTTTTCTTCTCTGTCTGCCTGCCTGCCTCTCTCTCTCTCTCTCTCTCTCTCTCTCTCTCTCTCTCTCTCTCTCTCTCTCTCTCTCTCTCTCTCTCTCTCTCTCTTTTTCTCTCTTTCTCTGTGTGTGTGTGTGTGTGTGTGTGTGTGTGTGTGTGTGTGTGTGTGTGTGTGTGTGCGCGTGCGTGCGTGCGCGCGCGCGCACGCTGTGTTCTGCAGCAGATATGAATAAAGTTGAAAACGAGTGTAACCGATACCAGTAACATCATCTTGCATGTAATTGTTCTGGAGAAAAAAACTATGCCGTCAACAGTCCGCATCCAGATTACCAGCTTGAATTGTAAGGGCTAATCCCACCTTTATGAAGACCATCTAGAAAAAAAAGAAAAAAAAGAAAGAGGAATAAGAAAATGTGGAGTGAATTTGCGAGCTTTGCACTACCTGATGCTAGTAAATGTCTGGCGAGTAACAGTCTGCGTCCAGACAATGAATGAGGATTGCCAAAGAACTTTTTAAATTACAATTTTCATGAAGTGTACAGACCGTTTGAACACAGGTAAGCAAATGTGGGCGATATTAGAAAGGCTGGACTTTAGATATTTGATGAGCTCTGCCACTACGAAGGAAACTTCTGTTGAAAACCTGTAGCACTGCGTGTAATACCGTCTTGGCCTCACCCAGTGAGAACGCCTCGGTGTCTCTATGATATGCGTGGCAATTTTCAAAACAACTGATAATTTCTCATGAAATGAACACGAAAAAAGTGCACGTAAGTGTTAGACACTTGTAATGATGTATCTCACAAAGGGGTAACAACGACAGATTACAATTCTGAATTCTAGTACTCGACTCAACATTCAAAAATTGGTCAGCTACAGCGAGATCAACATATGAGTCTGGACTGACAAAAATTCTTTATGGAAAACATGTTCTCGCAAGACTTCATATCAAATAACTATAATGCGTCATAAGGAACGAAGCTGATCTGCTTAGGCTACATGTCTGGCGTGCTTTTATGAAGCCAAAAGGCAAGACTAATGCACACTGTCAGCGCTCTGTGTCAATCAGTTCCGCGTATGACGTGCAAAGCAAGTACTGGACACGAAACATGTCAGCTGATCTCGAGGTACAGAAACGACAGGCACGCACAAATCGATGATGCCACAACCAACACATCCCAAAACGGACGTTGTATGTCTCACGCTAGTAGGCCTACACGAGTAAGCCTCACCAGTGGTCTGTTCCGCATGTAATGAACCGGACTCGAACGTGAGGTCGGTAAAGAAGCGTGTCATACTAGACACTGATAATAGTTCCGTAAACTGAATTAAGTTATAGAGTAGAGAGTAATGCTGTAGAACCCTTTAGAACATATCTTGTTTTCAGTTGTGACTCTAAAGTAGAATACTGTTGAAGAATAGTAGACGAGGTGGTTTTCGGACACGGAACTGAATTTTTCTTACCCTCACTAGGAATCATACTAAAAGTGCAGTCTCTGTAAATGTCGACTTTCCATATCTAAGTAAACATGCTGCTGATGTGAAGAAATTTGAAATAAAAACTCATCAAGAGAAAAAAACCGATACCATCAGTATGTAACAAAATGACCATGTCAGATCCACCCAATAATGTAAAAAAAAAAAAAAATGTACAGGAATCATAGAATACACATTAATGGGCGTCAAATCAGCCGCCTAGTTGTCTTCTGTGTATTGTGTTAAAAACCAATGTTGAGGGAAGTACACTTAATTGTTATCTGTGGGATTTTGAAGTAGGTTGGTATGATCTGAGCCGTACACGTAGAACAGTGGCCTTAGTTCTACGTCATCGCGTTTGCGTCATTCATTTCATAACAGAAGTATTCGTAGTTATACGTCATCGCCTTAGCGTTATTCATTTCATAACAGAAGTATTCGTAGTTATACGTCATCGCCTTAGCGTTATTCATTTCAAAACAGAAGTATTCGTAGTTATACGTCATCGCCTTAGCGTTATTCATTTCATAACAGAAGTATTCGTAGTTATACGTCATCGCCTTAGCGTTATTCATTTCATAACAGAAGTATTCGTAGTTATACGTCATCGCCTTAGCGTTATTCATTTCATAACAGAAGTATTCGTAGTTATACGTCATCGCCTTAGCGTTATTCATTTCAAAACAAAACGTTTAACCCACACGGTTTCATTTACCTTCAAACATGTACACGTGTGCATGGACGTACAGGAAACGATTTTGAGTCTTTCAATTTCACAGTGGTTGGCGCAGTTTTTGTTGTCTGTAGTTCAACTTTCCCCGGCAGTTAGTGAGGACCGGGATTCCCAGAGTGGCATAGAGACTATGCACCTCATGCTTATAACGCAGTCAACCTCAATGAAGATGCCGTCTTTCTCCAGCACAGTGTTCTTGAGGTCAAAGTGCCGTAATGGTCCTTGTCAATGGTACTGCAGAGAACTCCATTAGACATGGTGAAACGGTTCGTTTCCAAGTGAGGTGACTGCATGTGGAAATTAAAACAAACTTTAAAACAATTACTATGTCGCCGAACGAAAGAAACTTAACAGATCACACGACAAGCACGACGCTTTTCGGCCTCTTTGGTCTTCTTCAGGCAAGACATTCAACATTCAGGACAATGAAAACGAAAAGCGAACAATCACTTTTCTCCTTAAATTGGGCGCAAACTGGATCTGGAATGGGAAAAAAAAAGAACAATCTAAGGAGATACGTGATTGTTCGTTCTTCATCTTCACCGTCTCGACTGTTTTTGTCTGGCCTGAAGAAACGCGTCGTGTTTGTCGTGTAATTTGTTTGTTACTTTCATTCGGCGGCGTGGTCAGTTTTCTTTGAAGTTTGTTTTAATTGTGAAACAGGTTAATTTTGACTACCCAAGTCCCGTTGAGTTAGCGTACGGCAAGGATGCCGATCAGCATGGATGGGATAGGGTAGCTAGCTCATAATGTTTATAGACCTACGCTACCATCGGGTTCACATGGAGCAAGGATGGGAACTCAACGTAGGAGGATGAAATAAAGGTCAGCCTGTTTATGGCTGTCATGACAGGATTCAGGTGCTGTTCCACGTTGTGTGGTCAGCTGTCCAATGAAGGTCACACGTTACAAAGTGATGTTCCACGTTGTGTGGTCAGCTCTCCAGTGAAGGTCACACGTTACAAAGTGATGTTCCACGTTGTGTGGTCAGCTGTCCAATGAAGGTCACACGTTACAAAGTGATGTTCCACGTTGTGTGGTCAGCTCTCCAGTGAAGGTCACACGTTACAAAGTGATGTTCCACGTTGTGTGGTCAGCTCTCCAGTGAAGGTCACACGTTACAAAGTGATGTTCCACGTTGTGTGGTCAGCTCTCCAGTGAAGGTCACACGTTACAAAGTGATGTTCCACGTTGTGTGGTCAGCTCTCCAGTGAAGGTCACACGTTACAAAGTGATGTTCCACGTTGTGTGGTCAGCTCTCCAATGAAGGTCACACGTTACAAAGTGATGTTCCACGTTGTGTGGTCAGCTCTCCAATGAAGGTCACACGTTACAAAGTGCTGTGATGTTCCACGTTGTGTGGTCAGCTCTCCAATGAAGGTCACACGTTACAAAGTGCTGTGATGTTCCACGTTGTGTGGTCAGCTCTCCAATGAAGGTCACACGTTACAAAGTGATGTTCCACGTTGTGTGGTCAGCTCTCCAATGAAGGTCACACGTTACAAAGTGATGTTCCACGTTGTGTGGTCAGCTCTCCAGTGAAGGTCACACGTTACAAAGTGATGTTCCACGTTGTGTGGTCAGCTCTCCAGTGAAGGTCACACGTTACAAAGTGATGTTCCACGTTGTGTGGTCAGCTCTCCAATGAAGGTCACCCGTTACAAAGTGATGTTCCACGTTGTGTGGTCAGCTCTCCGATGAAGGTCACACGTTACAAAGTGATGTTCCACGTTGTGTGGTCAGCTCTCCAATGAAGGTCACACGTTACAAAGCGCTGTGATGTCCCACGTTGTGTGGTCAGCTCTCCAATGAAGGTCACACGTTGCAAAGTGATGTTCCACGTTGTGTGGTCAGCTCTCCAGTGAAAATCACACGTTACAAAGTGATGTTCCACGTTGTGTGGTCAGCTCTCCAATGAAGGTCACACGTTACAAAGTGCTGTGATGTTCCACGATGTGTGGTCAGCTCTCCAATGAAGGTCACACGTTACAAAGTGCTGTGATGTTCCACGTTGTGTGGTCAGCTCTCCAATGAAGGTCACACGTTACAAAGTGATGTTCCACGTTGTGTGGTCAGCTCTCCAGTGAAGGTCACACGTTACAAAGTGCTGTGATGTTCCACGTTGTGTGGTCAGCTCTCCAATGAAGGTCACACGTTACAAAGTGATGGCGGCAGTCATCCATCTGTAAGAATGTGAACGCTGAAAACTGACAGCAGCTGTTGAGAAAGTCACAAACAGCAAGATACGTGGAAAAATGAAAATAAAAATTAAAAGAAAAATCAGGTGTTCGAAAGTAACTGCTTTCAGTGGAGTAGCTGCAATTCATGCAAGGAAAAGTAAGGAAATGCCCGACAACTAAAGATTATTCAAGTAAATGTACTACCGCACGATATTTTTACAATGAAGAGCTGTAGATGCAAACAGCCACCACATTTCAACATTATAGAAAGTCTTTTTTTTGGATAAAATTGTAAGCTGTGTGTAGGTAATTAAACTAAATTTGAATATATTATAGAAAAAAATGAATATGATAGAAGTAAGTAAGCAACAATCTTTGTCACAGATGACAGATGTTGTTTCACGACAGGCAAATGAAATATAAGAACAAAGTCTTAGCTCTTTAAAGCAAGAACGCCAAAGGTGGGAGACAGTTATCGTACATCAGAACCTTTTTTTTTCTCTCTGCAGACTGTCCCCGGTGATTGCAGACAGTTCAGAAATTCTCCTCATCGATATTCCTGATCCAGGGGGCAGCACGAGTCAGGAAGGGGCAATCACTTTTGCCCCCCATCCCCACCCCCTCCCGACCCCCTTATGCTCTTTCTTCCTATCCCTCAGCCCAGGACAGCCAAGGAAGACGAGGTTTACTGCCTTTGATGGCTCTTTTAGGAGGCCTGATCAATAGGAAGGCAAGTCGGTGTGGCGCACGTGATGCTCGTAAACAGATGTTTCTGTCTGAAAACTGCAGACACAGGCCCGCTGAAACCGTTTATCTATTGCTTGGTTACAGGCATTGCCCGGAGCGGAAAGGCTTCTTTCTGTCTTTACTTCTCTTTTCTTCTTCTTTCTTTCTTTCTTTCTTTTTTTTTCTTCTATTTTTTTTCTTCTTTTTGGCGTCCTCTTCAGAGGAAGGATCAAACATGCAGACATGCGGGTGAACGTGCGGTTTTCCGCGCACGAGCGCGCTCACGCACGTATGCACGCACGCGCGGCGCGCGCGCACTCATATACACAAACACGCGCGCGCATGCACACACAGAGACATGTATGCATGGACGCACACACTCACACGAGCACATATCAGCACACACAGAGACAGACAGACAGACACACACACACACACACACACACACACACACACACACACACGCACGCACGCACGCACGCACGCACGCACGCACGCACACACACACACACACACGCGCACGCACACACACACACGCACGCACGCGCGCACGCACAGAGAGAGAGAGAGAGAGAGACCCCTGTCCTTCCTTCCTCCTTTACTTATGACAATTTTTGTACCATTACCTTTGAACTACCAGATAGTTCGAAGGTAATGGTACAAAAATTGTGATAAGTAAACATTTTATAACATGACTCTTTGTATGAAACAAATAAATCATTATTGATGCAGAAAAAAAAGGATCTGGAAAAGTTATATTTGGAAAATATGCAACGCCTTGTCACACACCAATTTCAAGGGATATTTAATTTTTTAGTATTGACGAAAACGCTGCGACTGATTGTGTTTCCGATTTCATTACCACTTTTGTAAAATGCTACTACATACTCCAAAATTATCTGTCTTTCAAAGACAACTGGAAATACATTTTCAGACAGAACACATTACAAAAACGAATTGTAACTTGCCCATTTTGTACTTATTGTCAACAGTTAACCCTTCTTAAACTATAGTGAATAGCATGAAATGTAGGCTGATGGCATTGCGTTTGATATGATCTAATCATTGCTATTATACATTGAAACATTAATCATGACACTAGGCCCAGGGCTGTATTGAATTGTCAGCTGGATTTGCCTTGCTTGTCACTATATTACATGCTTAGTTTGGTTATGTTTTTCTTTTCCTTTCCATTTGTTGATCTTTGTTTTATAACATTCGTGCCTATTTGAAAGTGTTATTAAAATACTAATGATACCCCCCCCCCCCCCCCCAAAAAAAAAAAAAAAAAAAAAAAAAAAAAAAAAAACAACAACAAAAGATCCTGTCACTGATAACAATGGTGTTAGTGTTGGTTTGTTAATGAGCGTGCCTTTTGCGGCATTTGTTGTTGTTGTTGTTGTTGTTGTTGTTGTTGTTGTTGTTCATAAACACCTTGCTCGGTATTTTTGTGTATTCCCTTTACAAAAATTGAAATGTCGAAAATGTCTGTTTTGATTGACATTTCCACCTATTGGTCACATGGAATCACATTTCATTTTAATTTTTTCAAAATATTCAATCTTATTGAGAAAGAGAAAAAAAGAAAACAACTCTTCTGCCCAGAAAAAAAAAGTTCTCGTCCGCACAACTGAATGTAAAATAAGGAAATTGTGCCAATTAACTCCTCGTGTTTAGTCAGTTAAAACACATTCACACCATATTCTCCACGCCCCCAGATAGTAGTAAAAGGAGAAAAAAAACCCGCGAATTTTAAATTGTGGAGGAGTTGGGTGTAGAGGGGGGCGGGGAGGGGGCGGGGAGTAAGTGAAATGGGGAAAAGATGGAGGGGCGCGGCACGATCTTGTGTGCGTGCCCGTGCGTGTTTACTCCCGTTCCCTCAGGGCCCCGGGAACTGATGACTGAAATGACCTCAGCACTCTGGCAATGAGTGCCATCAACTGGCAGTTACCCCCCTTGTTCATCTGTCGACAGAAGCTGGGCAAGGAAGGAAGAGTTTGGCAATGTAGCCTACGTGTCATTAGTCAATGGATCTTTCCACTCGATAGAACTCCAACTATATATCTATCTAGCTTATTCCGACGAAGACGCACTTTACAGTATAAGCAGCCAAAATGAGTGGATACCCCACGCGCCAGAGCTATGTCCAGAACAAATGCTTTGGAAATCCAACCCTCCAAAACAAACAGAGAGACCCCCAGCCTGCCTCCTCATGCACTCACACGCTCTTCCTATCTGTAGATCCTCAGATCCAACTTGCTAATTGTAGAAGTCACAAACCTGTCTTTGACGCCCTACCCGTGATTATTATTTTCAGGCATGACAAAGACTTCAACGGTTTACTTGTGCGCTCCAATCTAGACACCACCACCACATGCAAGTCACCCGGTATTTTACATTGCTTAAAACCCTACAGCAAAATCTGTCCTCTCAATAGGCCAGACACCATCGCACATGGCCCCTGGGCTCGTTCAGAATTAAACGTACATTCTCTCATCTGAGTCACAATGTTGTCAGTGCTATCCACTGTGAACTGTGCATTAAGATCTGTGTAGGTGAGACAGTCCGAACTCTTGATACACACATTTTTGAACACTTGGCCGCCATCCGCCATCATCGTTTCAAACAATCCACTCTGCACTTCAGTCATCCCCAACACAACATCAATGACGTCAAAGTCCTGGCGCTTTGGCAATCACAGAGTGAGAACTTTGGGCGTACCATGCTGGAATCCCGTGTTATTGCCAGACTTGGGACCTTCTGTCCACACGGCATCATCCAGAAAAAAGCGTGTGCCTATCCACTCCCACAGCATCAGCCCGCTTGTCTTACGTTTATACTGCAGCTGTTGTTTTTTTTTCTCTCTTCCCTTCACTAACTTCCTTTTCTTCATCAGCCTATTCTTTACTCACTTATCTATCTACATCTTTTGTTACTCTGGTTTTCTTTCAGACACATACTCTTTTGCATGTATTTTTCTTCTTTCCTGCCTTTTATGTGTATGCTTTGCTTGTTTGCTGTCTGCTTCTTCTGTTTCAATAGTACTGTAAGCTGTTCATCCATTAATCATTTTCATTCGGCTCCATCTGATTACTGTTATTATTATGGATATTATTATTATCATTATAGTTATTACTGTCATCATTTTAATTATTAATGCTACTCACAAAGGTTCAAAGATGTACTATAACACAGTGAGTTATGATCACTTGAGAGCGCCATACTGCTGTAAGAGGGATTTGAAATTGTCTCAAACTAATGACTGTTAGAAAAAAGGGATACACAATTCAAATGACTTTAACTTAGAATGTTACACAGATTCTTAGGTACAAATACCATTTTAAAAGAAACTGAGTCGCTAATAATGACAAAAGCAGCTTTTGTGGGCTGTATAAAGACAATATTGATCACATGTTTAGGAGATGTACTAATGATCAGCGTTTCTGGGGCGTGTTTATGGAACTAACAACAGAGAAATGGACCAGAGTCCAGAGTATACGTCGAACAGAATCACTTGTTCTGTTAGGATTCGGTGTAACAATCGTTATTGATTCTATTTTCTACTTCATTGTTCTTTTGGCATAACAACATACCAATATTGTAAATGATGACAGACATAGCAAAACATAACAATATTCGTAAAGAATGTAAACCGATTAAAGATAGTCGCGAGTTGAGCTGTACGTACAGAGAAGTTTTTTATACGAATGATAGGATCTTTTTTGCTTTTAAAACTGAAATTACATATACCACCCCATTTTACCTACCATCTAGAGCAGATCCCAATGTATGTTTTTTTTCTTTCTTTTTTTGTGGTTTTATTAAAATGTGATTCGTGAAAGAGTCGTGGGTACGTTATCAAAATAAATTCGTGAAGATCGTTCAGTTGCAATGTTTATTATCTATGTCAGCGGCTCAGAAAATATAAAAATCTATGAATGACTATAGTTCGAAAAGAACTGATGGACTTGGCTTTAAAAAATTAAAGCAACTTAGTGTACATTTGAATTTTGGATCAAAGAACTTAACATAGATTTTGCTGATGCTAGTTTTGGCTGCGTTTCAAATGACAATAGTCTCACTTCAACCGTACGTTTTTGCAAATGATGCACGAATTCGAACTCAAGCAGCAGGCTTATATTATTTAGTATCTACACTTTGCAATTCAGGACAAATATTTTGGGTCGAAAAGAAAATCTATAAACCATGAATTTATTTAGAACGTACTAGTGTCGTTGTTGTTGTTGTTGTTGTTGTTTGTCCTTCGCGGGTGAAGATGATCACAACTTCTGCTATCACTGGGTGCTGGTAGGTGTTCCCAGCTTTCGTTCGCAAAATTCTAAAGAAGAAATCACTTAAAAGCTTTGGCGTCAGATGAACACTAAGAATGTGACGACCTGTTTCTATTTAATCACAGTGCCATCACACTTGCCTTTTCACTCATTTGCTTATGGTATCAGCTTTCTGTGCATGTTCAGCATGTCAAGACAATGTCCGATAAAGCTTGACATTTGTCAGATAAAACAGCTGATCCACGCAAGCGCGCGCGCGTGCGCGCGTATTTTCACTCGCGCACGATGTGTAAGCGTGCATGTGAATATGTGTGTGTATGTGTGTGTTGCATTCTCAGGTCTTATGAATGTTTTTGTTGTTAACATAAGCGTCTGTTCTTTTCTGTTCATCTGTCTGACGGTTTCCCTATAATATAGCCTAAACAGAATAGCGTTTCTCTATGATATTATCTCTGCCTGTCGAACTTCTTCCATCAAGCACAGTCACAGACACAAAGACACAGACAGACATACACAGACAGACACACACACACGTACACTCACGAATGCACACACGCATGCACGCAAGCAAACACACACACACACACACACACACACACACACACACACACACACACACACACACACACACATACACACACACGCGCGCGCGCGCGCGCACACACACACACACGCTCTCTCTCTCTCTCTCTCTCTCTCTCTCTCTCTCTCTCTCTCTCTCTCTCTCATTTCGCCATCATCGTCTCTTCCATGTCTCTCTGGTGGGCGTTTATATGAATGCTTGTGACAAACAAAATATTGTCTGGCTGAAATTGGGTGTCATTTGCCGGTTACATGAAATCAGCCAAATCGGTGCTTGTTTGGCGAATTACCATGTCTGCGGGTATTATGCTCATGGAAGATGTGTGTGTGTGTGTGTGTGTGTGTGTGTGTGTGTGTGTGTGTGTGTGTGTGTGTATGTATGTATGTGTGTGTGCGTGCGTGCGTGCACGCGTTTGTGTGTGTGTGTGTGTGTGTGTGTGTGTGTGTGTGTGTATGTGTGTGTGTGTGAGTGAATGCATGTGTTTGTGAGAGTGAATGCATGTGTGTACGAGTGCTCGAGTATGAATGTGTGTGTGTGTGTGTGTGTGTGTGTGTGTGTGTGTGTGCGTGCGCGCGTGTGTAGCTTGTGCCCCTTTGTGTTTGTGGGTGGGGGCGGGGGTGTTTTAGAGAGAGAGAGAGAGAGAGAGAGAGAGAGAATCTGTGCGTGCTTGTGCGCGCGCGCGCTCGATAATCTGTGCGTGCTTGTGCGCGCGCGCGCTCGATAATCTGTGCGTGCTTGTGCGCGCGCACGCGTGTGTGTGTATGTGTGCGTGCGTGCGCGCGCGTGCGTGTGCGTGTGCGTGCATTCATGTGTATGTTATGCTCGAAAGCTTTTGCACGCTCTATCCCTGCGTCTGATATCCTTCAGAACATACCAGTGTCCCAGACAGTAGTCTGTGTCGTTGATGAAGAAGGAAGGGAAAGCCACGCATGATCGGTCCTGCTGGCGCTGGTTGATCGGAGCTGGTGTTGGTGGTGGTCTGTGTTGATGGCTGGCGGCGGCTCCGCTTTCAGTGGCCCCCCACTTCCCAGTCCATGCAAATACTCCTTTTCGGGAGGATCGTTTAGGGTCCACACGACCCAGTTTAGCCATCTCGGGTAGAACACGCTAACCGGTTGCCTCCCTGGCTATGGGAGGGAGGCCAGAGAGCAGGGGTGGGGAGTCTCATAGCTTCGGCCCAGCATCGGGGGCAATGGGGATCCCCTTAAGATGCTACTGTAGCCGGTTGCTCGCTTATGATATGCCCAGCGCTGACTTTGATGAAAACTTGGTGGAATGATTGAACGTGGCGCATGGCCGAATCCGTTTGTTTCTATGCGGATCTGTGGGACGGATCCGGACGCCAGGATCCGTTCGACTTTTGACGGGTGTCTGCGTTCTCCCGCCCCTTTTCGTTTCAAACTATGATTTGGTTTTCGTTGAAGATAAACACCATAGCGGTTGGGATCATGAGATGTAGGCCTTGATTCAATGTAGGTTGGAGCCTCTTTTTTTTTTTTTTTTTTTTTTTTTTTTGTTTAAAGAAGGACGTGGACCAAGCCTGTCTGCAACATAATTAAAGTGACTGTGATTTATGGGCGCTCGAGGAAAGGTTGGGAGAGAAGGATTTGGTGGGAGGGAGAGTATGAGATGGGCAGACTGAGGGGAAGTGGAGAGGGTGGGAGGATGGGGGGGGGGGGGGGAGGAGTGGAGAGGGAGAAAGGTAACAGCACATAGGTATGCCTGAAGCATGTTTCAGATTGAAAGCGGAAGTTTTGAGTTGATACGGCGCATTCTGTTCTACTCTGTTCTGTCCTCCTATACTGTTCTATTCTGTTCTCTTCTGTCCTGTTGTGCTACGTAATTGTATGTATTGTATTTCGTTTCATTTCGTTTAGGTACGGCTTGACTCGGCTATAACTTTGCTGGGTTTCGTATGGTTTCGTTTTGTTGCACTTCATTTTCTTTCGTTTCACTTGATTTCTATTTTCATTTCGTTGTTATCCAGACCCAGGCACTGGGCTATTTGGGGACTAAACCTAAACGCCGACCTCAGCAGGCTGCCGAGTGGAAGTCAGGAATCATCCCTGCCCCCTCCCTTCCCCCCCCCCCCCCCACACCCCTCACCTACATCCGTATCCTTTTCTTGGAAAGTAGTGAACAATGGATTAATCGCGGCACTCGACTTTGCCAACAACGGTCTCGGCAGTACGTTTTTTTTTTTTTAACCAGCTAAATGAAAATTCTGTGAGGAGAGAAGCGGGGGGGGGGGGGGGGGGGGGGAGAGGGAATGGAAGGGGGCGTGATGGAGGCAGGTGGTGGATTAGGTGGGCGGGGGGGGGGGGGGGGAGAGGGTGTAGGAAGGAGGGGGAAGGGGGACGAGGAGGCTGAAGCGAATGAGGAAGAAAGGAAGAAGGGGTGCCTTAATACGGTGGAGGCCAGATTTACGTCAGACTTTTTTTGTGTTTTTGTTTTGCTTTGTTTTGTTTTTGTTCTCATTTGTGTGCTCTTGAGATGGCAATGTGTTTGTTTGTTCGTTTTCTCGCCTCGGATGAAAATCAGCGTGGAAACTTCGGAGGGGAGGGGATGAAGGTGGGAGGGAGATGGTAGGGAGGGGTGGGGGGCAGAGAGAGGAGAGGAGAGAGAGAGAGGAGAGAGAGGAGAGAGAGAGATGAGAGATTGATTGATGGATGGATCAATAATCTTTATTCCACAGGGTTACAGATAAGCAAGGATGAAGGTGAGAGGAGAGTTGGTAGAGACAGGGAGGGAGAGAGACACTGATTGATTATTTGATCAATTGATTGATCGATGATCTTTATTCACAAGGGTTATAGATAAGCAAGGATGAAGGTGAGAGGGGAGAGATAGTAGAGACAGGGAGGAGGAGAGACGTTTGATTGATTATTGATTGATTGATAACCTTTATTCGCAAGGATATCAACACACAATCACCATTACACAATATGGAACTGATTATAACAAAACAGTGATGATTCATATTAGCATAAAAACATACATAACACATTAAAACTCCCCCTCTCTCTCTGTGTCTCTCACACGGATACACACACACACACACACACACACACACACAACAACACACACACACACACACACACACACACATCACACACACACACACACACACACACACACACACACACACACACACACACACAAACACACACACACACACACACACACACACACACTCACACACACACACACACACACACACACACACACACTCACACACACACTCACACACACAACACACACACACACACACACACATACAAAACACACAACACACACAACACACACACACACACACACACACACAGTGCATAACATTCCCATGCAGAAAGACGATATGAGAAGCATCGGTCACTAAAATAGCATCATGAGTGCAGCCGGGGGAGGAATGAACAGTGATTCACGGGGCGGTCATGATCAAGTACACAAACGCATGTTCGTATTCAGCATTCTTGTTCATATAAAAAGATCCGGTTTTCAAATCACGGAGGGACAGGTGGTCTTTCCCAACAGACTGCCCGTCATTGAACCATACGAACACAATGGTCTTTCCCCCATTATCCACCTGTCTCTTTACCTTGTCAACACAGAAGTCTTCACTATTGGACCACCTTATCTTTTTATTATGCCAGCATAGTGGGTATTTTCCAGTAGGTCGTTGATCTGTTTTTCCTGCCAACACGATGCAGAAGCAGTCCATCATCCAATTCTTTACCCTGCCAACACAGTAGTCTTCGCCAGCAGTCCACCTCTGCCTTTACCCTTTCCGAAACAATGGTTCTTTCCTGCAGTGCACTATCTCTTTAACTTGCCAGCATCCCAGTACTTTGCCACTAGTCCAGTCAAACCGTCTCTTTACCCTGCCAGCACCCCAGTACTTTGCCACTAGTCCCGTCAAACCGTCTCTTTACTCTGCCAGCACCCGAGTACTTTGCCACTAGTCCCGTCAAACCGTCTCTTTACTCTGCCAGCACCGAGTACTTTGCCACTAGTCCCGTCAAACCGTCTCTTTACCCTGTCAGCATCCCAGTACTTTGCCACTAGTCCCGTCAAACCGTCTCTTTACTCTGTCAGCACCCCAGTACTTTGCCACTAGTCCAGTCAAACCGTCTCTTTACCCTGCCAGCACCCAGTACTTTGCCACTAGTCCCGTCAAACCGTCTCTTTACCCTGCCAGCACCCCAGTACTTTGCCACTAATCCCGTCAAACCGTCTCTTTACCCTGCCAGCACCCCAGTACTTTGCCACTAGTCCCGTCAAACCGTCTCTTTACCCTGCCAGCACCCCAGTACTTTGCCACTAGTCCCGTCAAACCGTCTCTTTACCCTTTGTCAGCAGTTCATCCAGTCTCTTTACTCTGCCAACACTGTAGTCTTTGTCAACAACAGCCCACACATCCGTTCAGCCTGCCAATACTGTGATCTTTACCAACACTGTGGTCTTTGCCAACAGCCCACACATCCGTTCACCCTGCCAACACTGGTCTTTGCCAACACTGTGGTCTTTGCCAACAACCAACACATCCGTTCACCCTGCCAACACTGGTCTTTGCCAACAACCAACACATCCGTTCACCCTGCCAACACTGTGGTCTTTGCCAACAACCAACACATCCGTTCACCCTGCCAACACTGTGGTCTTTGCCAACAACCAACACATCCGTTCACCCTGCCAACACTGGTCTTTGCCAACACTGTGGTCTTTGCCAACAACCAACACATCTGTTCACCCTGCCAACACTGTGGTCTTTGCCAACAGCCCACACATCCGTTCACCCTACCAACACTGTGGTCTTTGCCAACAGCCCACACATCCGTTCACCCTGCCAACACTGTGGTCTTTGCCAACAGCCCACACATCCGTTCACCCTGCCAACACTGTGGTCTTTGCCAACAGCCCACACATCCGTTCACCCTACCAATACTGTGGTCTTTGCCAACAACAGCTCACATATCCGGTCAGCCTGCCAGCACTGTGGTCTTTGCCAACAACAGCTCACATATCCGTTCACCCTGCCAACACTGTGGTCTTTGCCAACAACAGCCTACACATCCGTTCACCCTGCCAACACTGTGGTCTTTGCCAACAACAGCCACACATCCCGTTCACCCTGCCAACACTGTGGTCTTTGCCAACAACAGCCACACATCCGTTCACCCTGCCAACACTGTGGTCTTTGCCAACAACAGCCACACATCCCGTTCACCCTGCCAACACTGTGGTCTTTGCCAACAACAGCCACACATCCGTTCACCCTGCCAACACTGTGGTCTTTGCCAACACTGTGGTCTTTGCCAACAGCCCACACATCCGTTCACCCTGCCAACACTGTGGTCTTTGCCAACAACAGCATCCGTTCACCCTGCCAACACTGTGGTCTTTGCCAACAACAGCCCACACATCTGGTCACCCTGCCAACACTGTGGTCTTTGTCAGAGCCTATTTGTGTCTTTACTGTGCCAGAATTAAGGTCTTATTTAGAAGTCAACCCATCTCTTGCCCTGCCCACACGGAGATCTTCGCAAGCAATCCACCTTACTCTTCGTCTTCGTCACACCAGCACAGCCGTCTTTGCCAGCAGTCATCCATCTCTTAACCAAGCTGAAATATAGGTGTTTGACCTGAGTAAAGCAGTATCTTTACCATGGCAATACAAGCTTTGATCAAACTATATCCTACTTCAAATGCCATGGAATAAACAAAACAAATTTGTTTGTGTGCAAAAGTAAGAGAAGTGGGACAACAAAGAAAGAACACACACACACACACACACACACACACACACACACACACACACACACACACACACACACACACACACACACACATCCGACAAATACATATTTTGTAAACCAGCACTAGAGGTTAGAAAAGAATTTTATTTTGTTAGTGTGTTATCACTATTTCTTTATCACGTGCACCAAAAATAGTAACGTCCTTTGATTGGTAGGAAGACCCGTCGGTATATTTACTGTGGGTCAGCCACGCGATAGGCGATCTGCATGACCAGTCACGACAGTCCGCAGGTCAGACTACGCCTACTATTAACCCTATTAACCCCCCCCCCCTCCCCATTTCCACTATTCCACCCTGCCTGACCAGAGGGAGTATTGACAGACCAAAGTTCACCACTCTTCGACTTGCTCGATGAGTATTCTCGTCCTCCCCCTGTAGAGACGTTCTTTTCTCTCAGAGGCGGTAGAGCAGTCTGGTTTCGGACACGGAGTGAACACACTGAAGAGAAGGACAGGGCGGACCGCTGGCAAGGACTTCCGATTCGATAGGCAAAGAGGTGGGTGAACTTCCGGCAAAACCTCTGTATTGCCATGGTGAAGGTATGGCCAGACTCGGGGCAAAGACCTCGGTGTCAGCATGGTCAAGAGGTGAGTCGGCTTACTGGGAAAAGCCGCTGTGTTGAAAGGGTTAAAGAGACGGGTGAACTGGATTGCAGGCCAAGACCAGTGTGCTGGCATGGAAGAGATGGGTGAGCTGAGCAAAGACCAGCAGAGTTGGCGGGATAAGACCAGTGTTGAGTGGGACATACACAGCACTTGCCATTTCATTACAATGATCACAGGGTCTCATTCATTTCTCTTCTTCCATGCAACATAAACTAGAATGGCACTTGGGACAGCAGACCTCAGCCACGGTAGACCAGATCGTGTAGGCGTCCTTTGATCAGGATCCACAGCGTCCTTTGATCAGGATCCACAGCGTCCTTTGATCAGGATCACGCGTCCTTTGATCAGGGTCCACAGCGTCCTTTGATCAGGATCACAGCGTCCTTTGATCAGGGTCCACAGCGTCCTTTGATCAGGATCCACAGCGTCCTTTGATCAGGATCCACAGCGTCCTTTGATCAGGGTCCACAGCGTCCTTTGATCAGGATCCACAGCGTCCTTTGATCAGGATCCACAGCGTCCTTTGATCAGGGTCCACAGCGTCCTTTGATCAGGGTCCACAGCGTCCTTTGATCAGGATCACAGCGTCCTTTGATCAGGATCACAGCGTCCTTTGATCAGGATCCACAGCGTCCTTTGATCAGGATCCACAGCGTCCTTTGATCAGGGTCCACAGCACGGATCCGCACCAACATTTGATGACTGCCTTCTTGGGCCACAGTTCATATTTCCTCTTAAGTTTTGTTAAAATCGATTGTGTAGTTTTTGTGTAATCCAGTTGACAGACAAACAAACAAACAGAGAAACACATGGGGATTCTTCTTCGTCGTCGTTCGCTCAGACAGGCACCCCAGATGCACTGACGAAGGCTGCCGTCCGGCGGAGGCCCTCCAGAGATCCGTAGAGTTTCTCCCTCATCGGTTGGTCAGCAGGCCAAGTCTCTGCTCTCAGGTTATGCTGGTGTGTTGGACAGTCCTGTAGGAAGTGTTCCACTGTCACTGGGGCTGTACCGCAGGGGCACACTGCAGACTCGCCAATGCGGAACCTTGTGAACATGTGATGGTGTAGCCTGGAGTGGCCCGTCCTCAGCCTCACAATGTTTACTTGGTCTGGTCTAGGTAGGAGGTAGTAGGGATCTGTCTGGTTATAATCTGGATGTAGCTGAAGCCATCTTTTCCTCTGCTTCTCCTTGATGATCGTCTTGGCCTCTTCATATGAGATTTCCTGTTCCTCTTGTGGCTGCTGTCCTTCCTTCTCCAGTCGATCTGCCTCCTCATTGCCTGCTATGTTGCAGTGTGAGGGTATCCACTGAATGACGGTTAGTTCAGTGACCTGCTGCAGTCTGGCAAGTGCAGAAACAAGGGGGTTGAGGTCCTTGTTCTTTGGGTTCTGTACAGCCTGCAGTACTGACAGTGCATCAGAGAAGATGACGACTTTGGGATGTATGGCCTCTCTATTCGCACACAGTGTCTCCGCTGCTGTCTGCAATGCGTCTGCCTCAGCTTTGTAGTTCATGGAGAATTTGCCAGTGGGGATGGCTTGTCGGACGTGAGTTCCATCCTTCAAGGTTAGGAATATTCCTCCACCTCCATTTCTGGTAGCCTCCTCTGCTGAGCCGTCCGTGTATGCATACGTCCACAGCTCCTTGGGATATGCCTGTTCTATATGGTCTAGAGCTAGTGCTTTCTTCTCTGGTTCTGACTGTGTGCCCTTTGTGAGAATGCCTGGGATTGTCTCTCTGACTTCCGGAAACTGGTCCCTTCTCCAAGCGGGTACAGAGCTGTGAGTTAGGATCTGCTTGTTCCCTTGCTGTAGCAGTTCAGGGTCCTGCCTCTCGAGTCTGCGAGCGTTGTGCACAAAACTGCTGCGCTTCAGTCTGCACTTGGTTGGCTCTGACATTCTTTTGTTCATGGGGTGATTCTGCATCCTCTTGAATTTGGCAGCTTGGGTGAGGATTATGGCATCTCTCCTGCTTTCAAGGCTCTGAAGACCTGTCAGAGTTTCCATGGGGATGAAAACATCACCCTTAAATCACGCATGTCTGCTTTTCGTTGGTAATTTAAACACAGATACCTACCATTCTTCTCTCTGTCTGTCTGTCTGTCTGTCTGTCTGTCTGTCTGTCTGTCTGTCTGTCTCTCTCGGTTTCTCTCTCACTCACTCACTCACTCACTCTCTCTCTCTCTCTCTCTCTCTCTCTCTCTCTCTCTCTCTCTCTCTCTCTCTCTCTCTCTCTCTCTCTCTCTCTCTCTCTCTCTCTCTCTCTCTCTGATAATGATGAAAACATGAATTGAAAACCAGAAATGGAATGTTGACGTAGTCTATATCCTTAATTATTTCATGAGCTACAATTATTTTTTTTTGGATACTGCATTTTCAGTCTTAACTTGCTTCTTTCTTGACAAGTTTATTTTCGGAACGATTTGTTGCAAACGATTTAATTATTGATGCCTTGGTTGTTACTGCTGTTGGTCTTGTCAGTGGAATGGCTGTTTTGATGGCAGGCATTCAAACCCAAAATATTAGTTGTAAGTTGCGTCCTTGTGCTGTCAGTCTTTCCCGCTCGTTTTTGCATGAATGTGTTGTAAATGTCTTTAACAATGCAACAGTATATATGGATCCCAGGCTTATTTTAATATGACTAAAGAAAAAGAACTTTGTGAGAGCAATGATGATCATGATTATGGGTAACGATATTGATGATGATGATGATGATGATGATGATGATGATGATGATGATGATGATGATAACGTGCTTATGTTGTTGATAATGATGATGAGGATAATGATGATGATGATGATGATGATGACGATGATGAGACAATGACGACGACGGCGACGACGACAACGACGACGACGACGACGATGATGATGATGATGATGATGATGATGATGACGATGATGATGATGTGGTAATCCTTTCCTCAGCTATAAATTAGGAACAGACTTTAACTTCCTGTCTCGTTCATCATCAGAAATTATCAAAGAATTTTCAGTATTCCCTTTCTCCCCCTCCTCCTGTTTTTTTTTAGTTTTTTTTTTAAAAACACGAATCCATCCAGAATTAATTTGATATAACGCACGCTGTCATGCACTTGCGTTACACACACACAAAGAGAGAGAGAGAGAGAGAGAGAGAGAGAGAGAGAGAGAGAGAGAGAGAGAGAGAGAGAGAGAGAGATTTAATTATCTAATGTGCAAAAGCCGCCGGCCTATTACGATAAAACAGGTTGAAATAGAACAAGAAATACAAACAATGTCAGTTTCAAGACCATAATCACACTAATTCCTTCAATTCATGGAGTTGAAAGCAAAAATTCCTTCGTTCATTCTTATAACTTATTTTCTACCATCACACTCTCATTCAGATGTTCACAGCTCCTAGCACGCGTACCACAAAAACGTACTCGCGCTTTCTTACCCATGAATAGTACATTGGCGTCAGGGGATAGAAAATACTTAACTAATGAAGCAAAAGAAGTATGTGAAAAACAATTATACATCTTTCATCCACTCAGTACAAAACAAAATCAATCACTGTTTCATTACATAAAAAACATGATTGTTAGACACAAAGGTATTTGCTGGGAGACTAAAGCCGATCGGTCGCTCGCAAAAAATCTAGATTACGCTTTATAAAACACATACATTTGTAAGTGCTACGCAGGTTGCAATGTAGATGTGCACATGCAAATTATCACATAGTGTTAGTAATGATCGCGATCGCATTTTATACATATTTCTTCAAGTTCTTTTCCTCGTTCTTTTGCTCATTCTCTCACACTTCATGGAAAGGCTGTACGCTTCTCAAA
>CM031595.1:168387574-168390074 GCA_018398815.1 Conus ventricosus
CCCCCCCCCCGCCAACCCTCCGCGCCCTCCCCCCGGCAATTTCTTCCTACCACTACCATTCCATCCACACACACACACTGACCTTCCTCACTGCCCTCTCCCCCGTCCCCCCCCTCTTTCTTTCATCAGCACAAACCTCCCTCCTCCACCCCTCCAAAGTTCATTTCTCGCCTTCTCGACTTAGAGCCCCGGTTTGGGCCCGGGGGTGTAGAATAAACGAATTCTGTCGACTCCCCACTTCCCTAGATGTGTTGAGGGTGGCTGTACATGAAAAAAGAGCTGACCTGAAAGGGCAAAGAGAGAGAGAGAGAGAGAGAGAACAGACAGACAGACAGACAGACAGACAGACACAGACACAAAGAGAGAGAGAGAGAGAGAGAGAGAGAGAGAGAGAGGGCTTATTGAACATCGGCCATGGGCCATAACTCATTATTGAGGAGGGGAGGGGAGGTTGAAGCATTAGCATGCGCAAACAAAGTTGTGAAAAAATCCTTAGAAGAAGAAGAAGAAGAAGAAGAAGAAAAGGCTCAAATAAATACATGTTCAACTTTTTTGAAACTTTATATTTGATCAACAAAGAAAAACCGCAACAAATGCACTGAGTTGAAATGCTGAGATAGAAATAATTTACGATCTGTGTTTCTATTTTTAGGCATTATCACTAACCTTAGACCCGAGTAGTCAAACGCTGTCTTCTTCGAAGTGAATGAATTGTATATTTTGAAAGTTGTATGATTCCTTGTTCCCCGTCTGCATGAAGAAGATCGGACCTAGCCAAATGAAGGAGTTTGAAAGAAGCGCTGCCCAAAGATCTATATGCAGTGAGGTATTGTAAATCAAATTGTATTCGACTTCCACTGCAAGAAGCCATTCTCAAATAACAGTTGAGTTATATTCGTAACCTTTTATTTCTTCATTTTGATCAAGACTTGACTACATTTCATCTGCTTTACGTGCATAACAGTTAATTGATATTTGTAACCCTTTATTTCTTACATTTTGATCAAGACTTAATTGCACTTCATCTGTTTTACGAGGTAATCAATCGGAAGCAGCTCAAACCACTGTCTAACTACAAGCACATAGGAACTGATATACAATGGATGTCTTCTCATGTTTCCATTCACCATTTATCTGGCGTCTGAAGAGGGACACCAAGGAAACATTTGCTTGCCATCAAATGAACCTTTTCCCATTCATTCTAAACGGCTTGGCCCCCATAATTCAATTGAATATATTTTAAAATGTGTTTGATTTTAGCCTTAAAGACTTTAAGGTAGACCTGAAAACGAATGTTTTTTTTTTTCAAATGATTTTTGAAAGTTAAACTAACAATAGGTTTCTTCCCTTTGACAACTGAAATATTCAGTACAAATCGTAGGACTACTTTTGGTAGAAAAGAAAGATAGCTTAATAGCAGTAGTTATCAACCTTTTCCAATTTTACATTTTCAAAGGACCCTTGTTCATGTTTACAAAAACAAAAGCAGCGTAATTTTGGTCTTCTGTATATTCATTTTAAGCTTAATATTTTTGCAGCATCTCTGTAGTACATTTAGCTTGTTTTGTAGATCAAAAGGAATGGATGATTATGAAATAGCATCTTCCACAAACAGCAGAATGAATAATTCCATGACACTAGTTGTGTGCCCTATCTATCTTTGGTTAATAAACATATCAACAGTATTGGATTCAAAACACATCCTTGTTGGATCTCCAATGAGTATTTAAAAAAGTGTGAACTCTTCAAACTGGATTTCGTACGTGAGAGAAATTGTTGCTCATAGCCCAGCCAATCGCAAAGGATCATATCAGGGCTGTCACCGCGTTGAAGTCAACTCTCAAGTCACGTAAAATAATATCCGTACAATTCATTAAAACACATCTAAAACACACCGGAAATGTCGTTGAAGTCCTTCTTCTTTACAATCGTAGATCAGATGAAAAATGTCGGTCTCTTTGAGAAATTAAAAAAATCACATCGGGTGGGACATCTCTGAACAAATTTTTTCATGGAATCTGCCGTAACGTGTTTGTGTCTAACACCATGCAAATCCCAACATTCTAAAAGTACATCTTTCATTGTGAGTGGTACATGGGCTTGCATGTGAAACTAAGGCCTTATACATTGCTTATACGTTTCATGAAAAGAACAGAAGTATGTCCTTTGATACATTGGTTCCTGTTACACTTAAATAGCACATCCTGCCTCACAGAATCAAGGGTGTTCTAAAATCAACAAAGACAACTTAAAGCTTTTAACCCGTTAAGCATTTTTTTAAACTATGGAATGTAGACACAAGATTGGGTCGATTGAAGTTTAGATTTTCTAAAAACCAGCTTGACTTTGAGAGATCAAGTTATCGTTTTAAGCCATGTGTGCCGCCTTGTTTTAAGATAGTGCTATATCATTTCGAAATCTAGATCTACAAAGATATACTGCTTATAATTATTTACATTTTCTATATATCTCCATTCTCATGGATGGAGATAATAATAGC
>CM031595.1:168405074-168407574 GCA_018398815.1 Conus ventricosus
AAAGTTGTTCTGAAGAAGAAGAAAAGGAAAGATACAGAAAAGAAAACGAAGATATTTAAAATAAAACAAAACACTTTAATACTTTTTTGTGTGAAACATCAACTTGGAAATGTCTACGTTTTTGGTCCTGAAAAAATTCTGCAAAAGCCCTGGAAAATATAGTCGACTTTGGAATTACTAGTTCTTGTCATATTCCGCAAAAGCCTAGCGGCAAAAACTCGCTGACTTAGAAATATGTCTGATTTCTAGATTTGGAAATGTTCTGCAACGGATCTGCAAACTGTGACGTTTTGACTTATGAAGCGAATTTTGATTTTCAGTTCTTGAAATATTTTGCAACCGCCTCCCAAAAGTATTAATTTAAAAATAAATCTGATTTATGTCTCAGAAAACATTCAACAGCAGCCCTGCAAAACGTTGTCGACTTTGAAATGAGCTTGATTGCTCGTTCTAGATATATTGAACTAGCCTTATCAACTTGGACATAAGTCTGATAATTAGTTCTGGAAATGTTTAGCAACAGCCTTGCAAAAGGATTTCTCGTGCCGAAAATATTCTGTAACAACCTTGTGAACAGTTGAAAACAAGCTTGATCATCAGTTCTGGAACATTCTACAGCAGCTTTGCAAAACGTTACTGAGCTGGAAAAAAAATGTGATTCTACATCTGGAAACTATTCAACAACAGTCTGACAAAATCTGATTCACATAGATAACTTCAAGTTCTAGATACAATCTACCAAAGCCTTGTAAACAGTTATCGATTTGGAAATAATTCTGATTTATAGATCTGGAGATATTCTTATTAAGAGCACTGATACAGCTCCTAGCTTCGGCCAGAGACCAAGCTCTAAGCGCTTCACAATCCCCCTGTCCTTCACACAACGGGCTGCCTACCCGGGCAGAGCCGACTGAAGAGCTGCCTGCTGGTGTTTCAGTCACTCGTTTCCCGCGGCGTTTGGTCTGCCAGTCACTCAGTCTTTCACTCACATTTTCATTCCCTCGGTGCATGCTACGTGCATACGTGTCATGCTTGCCAACGGCCAAAGTGGCCTTCTCTTCCGAGACTTGGTGATTGGAATTGTACGTGCGTGTAAGATGTTATGCGTGCGTTCACACACGGAACCTCGGTTGACAATCTTATTCGAAAGGCTTTTTTTTTTTTTTTTTTTTTTTAAATGGAGACAGAATCAATGTTAAGATCGAGGGGAAAATCCCTTTGTATCAAAACGCCCCGGCATAGATTCGAACCCGCAAGCCCAACTGGATTAAAAGTTCGGCTTTCTACCAACTGAGGTATTCCGACAACCTTTCAAAACTTAGACGACTTAAAAATACGTCAGATAAAATACGTCAGATAAAATACGTCAGATTTCTAGTTCTAGAAACATTCAGCAACAACAGCCACGGGACACGTCATCGATTGTGCAACAGGTCTGATTTCTAGTTTTGGAAAATACAGCAATAACCTTGCAAAATTGTTTTTGACTTGGAAATAAATCTGATTGTTGTTGTTGTTGTTGTTGTTGTTGTTGTTGTGTGTGTGTGTTTGTGTGTGTGTGTGTGTGTGTGTGTTGTGTGTGTGTGTGTTTTGCTGTCCCAGCCTCTGCGCCACCTCAGAGGCAGTGCACCCACGCCGCTCATTCTGACACCCGTCCACAGCCACAGCCGGTCGCCCCCGCAGCCCCGGCACCGGCAATCCACAGGGACCAGTCAATGTCAAGCCGTCAAGAGGCAACCCACCGGAGGAGATACTGCACTGCTGCCGACTCACTTCAGTGGTGTTCAGTGGCGCCTGTTCTGATTTAACATACGCAGGACACCACTACTAAGCCCCCTACTGACGACAATAATTGCTTAGTCGCGGAGCCGGCGTGAGCGAGCTCTCCCTCCGGAGGGCGCCACCACATCCGTCCAGCGACAGCCCCCATGGACTCGCCGATACCGGTGACCCCGACGGAACCAAACCAAGGCCACAGACGTGGAGAGGACATCGAAATTGAGATCACCATGAGAGCAGGGCACAAAGGGCCACAGAATTTGAGACATTTTTTTTAATGCTGATCGATGAGAATGAGGATGATTAAGATGATGCTACGGATTTCCATTTCGGTCTGAGACTACATGACAGGGCTGCACTCTACGCTTCCTTTCATAATATATCCCGGCGTCAACCAGGCCCGAGAGATACAGGCACCTGCAGTGTTGGTCAGGAAATTTGAGCAAACACTCTCAGAAACGCATCCATTAAGTGGATGAAACTCGACTGTGTGGTCCCAGTCTTCCCAACTAAGTCCGCAGCAAACTCAACTCTGGGTACCCACATGACTCTGATGGGATTTGAACCCACGACCTCCCAGCCGGGAGTCCGCGACGCTAACCACTTCGCCACGGCGGCTGGTTAAATCTGATTTCTTGATCTAGAAATATTTACACAAAACTTTGCAAAGCTTTGTCAATCTGAAATTAGTTTTGATTTCAAGCTCTAGAAATATTCTGCA
>CM031595.1:168412574-168420074 GCA_018398815.1 Conus ventricosus
CCAACGCCCTAAAAGCCTTTCACGATGTCCTGCGGAGTATCTGGGAGGAGGAGAAGATGCCAGATGACTTCCGTGACGCCCTGATTGTCTCCCTCTACAAGAACAAGGGAAGCAAAGCCGACTGTGGGAACTACAGAGGCATCTCGCTACTCTCCATTGCTGGAAAGATCTTTGCCAGAGCCATCCTCAACAGACTCATCACTGTTTCCGAGCAGAACCTCCCCGAGGCGCAGTGCGGCTCAGACCCGGCAGAAGCACTGTCGACATGATTTTTGCTGTCAGACAGCTTCAGGAGAAGTGTATCGAACAAAACATGCCCCTATACTCTTTTTTCATTGACCTGACCAAGGCTTTTGACACGGTCAACAGGGAAGCTCTTTGGACAGTCCTCGAGCGCATTGGATGCCCGCCAAAGTTTGTGAAAATGATCAAGCTCTTCCATGATGGCATGACCGGCCAGGTCCTCTCCAGTGGAAACGTGACGGAAGCCTTCGAGATCAGCAATGGCGTGAAGCAGGGCTGTGTCTTAGCTCCGGTCCTCTTCAACGTCTTCTTCACCTGCATGCTGTCCCACGCTGTCCAAGACCTGGAGAAGGGAGTCTACTTCCGCTATCGTCTGGACGGCTCCCTCTTTGACCTTCGTCGCCTCACTGCCAAGACAAAGAGCATCAAAGATCTCCTTCAAGAAGTCCTCTTTGCCGATGACTGCGCACTGGTGGCCCATGCAGAATCCGATCTGCAAACGATGCTTGACCGCTTCTCCGATGCTTCAAAGCTCTTCGGCCTGACAATCAGCCTCGGCAAGACTGAGGTGCTTCACCAACCCGCACCAAACACCAACCCCTCGGCACCCACCATCGTCATTGACGACTCCCAGCTTGCGGACGTTGAACATTTCAGATATCTAGGAAGTACCATCTCCTGTGATGGCTCCCAGGACAGGGAAGTTGATGCCCGAATCAGCAAAGCAAGCCAGGCGCTGGGAAGACTCCGCAACAGAGTGCTTAGTCAACACAACATTCGGCTGACTACAAAACTGAGAGTTTACAACGCAGTGGTCTTGCCCTCTCTCCTCTATGGGTGCGAATCTTGGACACTGTACCGCAGACACGTCAAGAAGCTGGAGAACTTCCACATGCGAGCTCTTTGCTCCATACTCGGAATCCATTGGCAGGACCGTGTTTCCAACCTCGAGGTCCTGGACCGTGCTCACACTACAAGTATCGAGTCCATGCTCATCAAGGCCCAGCTTCGATGGGTGGGGCATGTCATCCGTATGGAAGAGCACCGTATGCCAAGGCGACTGCTGTATGGAGAGCTTCTGCACGGCAAGAGAAACCAAGGACGCCCAAAGAAACGGTACAAGGACTCGGTCAAATCAAACCTCCAGTGGTGCGAACTCAAACCAAAAGAACTAGAGGAGTGCGCCAGTGACCGACCTCTGTGGCGGGCCACAATTCACAAAGCCGCTACCAACTTCGAAAGTACTCGACGCCAAAAGCTGACTGCCGCCAGGGATCAACGCCACAGAGCAGCAGCAGCAGTGATCACGACAACGGACTTCCAGTGCCCCCACTGTTCCAGACTCTGCGCCTCCAGATTGGGGCTGCAGAGCCACCTCCGCGTACATCGATGAGCTGCAGAAACGCTAACGTCATCTTCGGATCCGAAGGACTACCATCAATCATATATATATATATATACGCGCGCACGCACGCACGCACGCGCACGCACGCGCGCGCACACACACACACACACACACACGTGTACCAAGAAATAGATTCACCCAACACCATTGATTTTCATGAACTTTCATCGCGCAAAGTTTGACCTGTGGCAAATCCACAGATTGACTTTCGAAAAGTATGGCGTAATGTCTTTGCCAAAATGACCAGGAACGAGAAAACATATTTCATACGAAAGGAATTCCGTACAACTAATGCTGAAGAATGAGTAAAAGTCAAAAGAAACATTCAGACCCCGTCTCCCAATGGAAAAAATCCACAGTTTAAACAGTCGAAAAAGTAGAGTTTACTCTCTTTACCGCCGGTAACTAGGAACGACAAAACATTACAAACAAAATGAACATCGCATAGTTCATGCTTATTGGTGCTAAATCAAAGTCAGCAGGAACATTCAGACCCCACCAACAGCTAAACAGATGTATTAAGAGTCAGATAAATATTTTGGAGTTAGAAATCTGATGTACAATGCACGTTTCTCTCTCTCTCTCTCTCTCTCTCTCTTCTCTCTCTCTCTCTCTCTCTCTCTCTTTCTCTCTCTCTGTTGCTGCTGCTGCTGCTGTTGTTGTTGCTGCTGCAATACAAATCCACAGTTTTTATCTGATTACAAAATTTGGCATGGCGACTCGGCATGCTAGACCGATCGTGGGCAAGTCATTTTTTAGCTAAAGAGGTTTTCTCTATTTTTTTTTTCAATGTGGCAATATTGACAATATTGCGAAGACCCGCAATGTCGGCAGTCATGGCTGGTCTAAGAAAGGGGAACAAAAAAAGAAGAAAAGAAAACATGATCAAACCCGTGACACATTTAAGGACGACAACTCTCGCTGTCGCTGTAAAACAATATGGGAGGGGTAAGTCGAAGGAGATACGACGGGGTGGGGTGGGGTGGTGAGAGGTTGGGGCAGATAGGAGATGTGGGGGACGGGATGGACAGACAATTGCAGGGCGTGTGGTGGATAACGGGTAAAACAGCTGAGATGAAGGGACGATTGGAGAGAAGTTAGATGTGGGAGAACAGAGAAAATTGGAAGGAGAGATAACGGGGAAAACAGCTAGTATGGTATGGAGAAGTCTTTTGTTGTTGTCGTTTCCCTGCCATTCCCTTTTCATTCCTTTATGTGACTCCTTCCTTTTAATGCTCTGTCCTTTTCCACGGGTGGAAGAACCACGTTCAGACAAGTGTAGACAAGACCAGGGTTAGACGGACCGACAAGGAAGATTGAAAGCGGGACAGTAGGACTGGTTGTGTGAAAAATCAGGTCTTCCCTGCCTGGCGGCGCAGGGTCGTCTCCGGTAGGTTGCCTGGTGACGACTTGACACTGATCGTTCCATGTGGACGGACTGCCAGTCCCTGGTGACGACTTGACACTGATCGTTCCATGTGGACGGACTGTCAGTCCCTGGTGACGACTTGACACTGATCGTTCCATGTGGACGGACTGCCAGTACCTGGTGACGACTTGACACTGATCGTTCCATATGGACGGACTGCCAGTACCTGGTGACAGCTTGATACTGATCGTTCCATGTGGACTGGCTGCCAGTCCCTGGTGACGACTTGATACTGATCGTTCCATGTGGACGGACTGCCAGTACCTGGTGACGACTTGATACTGATCGTTCCATGTGGACGGACTGCCAGTACCTGGTGACAGCTTGATACTGATCGTTCCATGTGGACGGACTGCCAGTCCCTGGTGACGACTTGATACTGATCGTTCCATGTGGACGGACTGCCAGTACCTGGTGACAGCTTGATACTGATCGTTCCATGTGGACGGACTGCCAGTACCTGGTGACAGCTTGATACTGATCGTTCCATGTGGACGGACTGCCAGTACCTGGTGACAGCTTGATACTGATCGTTCCATGTGGACGGACTGCCAGTCCCTGGTGACGACTTGATACTGATCGTTCCATGTGGACGGACTGCCAGTACCTGGTGACAGCTTGATACTGATCGTTCCATGTGGACGGACTGCCAGTACCTGGTGACAGCTTGATACTGATCGTTCCATGTGGACGGACTGCCAGTCCCTGGTGACGACTTGACACTGATCGTTCCATGTGGACGGACTGCCAGTACCTGGTGACAACTTGACACTGATCGTTCCATGTGGACTGGCTGCCAGTACCTGGTAACAACTTGACACTGATCGTTCCATGTGGACGGACTGCCAGTACACGGACTGTGACAGGAGGAACTTGAGTGTTGCTATGTAACAGGGAGCCGGAATGAGCGGCAGGGGAGATAATGGCGCTGAAGGGACACAGGAAATCCGGTGAGGCAGAAAACAAAAAAAAAGGGGGGGGGGGGGGATCCTCTTGAATCTTCCTATCAGTCAGGCTGATCGGTGGATGTCTTCTCTCCCCATTCCCCCCACTTCAATAAAAGTAACTGAAGCACACGAACAAGAAGACTTCACGGGTATTGTCGAAGCAGGGGGAATCGATCGGCCAGTGACAGTTCGCATGACAACTGTTCGAGTCCTCCCGAGAACTCATCGTCGGCTCTTGTCTGTTTCCGGTTGAGGATCGCGACAGGAAATGAAACTTGTGATTGGCTTTCTTCGTCTGGCGTTTAACTTTGGTCTGTGGCTGTAGTGTATACGACTGTGTAAGGACGTCCTGGTGTGTCTTTAATGCATAGATTTTTTTTGTCGGCCTGTGTGTCTGTCTGTCTGTCTGTCTGTCTGTCTATCCGTCCACGAGTGTGACGTGAGACATTTTCTTGATTGATAGAGTGGACAGTGTGTGTGTGTGTGTGTGTGTGTGTGTGTGTGTGTTGTCCACCGCTATCAGTTTGTTAGACTGTCCTATTTCTCTGTGTTATTGTAATGGGCTAGCTCATATTTTTTTTTGTTAGATTCGTTTACTTCCATTTTCAGCTCTCCCTCGCCACAAACCTCTCTCTGTCTGTCTGTCTGTCTGTCTGTCTCTCTCTCTCTCTCTCTCTCTCTCTCTCTCTCTCTCTCTCTCTCTCTCTCTCTCTCTCTCTTTCTCTCCCCATCTCGTCTATTTGTCATTTTATTTCCTCAGATCCCCCGAACATTTGATTAAGACAATCCGTCGGTGCTACATATACTTTCACAGTGTTGTTAGGCTTCTTCATCTGTGTGAAACACGTATTCATGACAGTAATGTATATGCATGGCGAAGACAGATTCTAGGTCCACACCTTGTCCTAAATTCTTCGTTTTAGGGTATAAAATACCAATCTGTTCATGTGTTCGTAAGCTGTCACCACCTCTCTCTCTCTCTCTCTCTCTCTCTCTCTCTCTCTCTCTGTCCGGAAACATCCCTTCCTTTCTTGTCAATTTCACGTCTGAAGTAACAATGTATAAGGGCGAATAGGGAGAGAGAGAAGTAGGGAAGGGAGAATACTCTTCCACACACATACATTCTGGCTACCCCTGACCCCGTCCTCCGCCCACAAACAAACCCAAAAAAAAAAAAAAAAAAACCACTAGAAAAGGAACAAAACTCCGCGTTGTTGGCTGTCGAACTGATTCAGAAATCGATTATCATTTGCTTTCTTCCCTCCGGAAAGCGAGCACAGCCCTTTTCTTTACATTTCCTTCAGCGGTTTGGGGGGTAAAGCACAGAGGGGTACCACCCCATGGCTATGCTTTAACCTGTCATCGAATCGTTCATCACACTACCACCCACACAAACCTCTCATCCCATGAGCTTGCAGTGAACTCAAAAGCTGCGTGTGAGTGGGAAAGGCTGTCTCGGTTCCTTGTCGGCTTTTACATCTTTCTTAGCATAGCCAAGCTAGTAGGCAAGACCTAGCCGAGGTGTACCAGTGTAGTTCGCCGTATGCATCATATCCCCCCCACCCCCACCCATAGTCACACGACGGTCCCACGTACACACTCACATACACACAGAGGCAATCATGCACCCCGCACGCAACAACACATCTGACTCCTTCCATTCAAGAAACCAAACAGAATACAAATTTACCCCCACCCCCCTCCTCCCGTAACAAAAGATTTTTTTTTCCTTCTCTATATTCGCGCCTCACTTCCTTTGGCGCGAGGGGTTCTAACATTTCCTCTTTTTTTTCTTTTGCCAATATATTATTCAACAAGACGTTTCTTTTATATTGTACTTCGAAAAAAAAAAATCTAGGTCATACTGTTCTCAATCCATTCACCTATTTCTCAAACGTTTTTTTTCAGGTTATGCAGACGACAAGTTAGCCTTACACATCGCTCTGGAATCACAGACCCTAATGAGTGGGGGGGGGGGGGGGGGGGGGGGGGGGGGGGGGGGGGGGGGGGGGGGGAAAGAAACTCCTCTTTCTTTCAGTCACTAAAATGCTGCATTCTTCCGTGAGGACAGTCATCACGTCAAATTTCCAAATGAAATTCTCACGACAGCAGCCTCTCCAATTCATCTCAAAGGCTGCGAGGGGCTACATCCCAGCAACACCTCCTGCGTACAGAATGCTCGCCTTTGGAGCAATGATATATTAATATATGAGATTACAATTTGTTGAGAGTTCAATTCTCTCTCTGTCTACGCTTGGCTACACTTCTTCGTCCTTTTCTTCTCTTAGCTAATCTCTCTTTCTCTCTCTCTCTCTCTCTCTCTCTCTCTCTCTCTCTCTCGCTCGCTCGCTCGCTCGCTCCCTCTCTAGTCCGCTGCTTCCGCCAAAAAGTGACAGGCAGTATCTTCCTTCCCATGAGAACAAATTACTAATTGGGGAAAACAAAAAAACAAAACAAAAAACACGACAACCCAGCAACAACAACAGCTCATTCTGGTTCAAAGTGCACAAACACAGAAAACCATATTTTCTTTTTCTCTCGGTGCGCATAGCACCCACATTCCTTGTCATACTGAATCTCGTTCATAGCAGATCGAAAGTGGACAGATCGCGAGACCCTTGAAACATATGAGTCGATCGCAATGGCCTTCACTTAACTCTTGATGTAAAGAATTCCAGTCGCGGGGGGATAAGCAGGATGGAATCTGTTGGTCTGTCTAGGGTCTGGCCCGGGATCATTCTGGAAATGCTTATTATGACCCGATATAGCCATTCTGTACGAGGTACTGCTTTCTAGTGTTCGACGAAACGAGATAATTCTATAATTTGTACTGTGATGTCAGCGGGGTGGTTCGTCTGTCCGCGCTATTGAAGCGATGGCAGTTGGAGTTGGTGACTGACATTGCTCACGCATGAAGTGTTTCTGTAGCGCCTCAGCACAGGTTCTGCTACACGGAGTCGGTTCTGACAACAATGCCTTGCTGGTGATGGGAGTCCCAAACTGCTGCTGAATGCTTTAGGATGGGTCGGATGAAAGCTTAGGAGACCTCTTCTCTGGTTGTCTTTGACAGTCCATTTAGGTTTCTTCCAAGAAATCCCGGGGGTTTTGTTGTCGGCATCCCGGCAAAGGCGGTTGATGAGGTCTTTTCATGTTAGGCCCTTGCCAGTTTTCTTCTTCTCACTTATCAAAAGAACAGCTCCCCATCAATTCTTTCTTTTGTTTGGGGGAATCTTCACCGATGAAATCACAAACAATCTCAGCTGACATATTTTTCAGGCCTTCGCACTCGCCCATGACCCAATCTTTGCGCCAGCTTCAGGAGCACAAAATAATCTCATTCCTTTGATTTTAATCTGTCCGCTTGGAACCACCTGGCTTGTATCTTGATGGCCACATGAAAGGAAATGAGGAGAATCAACTTTCAGACACAAATACAATTCTCAAAACATTCAGTTGCGCCAGTCTGAAAATACTCG
>CM031595.1:168425074-168487574 GCA_018398815.1 Conus ventricosus
GCTTTGTGTCTTACCATCCACATGACAGGCTTTGTGTCTTACCATCCACATGACAAGCTTTGTGTTTTACCATCCACATGACAGGCTTTGTGTTTTACCATCCACATGACAGGCTTTGTGTTTTACCATCCACATGACAGGCTTGGTGTTTTACCATCCCATGACAGGCTTGGTGTCTTACCATCCACATGACAGGCTTTGTGTCTTACCATCCACATGACAGGCTTTGTGTCTTCCCATCCACATGACAAGCTTTGTGTCTTCCATCCACATGACAAGCTTTGTGGGCTTACCATCCATATGACAAGCTTTGTGTCTTACCATCCACATGACAGCTTTGTGTCTTACCATCCACATGAAGGCTTTGTGTCTTACCATCCACATGACATAGCTTTGTGTTTTACCATCCCCATGACAGCTTTGTGTCTTACCATCCACATGACAGGCTTTGTGTTTTACATTCACATGACAGGCGTTTGTGCTTTGTCTTACCATCCACATGACAGGCTTTGGGTCTTACCATCCACATGACAGGCTTTGTGTCTTACCATCCACATGACAGGCTTTGTGTCTTACCATCCACATGACAAGCTTTGTGCCTTACCATCCACATGACATGCTTTGTGTCTTACCATCCCCATGACATGCTTTGTGTCTTCCATCCACATGACATGCTTTGTGTTTTACCATCCACATGACAGGCTTTGAGTCTTCCCATCCACATGACAGGCTTTGTGTCTTACCATCCACATGACTGGCTTTGTGTTTTACCATCCACCGGTCACCTGACACGCTTTGTGTTTTACCATCCACATGACAGACTTTGTGTTTTACCATCCACATGACAGGCTTTGTGTTTTACCATCCACCTGACAGGCTTTGTGTCTTACCATCCACATTATAGGCTTTGTGTCTTACCATCCACATGACAGGCTTTGTGTTTTACCATCCACATGACAGGCTTTGTGTCTTGCCATCCACATGACAGGCTTTGTGTTTTTTCCATCCACATGACAAGCTTTGTGTCTTACTATCCACATGGCATACTTTGTGTCTTGCCATCCACATGACAGACTGTTGTGTTTTACTATCCACATGACAGGTTTTGTGTTCTTACCCTCCACATGACATACTTTGTGTCTTGCCATCCACATGACAGGCTTTGTGTTTTACCATCCACATGACAGGCTTTGTGTTTTACCATCCACATGACAGGCTTTGTGTCTTACTATCACATGGCATACTTCGTGTCTTGCCATCCACATGACAGGCTTTGTGTTTTACCATCCACATGACATACTTTGTGTCTTGCCATCCACATGACAGGCTTTGTGTTTTCCATCCACATGACAGGCTTTGTGTTTTACATCCACATGACAGGCTTTGTGTCTTACTATCCACATGGCATACTTCGTGTCTTGCCATCCACATGACAGGCTTTGTGTTTTACCATCCACATGACATACTTTGTGTCTTACCATCCACTTGACAGGCTTTGTGTTTTACCATCCACATGACATACTTTGTGTCTTGTCATCCACATGACAGGCTTTGTGTTTTACCATCCACATTACATACTTTGTGTCTTGCCATCCACATGACAGGCTTTGTGTTTTACCATCCACATGACAGGCTTTGTGTATTACCATCCACATGACAGACGTTTCTGCATTGCCACCCATATGACAGGCATGTGTGTGTGTGTGTGTGTGTGTGTGTGTGTGTGTGTGTGTGTGTTATTTTTGTGTTTTACCACCCATATGACAGGCGTGTGTGTGTGTGTGTGTGTGTGTGTGTGTGTGTGTGTGTGTGTGTGTGTTTGTGTGTGTGTGTGTTATTTTTGTGTTTTTTTCCCTTATGGCAGGCTTGTCGAAGTAGACGACACAGCGACCATGTGCACGAGGTCAGCGATTCGCAGTTGTCGTTACTGCCCGAAGAGGACATCCTAGATGGCGGTGCCAGTGTTAACACTCGACGCATCCCTGTGGAGGCGGACTTCTTCTTCGCCTATTCCACTGTGCCAGGTTGGACGGGAGCGAAGCTGTTGATATTAGAGAAGGGGCGGGGAAAGAAGCGTGGGGAGGGGGTGTGGGGGTAGGAGGTGGGGGGTGGGGTGGAGCAGGGAAGGGCTTTTAGAGGAGATGAGAGAGACAGAGAGAGAGAGGGGTTGTCTTGTTGCTGTCGGTATTTGTGTGTGATGACGGTGAAATCGCCGTTATTCAGTTCTGTCAATCAGGGGATAACATTGTTGACAAACACTTAGGGGAGAAGGGGGTGGGGAAGGGGGATGGGCTCTTGTCGCTGTCGGTGTCTGTGTTTGAGATGGTGAAATCGCCGTGTTTCAGTCCTGTCAATCAGGGGATAACATTGTTGACAAACTCTTAGAGGAGAAGGGGGTGGGAAAGGGGGGGTGAAGAGTCTTGTTGCTGTCAGTATCTGTGTTTGTGATGGTGAATTTGTTGTTATTCAGTTCTGTCAATCAGAGAATAACATTGTTGACAAACGTATCTTTTCAGTGGGGGAAAAGCATGACATATTCAAGGGACCACAGAATTTGATGAATCAACGGGGGTTCGGAATAGCTCGGTGGTAGAACGCCGGACTCGTTATCTTGGGGTTGCGGGTTCGAATCTCCGCGGGGCCGTTTCGGTGCAGGGGGATTTTTCCCTCGGAGTTAACACTGGTTCTGACTCCATTTCCCATACAGTCCTTCGAATGAGACTATAGACCGAGGTTCCGTGTGTGATCGCACGCATAACATCTTGCACACACGTCAAATCCCATCACCAACTTTCGGAAGAGAAGGCCAGTTTGGCCGTTGGTATGGATGACACGCTATAGGGCCTACATAGCATGCACCTTCCCGAAGATGGAGTATAGCTGCCTTAATGGCAGGATTAATAACGGTCATACACACAAACCCCCACTCCCTTTGTTGGGTAGATGGGATTAATCCTTGCCTTTCTACACAGGGGGTGTCCGCAGGAGTATCAGCCTGCGCACGCAGAACAAGAAGATGAATCAACAGGAGAGCCACGGTCTAAATAGCCAAAAAAAAAAAAAAAAAAAAAAAAGGCAAGGGAGTTAAGCGAATTGGCTGGCCTGATGTATAAACAATGTCAGTCTAATGTATATGGCGCGTTCTGTTTGTATGTCTGTCTGTCGTCTTGCACCTCATACAAATCCACAGTTTTCATCTGATCTCCTCCAGATTTTGCCGAAGTGACTCATAAGCACGCTGGGTAGGCCAAATGCGAACAAGTGTCGTGCTAGATTCTCGCATTGTTGGCATTTGTAACGAAAAGGTGTGCGTTCCTATTGATTAAAAACACCTGTCTACTGTCTGCTGGGGTTAGCGCGGTCGGGGAAGCGTTTAAACCTAAAATCTGAAGGTATAATGGTCCAGTTTTTTATTTTTATTTTTGTTTTGTTTGTTTTTGTTGTTTATGGGGTTTTCTTTAAAGGATTTGAAGTGGGTGTAAGACAAAAAGAAGCGAGTGGGCGGGTTATAGGATGTATGTGTGTGTGTTGTGGGGAGAGGAGGGTGGGGTTGGGCAGATAGAGGAAGAGGGAATGTGGGAGGGGGGGGGGGGGGGGGGGAGGAAAAATGGGAATGAAGGGGAGGGGGATGTGGAAAGAACAGGGGAGAAGAGGGGGGGTGGGGTGAGGGAAAATGGAGGAGGGGAGGGAGGTTTGGCTGGTATGGATGAATTAAATAGACAAATGGAAAACAAATGAAACATTTAGACAACCGCGTTTCTGATTCAGTTCCAGTTCTTTCTCATTACAGTCTCTTCAGTCTTCGATTCAAACAAGACAGGGCTGTCCTGTAAGTTTAAAGGCAACAGGCGGAAAGAGGTTGTTAGTCGTGTTCAGCCATTATTCTTCCACCATGCATTAGAAATCGTAACGCCCCTGAGATAGACGACCTGAAGCGTATACTGAATTCTCTCTCTCAAATCGCATGGAATTTAACAACAAAAATGAAAGTGCTTGTTCTAACACAGTTGCCCTACAACGTTCAGGGAAGCAGGCCCAGTCAGAAGAGGGCTAATGGTAGTATGTAGGCTAACCTTTCGACAGTTTAAATAATATGTGCGCATGCACACAAGCATGCAAACTCATTTGGCAAACATACATACCAAAAAATGAGTGAATGTACACGACGTATGTTGAGCATGTTTTCGGCCGAGCTTAACGTGCGCGTGGTACCGTTTGCAGGCTGTTTCTCCTGGCGGAACAACCAGGAGGGGTCGTGGTTCATCCAGGCGCTGTGCATCGTGCTGGAGAACTACGGCACCAAGATGGAGCTGCTGCACATGCTGACGCACGTCAACCGCATCGTGGCCTACGAGTTCGCCTCCTGCTCCGACAAAGAGTTCACCGAGCCCATGAAACAGATGCCTTGTCTCGTCTCCATGCTGACCCGCTATGTCCACTTCAGGCCCAAGAAACAGGACATTCGATAATCACCCGCAATAGATCCCTGATACTTGACACCCAGTGAGTTGAGAGATGCTCGAGTCCAGTTTAGTTTGATTTCGAGAACAAGACTCATGTCCAGGCTTCCCTGCGCATGTCCTCTAGTCTTATTTCAGTGACAGGATTGTTTGGGTGGGTTTCGGTATATATTGGGGGGTGGGGGGTGTTCATTGGATCTGTGTAAGATTTTCATGTTTTATTTTCCCCAGCAGTAAAAAGACTGAATCATGCATTGTGCGTGAAAGGCAAATATGTTGTAAGCACAAGAACCCAGTTCTTGTGTGCGTGTCTGGTGACTTTCTCATCGAAGCATTATTCTTTAATGCTTTACAGAAATCAGATCAAGTTTTCTTTTGTGTGGAGAGGGATGGGGGTAAAGGGGTGGGGGGGGGGGGGGTGATATCATTTGCAGAAGTGCAACATATGTTCGTTCTCCTCCCATAATATCCCCATTGGCAAGACAAAAGATACGAGTGTAAATTACACAATCAGGGCAGATTTTGTTAACCGCAAGACTGATTATGCCTTTTTCTTAAGAGCAAGACTGGTTAAGCCTTTTCGTAATTTCCAAGAAGAGTGATGTTCTCACATGACAGCCTCGGTTTCAGTAGGCAACATGTGAGAAGTCACCAACGGTGATTTCCAGATCTTTATGGAAGACTGTTACGACATGATTTCATAGAGTGGACGAGTGTGATATGATTTCATAGAATGCACGGGATTTCTTGTCTGTCTTTCTTTTTCTTTCTTTCCTTTCCGTCATTTTTTTTTTTTTCTGTTTCGATGTCGCAAGGGAAAGACGTATGTTTTTACATAATTAAGAGATGAAGGCGTATGCCATGCTTTATTTTCAAATACAGCATTTTGTTGTTGATATGGAGGCAGTTGGTATCTAAGGCAGTATTGTCCCTTTCTGATTTGCAAAAGAAAATATATTGCAGTGCAGTATTGGTGTCCCTACTTGACTTGCAGAAGGGAAGTCAGTGTTCATGTGTTATGTTAGCAGCTTTACAGTATTGATTCTGAAATGTGCCCTCACAGAGACTGGCAAGGACTGCGAGAATAGTTTGAAGTTGTGGATGTAGTATCACTTATCACTGTAACACTGTAACTGCATGTTCAAAACTCGATTGATATTGTTAAGAGAGGAGAGAGAGAGGAGAGAGGAGAGAGAGAGAGAGAGAGAGAGGAGAGAGAGGATTACCTAACTTTCCTATATTCGTGTATGTCTGCACTTTCTGAATACAAGAATGATGAAGCACCAGAAGACAAAACATGGCCAACTGCACGCGATACCCCCCCCCCCCCCCCGCCTTCCCGTTTGAAGAAAAAAAAGAAGTACACTCTAACTAGGTTCCAGCGTATAATCAACCAGTTTGCTTTATAAAACACCTTTGTGTGTTTTGATAAGAAAAGGGTTTTGTTGATTAAAATGAAAAAATCATCTGTGTAAGGAGCTGACTCAGACAAGGTAACACCCCAGATATGGCCCTTAAGTAGGATTAGTTATACACAAATGAATTCGCTCTCTGTAATAAAGCATTACAGGTTAAACAATGAAGCCTCCTCAACCGTCTGAAATTGGCACCTTGTTAAGTGCAGTTGCTTAAACCACAAGTCCGTCATCTTAATAGCATCCACATCCTGCTACGCTCGTATTAGTTGTGAACATGATCACACATCACACTGAACCTACTTTACGTTATACGAGCATGGACATTGTGTTCTAGTGATGTGTTTTGTTATATGCATCCTTGAGTCTCTCCCTCTTTTTCTTTCTCTCTTCCCATCATCCCATTCCCATCTTCTTACTTTCTCTCACGGCCATCTCTTCCATGTCTCTACTCCTCCCCCCCCCCCCCCCCCCCCCCCCCCCCCCCCCCCCCCCCTCCCCCCCCCTCCCCCCCCCCCACCCCTCTCCCCCCACCTCCCTGCCCCCTCTCCCCCTCCACCCCACCCCCCTCCCCCCCGCTATCCTCCACCCCCCCCCCCACCCCCCCCTCCTCCACACCCCCCCCCCCCCCCCCCCCCCCTCCCTGCCTCAACCCCTCCTTCTTACTCTCTGGTCTTTCCCTTGGTCATTCTCCCCACACTTTCGTTTGTCCATCTCTTCAGTCTTCTACCACACACCCTCTCTCGGTTTAGTATCTTTCCATCTCCTCTCACTTCATCTCACACGCCCAGTTGCTCTCTTTCCCCCAGTCACAGCACTCTCGGGTTTTCTCCCGCCAATACCTGCTTGAGAGTGCGCCCGCGCATACACACACACACACACATACACACAAGTTAGGCTTTTCATCTGTAGCTGCAGTGATCTACCAATCTTTGGGGATAACATATAAGCTGAAGTTTGTATACATGGAGTCTACGATTTTTCCTTATGATCAAACATTTCTACCTGGATCTATATTCATGTATGGGAGTATGCATGCATATGTGCGTGTGTGTGTGTGTTTGTGTGTACGCATGCGCGTGTGAGAGTATTTGCGTGTGCATTTATGTGCATGTATCTCTGTCAGTATGTAGTGGAGGCGTGTCTTCGTTCACTTTGGTTGAATTCTTAAAGCAGAATTATGATGTAGACCGACAGCCACATGCCAGTAACGATGTGGATTTTATTCACGTACTATCAACCTGGGGCTCTTGTTCCCGGTCCAGGGTACATAAGAAGTTGCGGTGAAGGTGGAAATGGGGGTGGGGTGGCGGGAGGGTATAGGAGGAGAGATTAGGGACAGTTGATCTGCTCTACTTGCTGGTTGGTTGTTTCCTTAATGGTGAAGTAATGGAGTCGTTGGTGCACTAGTGCCACTTACTTCCAGTCTGACTGCCGGACGGTGATCCATGTCTTCTGCTCTCCCAGCAGAAGGATGGCAAAGTGATATGTTCCCTGTGGCATTTACCAGATTTTTCCCAATGTGAATGTTGTCATGTATTTCACATGGGGCATTTCCAATGTTACATATTCCACCGAGCTGTATCCAGTGAAAATTGGGACTGTGACTGCAAATCCTAACCATTATTACAAGCAGGAACTGGTTTCTGTTGTACTGTGTGTGTAGAAATAGAGGTTGTGACAAGAACTCAGTTGTGACCAGCATTCAGAGAATTCAGTGCGTATTTCTGTTGTGTACACACATATATATATATATATAAACTATGTGCGGCTTATGAGTGACTATTAGGACTTAGGCCTTTTGTGGAATTGATGTGCACATGTCAGCTCATCAGTATCATGTTGATCATCGTCATCGAGCATCGTGGCGAAAGGGCCGAATGTTCCGGATCTTAATGCTCTGCTCTGATGGTGACCTTAGATTCGATTTACTCTCCTTGTCAATGCCTGTTGTCAAATTGTACCATCAAAGTTCTGGACATCAGCATGCTCTGCTCTGATGGTGACCTTAGATTCGATTTACTCTCCTTGTCAATGCCTGTTGTCAAACTGTATCATCAAAGCTCCGGACATCAGCAAATTCATGAGGACTGATGCTGGAATATAGAGGCACCCTCCAAAGAGGATGCTCACTCACGTCATGAGAGGGGACGTACTAATTGGTGTGGTGCCTTCCAGGGGAGATGCTCACAGACACGTGTTCCACGTTTTAGCAATCATCGCTGTCAGTAGGGACATATTACGTAGTGCTCATTTTTGTTGAATAAAAAAAAGTCATCATTGACACCACTTAAGTGACTCAATAGAAAAGCAGCATCTCAGCTGGTGAGTTGCATCATGCCGGCGAGTTGCATCATGACATTACACTTATTTGCTCCAATGAATGGCTGGCTCTGGGGCTAAAATAGAACAAGCCTCGGTGTGGTCATAAATGGGCCGGCTGGATTGAAGGGCGTGGAAGTGATGCCACTGATGGGGCACAGAAGATGCGACAGCAGAAACTAAAAACCACAACCACCACCACCAGCAGACCTGTTTACCCCAATTTCGTGTACCTGTAATGTCTCATAAAAAAACCTGTAATTTCAGAAAAAAACCTGTAATTTTCATAATCGCAATATTTAGCGACTTTTTGCACTTACACATGTATATCAAATGTAAAGCATTTATACCATAATAACAAGACTTTGGTTAATTATACAATTATAGTATTTAATTTTTAATAACACTTTACTTACCAGTTACCTTCAAATTGTTCAGCTACCAGGCACTCTCAAGTCTGTTTCATGCCTGAACTTGTAAACACCACAACTGGGAGTGGGAGTATCCTTGTATTTCATACACACAAATCACTTTATGATGAAGAAGCCACTCTTGAATACTGTTTATAAGTATACTAATGTTGCAAGTCACTATATGTTGTTCAGCTAGCAGGCACTCTGAAGTCAAGTTCATGCTTCTTGAACTTGGAAACACCACAATGATAACATCAGACACAGACAATGGCACATTCATTTTCACCAAGGTTTCCGTTACCATTGCTTCTGCCCTTATGACAGACAAATCATCGAACTCCTTTTTGGTATTCTTCTTTTCAGTCGTGAAAAACGATGTCAGTTTCTGTGAAGACTCGGCATCTTTCTTCGTTTCAACGTAGGCTACTTCAGGTGTTTTTTCGTTTTGCAGTGTAACTCTATGTCATACTGGCCTGAATGCGCGATAGAAAAATCCGATGAACAGTAACCACAGAAGGCATACTCTTCGCCAAGTGACGATCTCTGTATTCCAGGCGTCTTCAGGTATGATTCACGGAAACTGTTGCCGAACTTTTGCAACTTTTGAACATTTGGATGAACCAGCCGTGTGCGCGCGTGTTCGCTTCGTCGCCATCTTTGCAACGGATAAGACGCAAGGCACGCTGGGAGAACGCTTCAATGCTGTTTGCCTTTTGACCGGAATCGTAGCAAAAGAAACTTTGCGTTTAAGATTTTTTTTTTTTTTCCCGTAATAATTTTTTTTGGCCGTAATTCCCGTAATTTCGATTTTTTCCCGTAAAAATTACGGCAAAATCGTAAGAGTAAACAGGTCTGCACCAGCCACAGCTGGAGACAACGGATTCTGGAAAAAAAGATTGTGTGTGAGCTAACAATGTACAGAAGACAGAGAAAGCAGCATGTTTTGTGAAACGCTTAACAAAACCATTAACACAATTCGTTAACAATCGAAACAATACGCAAACATATGTTACTCTCACTGAAACCAGAATTTTTCTTGCAAGCTAATTTCACGAAATTTTAATTAATCGAAGAGATTGTTCCTCTTTTCTTCCCATTATTATGAGTTAAAGACTTTACACGTCGGTTGCTTTCTTGCTCCTTTTTTCCGTTTTTGTGTCATCTTCCATGACCACTCAGTGGCATTACATCCTATCGATTGGAACAACCACGTCTGGCCCACATCTGCTCAGTCACAGACCCAGCATCACTTTACTGAGAACGATCAATATCTAACCACCAGATAACAAGTCAGCTTTTAATAAGATTGATGTATGTGTATGTGAGCGCATGTGAGAGTACACATGCTGCATAAATTTACGATCAAAATAAGACATACAGCACTTTGTAGGTTCAATATGTGAGAGAGATACAGCACTATGTACATTCAATATGTGAGAGAGATACAGCACTATGTAATTCAATATGTGAGAGAGTTACAGCACTACGTAATTCAATATGTGAGAAATACGGCACTATGTGATTCAGTACGTGAGAAACTCACTTCAGGACAAGCACTTGGGGTGCTCAATAACAGAAGAATTCACCTGCATTATTACCTGCTCCCCTAATGTTGATTAGCCATCTGAAGATGGGCAAAGACTGCCAGAATAGATTGAAACCTTTCTGCCAAACTGTAACCAGCTAGTCACGTGGCTGATAAATTTGTTGTGCTTTTCTTGTGCCTAAAAATTTTGTTACAGATTTTAAGTGCTTGCGATACCAAGTATTCTGACAGTGAATGTGCATGTATGCATGTCAGGGTGTATACAGAGATGAAAGAGGGTAGAGAGAAAGAGAGAGAGAGTGAGCGAGCGAGCGAGAGAGGGAGATGAAATAATCTTGCGTGGCAATCTGGGGGTAAAGGGTTGTTTTGTTTATAATGGTTTGTATAAATCATATTTATTATTCTGAATTATATATTTTTCTCATAATTAAAATATGCAGCCAATGTTGTTTTTTTCTTTTCAAAGTATTAGCCTACATAATGTGACATGTTTTTTTCTTTGCTTTTCATTTTTTGAAAACAGAGAGGAGTGGGCAGTTTAGACAGCTAACGGACAATGTGAAAGAAAACAAAGTGTGTGTTCCAGTGTAGGAGTGTGTGTGACAAAAAGCACCATAAAGAAGAATACATCAGTTTACTGGACTTAGATAACAAACACGCTCTGTGATCATCACAAAAAGACTAATGTTTGTCAGTATGCAGTCTCTTTGGCTGTTTTAAGCAAAAGATCATGGCAATCTCAGCGAGTGAATAATTGTGGAAATGGCAGCATTTTCCAAATTTTGTTTTTAACTGAACACACCAAACAACTTGAAGAGGTGTCTTCTGTTATGCTCCTAAACATATTAGGGTGAAATGTTATGTTTTGTGTGTTGTTTCATTCAACTTCTTGACATAATCATCAAGCATGACGTTCAATGTGCTTTTGTTTTTAATGCCTCCTTGAGTATGCAAATGTCTGACTTTGTTCACTCAATAAACACATTTAGAACAATGCTTCTGTCCTTTTGTTTTTTCAGGGTGGAATTGTATAGAGTGCAGACCAAAGATCTACAGCTTATAATCTTACAAAATGTAACTGCCACAGCTGCACTCCCTCCCCACCCCCATGGTCTTTCAGTATAACTTTCATCCCCACTTTCTGGAAGCTCTGCTTTAATGATTTCATTCTTTTTGTCACTCCCTTTGACTGTTTTTATTCGTTTAATTTTTTTTTTTTTAAACCTTTATTGCCATTCACTTTTTCTGCCTTAGTAACCCTGTCCTTGCTCCATGAAGTCTTTCACACTTTTCTCTCGTTTAGAGTCAGAACACGCCAGCTTTTTGCTGTTGTTGTTGTCATTGTAATATGGAGACCAGGTAGTGAGTAAACCCTATCACGATTGGACATACTTGCCAATTCTACAGTGTCTATTCATCCATTTGACTTGTTGTTTATTTGAGGGGGGAGGGGGGGGGGGCTTGGCTTTTTTTTTTTTTTTTTTTTTTGGCATCAGCATATTCATCATTTTCTTACCAAAACAAAAATCTGAGGAAGATGAATTCAGCAGTATGTCTGGCACTTTCAGCACAGCTAGTCTTAACTGCCATAATGGATGTCAAGAGATCATCATGATGTCAACTGTTGTGAAGAGTTCTGTTGTGTCTTTTGCTTTTTTTAATTTTATTTCCCAGACACTTTTTTCCCAAAGATTTGGACTTGGTCAATTTTTCTTCTTCTTTCAATCTCAACAATGCAGGAAGGATCCTGTTATGGTCAGCTGGGCTACACTACAACTGCAACTGCATTGAAACCGACACTACTACTACAGTTTTCACCAAAAAAAACAACACAATTACATTCAAACATACCATCTCTCCCGATACATTTGCAACATTTGCATGAAAACGATAGACTTAACCTCCCGCCTTACCTGAAGAAACTCAGAGAGTGGAAGGAGAGGGGGAAGGGGAAGGGATGGGCATGGGTGTGGGGTGGAGGGGGACAGGGAGCAGCCATCTTTTCCAAACATTGTCAAAGAAGAGATGTGAACTTCTCTGACGTTTCATGAACTGTGTGTCAATGAATCCAGATCAAGTCATGCTCATAGTCCTGCTTTCTCTGGTACTCACACCAGGCCTGCAAGTAACTACAGAACTAACATGTACAAATTTCACTGCTGACAGCAAAATCCAAAACCATCTCAAGTTCCTGACTCTAGAAGACCTGTCTTTTAAGTGATCATGGGAGTTACTATAAGCTCTTCTCAAGGGACACTGCTTGCAGTGAAGAAGTCTCCTTGCATTTGTTGTTCATATCAACACATACATACTGATGATAATGATGTAGAGATTATGACATTACGCATCTATTGCTGGTAATGATAGCCTTTGCTTACCAACAGTATCATCCGTTGTTATGTCACCATCATCTGCATCAATTAAAATATTCTCACAAGACCAGTCATGCTGGTTACCATGTTTTATTTTCATTTCACCTCCTCTGTTGCACATCATCAAACAACTTCTACACAAAACAGCAAAATCTCTTCTCATCTCTCACAACCTCCGTCATTAACACACACATACACACACATGTTCTAACCAACATGGTAACCCATAGTTTTCCAACCTCACACAGACCTTTCAAAGCATAAAACTTTGTTTCTAAATGCACCGATCAATTGTGTTCTAAAGAATGTAATGTGAACTGTTAATTTCTTATTAATTAAACTTCAGCTTCCATTGTTGGACATTTCAAAACCATGTATTCAGCACTAACATTGATTTGCTGCGATTCAGTTTCAAATACTGTGCATAATCTATCTAGTTCTTAAGGTCGTCAAACGTCTGCGTGTTGTTATTGAGCATGAACTAAAAGGAATCCGGTCACCATGATTCCAATGCACAAAATCTAAACTTTCGTATGCTGAAGGAAAATTCTTGCACAGCACCTCTGTAAGAAAGGGAGACAAGATATATCCACAGTTTCCAGGCAAATGTGTCAAGGAATATCGTGAATGTAACATCCATGGAACGAACTGGTTTGCTAACAGAGTATGCAGCACAGTCTGACACTGAAGATGGAAGCTTCATTTCTCCAGCAGCGTTTTAAGGCGGTCCTGGCTTGTGAACAGAACGTAGGCAGTGGCAAGTGTCAGTCCAATAGCTCCACCCCGTACACACTTCTTCCAGCCAGCTGTAGACAAATATTTCACAGATGAACAGTTCCGAAGAAACTATAGCAAAAAGAAAGGATAATACACATGTTGAAAGCAGTTTTTTTTTTATAGCAACAACCTACATTTTTTATAACAACCACCTAATTTACAAACTTTCTCGAGTCAAACTGAACTCCGGTGCAATTCATGTTGCTTTTGGCCCAGCTGACAGTGAAGGGCCATATCAGGGCTGTCAGAGCATTTACAGATGCAAAAAAAAAAATCATATAACTTTGAAGCATGTGACATCCCTTATCTTTGTTTTCACTCAAGTGTACAAGATGCCACAAATGCAGTGAAGTTTGGTACATAATACAGAAAAATACAATTAGATGTCTTTTATTTTGAGAACGTCTCCCTTACATGACAACACTGAACAAGTAAACTGTTTTGAAATGGGATGTTTCTATGAAGCATGATCCATGAAAATCCAAGCAGAGAGAAATTTTCTTTTGTAGTCATTTCTGTGTCTCTCAAAAAAAAAAACCCACCACTTTCTCTCTCCTCTATTCTTGAATTACTTTATGTCTCTCTGTGATGCTATCAAATGCCTAAATCAGTATCAATTTAAAAATCCCGTATGTAAATGTTTCGTTTGGCTTTATTTAGCAATTCCATATGAACCTAGACTATTTTGTACTACTGCCCATGATATACTTCTCCCCTCTACTTACTTGACAGAGGACTATCCATAACCACAGAAAATGAGAACACAAAGCAGCACCTGATGATTTGTATAGAAGTCCTGTTGCAGTTCCAGCAACCACCGTGTTCAGTTCATCATCCACACACTCTTCCGTATGACAACACCACACCAAAAACGCTATACATCAAGGCTGGGGACAAACACATCATCTGGTGTTTGACTTTTCTCCTGAGCTACATGCATCAAGCAAAAATAAAACAGATACATATGCAATGAATACCTCCAAGATGTTATTTACTAGAAGAGCACTCTGGAAGATACAGCCTTGAAGGTTCAATGGATCCTGGAGAATTATTTTCCTGCTCATTGAAATAAGAAGTACAGGCTGAAAAACTCACGCCCTATCTTTATTTTTCTTTTTGACAATAGCATAACTAAAAGTATGAAATGTCAATGTTTATACCTTTAGTAAATTTCAATATTCACAGTAATGTATTACCTCAGAGAATGCACACAATTTGTAGACAATAAGTTGATGGTTTTGTGTTCCATGGACACTTTCTCAATATGCTTGCTGTACAGTTTCTGGACCCGCTGTCTGATCTGGATCCTTGGAATCCAGCACATCCTATCTTTCTATCAAGTTTACTTCCATTCGCTTCTGTGGTTTTGCGAAACCAATGTAAGTGAACACATTAACTCCTTGGAAGAGATATTCAAAGAATACCTCCCCAATAAAGACTTCCTGTGGGTTTGAAATATTTTGTTGTCTTTCCACACTAGATCTGACTCCTCATTAATCCTTTCCAATCAATGCCGCTTAATGTATTGTTTCCCTTGGCGACAGATGATTTGTCATTTCATCTTGCATCTTTTATTATAAATGCAGAAGCCTTTCATGATATATCAACAGACAGGATAAGACATTTCACTCAGTATTCTTTTAAAAGAAGAGTTAATGGAAGAGCATTTCTCATGTCAACTGACAACTGGATGGGACTTTTAAGAAATCCAAACAAAGTAAACAAATGAATGAATAGATGACTTACCAACAACTCCCAACGTCTGGGCACTTGACGCTCCTGCTTTGTGATGAAGTTGAGCATTCTGGAAAAATACAACACAAACATTATAATTAGAAAGAAAAAAAAGTGGTAAAAATGGCGGAAGACAATATGGAATCCAAAGCAGCGACAATAAACTGCAGGGAATAATTATCATGAGAGGAAAAAGAAGACGATTAGGTAAAAAAGCCTAGACATGGTCTCAAATTCTGTGACCCTTCATGCCCTGCTCTGATGATTACCTCAGTTACAATTTCCTCTCCCCACCCATGCCCTTAGAAAGTTCATGTAAAAAAAATGTCAGTGCAGGCAAATTCACGAAGATAACCACTGGATGGATGTGTTGTGCCTTCCAGAGCAGGACGCCTATTCATACGGCCTGTGAATTTATGCTATTAATTCTCTTGTCACGAACAGACGCTATAGCGTTTCCCGATGGCGTTACGCTTCTGTACGAATGAACGCTATCAAAGTTTCGGCTTTGACCGACTTTTCATGCGGTGGCAGCGTGATCAGTACACAGCAACAAGCTATAAATAGTATCGTCAGCATTCCTTTGTTCGCTTGCTCAGAGGTTTTGCGGCACCCCACCATCCACTTTGCCTCAGTTGCCGATTGACCAGACCAACCCACATGACTTACTTATCTGCATAGAAACATGGCGTCTCAATCAAGTTCTTTTGCGAATGTGTCGAAGCAAAGTCGAGCCCGTCGGCAACGTTTTAGCATTCCTGAAGTTATTGAAATGCTACAAACGGAAGGTTCAGACACTGAAGAAGAGGATGACGAAGCTGATGAAAGTGATTCCAGTGAAGAATTTTGAATTTCGAGAAGAGGAATTTGACACTGACTCGTCTGCGGAGCTCAGCGATGATGAAGGTGAGGGTGGGCCACTTTGCCACGCGAGCTGGGCGTTGAAGTGCCGTGAACGACTGGGGATTTAAGTCAGCAAGAGTTCATTGGCTTTCCTTTACGCGACTGGCACGAAGATTTGAGGTTTTTTTCCCCGAGAATGCCTCCTTTTTCTGGTACTTCTGGCCTTCGTGTGTCAGCTGAGTGCCACGCCCCCATTTTTGCATTATTCCAAGTTAGCTAGTGCATAGTAGGCATGTGATTAATATATCTTATTTCATTTCCTGGAGTGTATCTACCTTTTTTGTCAACTCATTTAGTGTATTTACTGGCTTTTTCTGCTGAATGTGAAGCTATAGACCCACTGACTGTGCAAGAGTGTTGTGATGCACCTGAAAAAAAAACCTGCACATTTTTTCACCCTCAAGCGAAAGAAATCATATGAAAGTGGGAAGTTTATTCTTTTGTATTCTACCAACACAGTTTATGCATAACACTTTCTGAAAATTTCATTGAGTTATCTCTTGTTTTGTATTTTTGGTGATTTTTTTACGAACCATAACAAATGATCCGTCCACAAGGGAAAAACAAGGGACAGAACTGTCTGTCCCAAGTGAGTTAATTTCATCAATATGTTGGATCAGAATGGGACCATGGAACATCACAACAGTGACTTGGAGGCAGTGCAGTCTTCCTCTGGTGACTTGTCTCACAATGACACTTTATAAACAGCTCCTTGTGGATGCTGAAACTGCGACATGACATACCTGAGATGATACTTCGGAAGAAAGGTGGCAGAGTGGTTAAGACGTTCGCCTGCCAATCCAACGTGTGAGAAGTGCGTGGGTTCGAGCCTGCCTTTCCGCCCTTTCTTTCCCAGTTTGAATGACAAATCGAACTGAACGTCAAGTCCATCGGATGGGGACTATAAGCGAGTCGGACCCGTGTGCCTTCCTGGCCCCCTGCACACGTTAAAGAACCCACGGCAGTTAAAAATCGAAAAGAGCAGGGGGGTTCCCCGCTGCCCTGGCAAAATTGATGTAGATTGATGATAGCCGCCTGGTATTTCTTACAAAGCCACAAAAATTGTCAATTATTGTTATCGTGTGCCATCGTGTACCGGTGGAAATGGAGGACACGTATAAACAACGTATGCATCCTATGTGAGAAACTGGAGGAATAAATGAGATAAATGAAAATGAGTGACTGATATTTGAATGGTACGGGAAACGACTGAATGAGCGCCAGTAGGCTGCTCTTCGGCCGGCTCTACCTGGGTAGGCAGCCCGTTGAATAAGTGAGGTAGTGTGTTTATTGTAAAGCGCTTAGAGCTTGGTTTGTGACTGAGGATAGGCGCTATATAAATACCCTATATATAATAATAATAATAATAATAATACTTTGTATGAGGCAGCTGGAATGAGCAGTATGGGATGAAGAATAACGTTACTGAGTGGGCACGGAAGATAAAAGAGAAAAGGATATCACAAGGTTTGTCACGAGTTTGTCAATTGGCCTATCTTGGCTGGTGGAATTATTCATTTATTTATTGTCGTTGTTGTTGTCGTGTATCCGTCCCTTAATGTGGCTTGTGGTGCGTTTGCACCGTAATGTCGTTCAGCTCAGGTTAGGTTTACTTTCTCTCTCTCTCTCTCTAATTCCACTGCCCGTGCAATTCATCCTGCAGGATCACGGGTGGCTGGTACCTTTCGCTTGAACTCGCTGTCTCTATCGGCCTCTCACCTGTCTTTTAACCTGCCGCACGTGTAACATTCCTCTTAGGCTTGAGGTATGCTCACTGTGACGTAGCGTGGCATGTTGGCTGCCATCGTTGAGGGAGGTTTTCTCTTCACTCGAGCGGAAGATGTCCCTGAGAGCGCCTGCTCTGTTTTTGGTTCTACACCACTTCGTCGAAGGTACGGTCGGTACCTCAGTGTTGATTCTAGGATTTCAAAAAAGGGGGCCCAAGGGCCCCCTCACATAAAAAAAGGGGGCCCATAGGGTGAAAATGGGAGGCCCTCAAAACGCGTGAAAATTCAGATTTTAAAGCTTAATCACAATGATTACATTATGGCCAAAGTAAACTAAAACAAAAAGAAACAAGAAACGAGTTACATTTTATTACAGAAACGCACACACACACACACACACACACACACGCACAGAGTACACACACATTCTGACATACCTTAGAAGACTTGTCTTTTTCTGGTGGTGCATGTACTCAGCTGAGCTCCCTTCTTGGCAGTCATACAGCAAGTGAGCAAGTCTGTTGTCACCTCATCATAGAATCCAGCAACTCTAAGCCTACCCCACAATTAATTCAGTCTCTTTATATGAAGTGACCATCACTATTGTCAAGATTTATATACCATCAGTATCACCTTAAGAAAACCCTTTAACTGTGAAAAGTCACTGTGTACACCTTCACCATACACAACTGAAAAGCTTTATACATATGTACAGCCCACAGAACTCCATTCATTTCTTGTAGATCCTCCTATCCTTCTGTTGCTTCCACTCTGCTGCAGCAGCTGTGAAGTCATGGTCATTGATGGGAGGACCTTCACATTTGATGGTCATCAGCACATTGAGGCTGTCTTCTTTCAGCCTGTTTCTCCTTCTTTAACCAGGGTCTGTTTTTCAACCATGATTCTTGAAACGCCTTGTAGAGTTTCTTCTGCTCCTCCGTGTTCGAACTGGAGGGATCGGCTTCGTTTTCACCATCTTCATTATCTTGCTGATCTTCGGGTTCACTGGCACTTTCAACCGTTTCGCCTCCGGCGTCGATCGGCTGAGACACGCTATCGCTTGACTGAGTAGCCGTAACGGTGGCTGTAGACTCATTATCGGCTTCCAGCTGATGATCTTTAGATATATCAGTGCGTTTTTTCTTCGTGAAGGCGAAAGAAAACAGAGTGTTTGGCTTCGCGCGCTTCATCGTTGAAGCCGACATGAGGACTGTTGAACTGCCAGTACCGCTGATTGGCTCAACTGCTGCTTCTCGGCCAATGAAAAAATTTGGTAGAACGCGCGTTCGGCTAAAGGAATTGCTCAGGAGGCTATACACACGGCAGCGGCGAAGCCGCGCTGGTTGTGCAAAAACGCGTTCGTTCTCTTTTTTTTGCGGCTTTTGGGCCGCGTCTTTCGCGATTTTTTTGCGGCCTTCAGAAAATATTGCGGGAATCCCGCAAGGGCGCGCTCTAGAATCAACACTGGTACCTTCATCCCTACGGTCGGCCTGTAGGGGAGGGACATCACATCACGTCATCTTTTTTCCGCATCTGCTCTGCTGTCCTCTCAACTGGACAGAGGGCAGAGAGAGTCGCTTGACCCGCCACTTTGGGTCACCCACGGGTAGCTGGTAAGCATCAGTTTCGTGGTTTATTTGTTGTTGTTTTTTTTTTGTTGTTAGCCGTTTAATTTTTCTCTTTTGCGCAATTTCTTTTGTTTTTCAAAATTATAAAAGAAATATTGTTTGAGACCACTTTTTCTGGTTAATTCAATCTTTAACCTGGCCAGTCAAAATTATATCCAAAAGTCTTTCTCCGTTTTATGCATCTGGTGATGCGGTAGTCGGCGGGGATGGGGGAGAACCTGGTGATTCAGGGTCCCGGTTGGTACTTGCTTGGTCTCGCTCGTCCGCCCCTGTCACAATTGCCGGTCTCGCATTCTTCGGCCACCATCTGTTTGTGCGTGCAAGGGGAACGAGAGTTTTCTGTTTGCGAGCGTGCGTACGCATGATTAGTCGTTTGGATGCGTGGTTGGAGAATTGTGTCATTTTGAAATGTTGTCATAAAATGTGTGGATAATTGTGCCATTGAATTATTATTATTTGCAAATGTGGTGGCAGTTATAGAGCGGCGGTTGCTGTATTTGTTCAGTTCCTGGGAAGGGAAAATGTTGAGCGTGAGTGAGAGAAGGATGAATAGATAGTTGTTATTCATGTGTTTAACCTGTCAATGTAATCTCTTACCTGCTTCGGTGGAGGAGACCTTTAGCAAACATTCCTCGTTTGGTTTGTTGACTGTGTTATGCTCAGGTCTGTGTTAAGCTGATGTGAACAATTTATTCAGCAAACACCTCCCCTCGCCCATCATGCGAGTGGCTGTTAGGATTTAACAGCATGTGTCAGACCGTACTGACTGCGGGGTTCCAGTACCCATTCCCCTTTCTTCTTTCCTTCCAGTGCTTCCTTTATTCTCTCCTCCCGGGGCTCCACCCGATGCTGGCACTGTTGGGGCCGCGCACTGGTTGAGGAGCACGTGGACTTTGCTGGATGTTCCTGGCCCTGTCCGGGACTTTCCGCGGCGGCGCCTCGTCCCACCGGAGGCGTTCTCCACTGCCCACGGACCTTCTGCAGCGCACGTGACCGGCGTGTGCCCTTCTTTCTTCTTTCTCCTTCCCTTCCAGTTCCTTCCTTCTCTCCTCCCGGGGGCTCCACCCGATGCTTGCGCTGTTGGGGCTACGCACTGGTTGAGGAGCACGTGAACTTGGCTGGATGGTCCTGGCCCTGTCCGGGACTTTCCGCGACAACGCCCTGTCCCACGGGAGCCATTCTCCACCGTCCACGGACCTCCTGCAGTGCACGTGACCGGGTGTGGGTAACTCTGTGTCGTGCCCTTTTGGGGGTGCGCGTGTATCAAGGGTGTCGGCCTTGAAACTCTATTCAGGAACAGACCCGGTTTGGGGGTGCCTGAATCGACCCGGTGCTCTCGGAGGACTTTGGAGAGACAGAGGTGTGGGGGAACCACGTGAAGCAAGGAAGGGAATGACTGTTGGAAATGATTATTTATGATTTATGGTTATGGTGTGTGCGGGGGAAATGATTATTTATGATTGTGCATGTTGTGTGTGTTGGAATGCTTGTTTGTGACTATGTGCATGTTGTGTGTGTTGAAATGCTTAATTGTGATTGTGCGTGTTGTGTGTGTTAGAAAGCTTATTTGTGACTATGTGTGTGATGGTGTGAATAAATGGTGTATTGTATCGTAATCTTTCTCGTGTGGTCTCTTGCGAGGCGTGTGAGGTCAGTCACTCCCTTCACTCCCATCTAAACCGATCCTGTCAGGGCAGACCTTCAGGGGTCGGTCGTGACAAGGATTATAAATCAAAATGAATGAGAAATTTAGCTGAGTATTTTAAAAAAACTGCCATCTCCCCAGAGATATTTTCTTGCTGCCAACATGCATATGTGAAAGTGCTTGCCTGTGTGTGTGTGTGTGTGTGTGTGTGTGTGTGTGTGTGTGTGCACGCGCATGTGTCCATACATATGCGCGTGAGAGAGATAGAGAGAGAGAATGTGCATGTGTGTGCAGTGATATTTCCTGAAAATTAAGGGGTCAGAATCGGTGCGTAAAATGTGTTTCCAAATTTTCAGGGGGTCACAAAAATATCAGGAGGTCACACTTTATAACTGCTTGTAAATGTACTGAAAACCACACACACACACACACACACACACACACACTCACACGCATGTGAACGCGTTCTGACTTGCTCACACTATCAGGGATGAGAACAGATTTTTAAAAAGCAGAGGAGATTTTTCTGTTGGGGGTCTGGGGGCAAAGCCCCCAGTGGGGTCAAGGGGCAACGCCCCTGCGGGGGTCAGGGGGCAGCGCCCCCTGAAGCTGAAGCATTTTTTTAATATTTAAAGAAAAATCCACATTTAAAACCATCAAAATATGTTTCTAGCCTTCAATTCAAACCTCAAATTCTGAGGGTTTTTTTTTCTTTTTTCTTATTGTTTTGTTTTTGTTTTTTGTCAAACATGCAAATGGATTTAATACAGGGCTCTCTGCGTTTGTGGCTGGTCGATTTACGTAAGAAATGGGTTTTTCCGAAAATTACCTGCCCTTGGCCCTGGTTCTATTATTAGTAACTAGACGTCTAGGTTTTGTTTCACAACATAAAGTCAAATGACGAATGTTTCAGCTAACTGAGATAGTTTGACCATTGCAAATGAATGATAAAATATAACAAAGAAGAGAGCAAAATCACCAACAGCTTACTTTCCAAAGTTTAATTGTTCTTCAATGCAGCGACACGCTGCCTGTGAACCAGGCGTTTCATGTGGTCAGCAATCGTAATGAAGCCACGACTTCCGAAGCTGATTTTCTTGTTGCAAGCTAGACATAACGCCTGCTCGTCACTGCTTTTGCATATGCTATCTCTAACTCTACTCCCAAACACACCTCTTCCTCGAGCCAGTTTTCTTTCCAACGGTTGGGATATTTTTATTTTTATTTTTATTTTTTGCGATTTCGTTCGACGCCATGAATCACAGATGACACTCGGTCGATCGGCGCTGTAAGCGGATGTGCAGTGGTTGGCCGAGTCAACCGAATAAAAACCAGCCCATTTGGGTATAAGCCTAGAGTAATCTCGCCGGAGGCGTCTCGCCGAGATTGGGAGCAAAGAAAATCGCGATAGCTTTTTTTTTCTTTTCGGCGGAGATTTTTTCAAACGGCGGACATTTTTTTTTAAGACGGCGGAACGGCGGAGAACGGCGGAGCTGTTCTCATCCCTGACTATACACAGAGAAAGAATGAGACAGAAATGGATAAGAGGTACTGATAACAAAATTAATAAAACACTCCAGATGATGTTAGACATTACTTACATTACTTATTTAGATCCATGTTCCAATGTTAATAAAGTGTTAACTAAAAGTGAATGTGACCACCAGTACTATCAGGATTTTCACTGTGAAACTTAATTATGTGGGATATCCTATGAGATTATCATCACAGAATTTTCACATCATGAGCCATTTCCGTAAGTGCTGAAACATTTTATTATTTGACCATATTCCAGTCGCCTTGCAATGATCATCGTAAGAGGTGAGGGATGAATATTCGTGGAACCTTTGATGGAGCTATGTGGGTTGGCCACTATTGCACTGTGCCACACATTCCTAGTCCATAATGGAACCCTATCGATCATCTGAACCGTTTGTGTCTAGATTTCTTAGTTTTTGTTCCATTTGCTGGATTATCACGCACAAGCCACAGATGAACTGTCGATTTTGATTCTGTAAAGCTGAATTTCATACAGTTTTCCATGTTGTTCATGCTTGGCCGAATCATGTGATCTCGTGGACCAATCATAGACTGAGTTGACTGGCTGAATCACGTGATCTCGTGGACCAATCATAGACTGAGTTGACTGATTTGATGATTCTTGTTAATTTTTAAGTAGACCAGGGTTCTCAAGCGGACGTTGTTCATCAAATCAAAACATTCTAAAACATCAAGGAAAGTTACGTTTTTATTGACTTCGATTGTGGCGGATGACGAAAGTGCTTTTAAGTGATGCACTACTTGGAGTTGTTATGCGTACAGGAGAAAATCATTGCATTGTGGTAAATTTTGGTACGTTTTAGTGATGCACTGGACTGAATCCAAATGTGTCAGATGGGATTTTTATGCATCAGAGATGCACGTTTGCACGTAAGAATTATTACTAGCGTGTACCTTCACGTTTACATAAGGTACACATTCATGTAAATGAATGAAATAAATGGATAAAATGAGAAATGCATCACGAAGGAAAACAGACGGAGCGAAAGTAGCATGTTCCACAGATTTTCTTCAGAAAAGCTTTGAAATGGCCGCAGCTCAGAATTAGTATTAAACTGGTTTTTTAGTGAAATAAAACGGGTTGTAAACAAAGAATGCCCGCCTTTCTGTGTATGCTGAACCAGTCAAAACAAATGAAAAAGATGACATTCTGGTGGTGATTTGAAAATATGACTGGCTTATGGCTGCACAGGTTGAAAATCAATGGGTTTTGACTCTTGTTTTCATCTGTCAGAATCTAGGACAGTTTTTTTTCAATCTGCGTATGTACAACTGGGTCTGCATTCCAGAGATGCCCTGCTCAGATACAAATCAAGTTCAAATGAGAAGAAAAATAATTCATCTGAGCTTATGTACTGCTTGCTGGTGCAGCAAGAAAACGCACTTGAAAAACACACAAAAAAGAAGAAGTTTGAGCTACTCACTGTGTTCTTCGTACAGCTCCTGTCAACTGATTTGCACTGGTTTCTCTCAGTCCTGTGTACAGACCGTTTAACCCACCCACAGCTGCCCCTGTTGACAGATCAAAAACACTGAACATATTCACCACTTCAATTATAACATCATTACTATTCTGACTGTAATTCTAACTTCATTACTTCAATTATAACATCATTACTATTCTGACTGTAATTCTAACTTCATTAACATTTTCAACTGCAACAATTTACTAATTTTCTGATGTTCTTATGCACAATGTTCGAAACATTTTCACAAGAACTGCAGAAATGGTGACCTTTATGACACTATCAAGAAGAAACATAAGGGGAAAAAAAGGCCATTTTTCCTTTTCAAAACATGAAAATGTTGTGACAGGTCTATCATGTAACCTGAAAAATATGGTAAACAAATAGCCAATCATCCAATCTGAAATTCTTTGCCACTCAGCTAAGCAAAATAGATATTTTGCAATAATATATAATAGAAAAAAAAAATCAAATCAAGTTCAGTTAAGTACACAATGATTACAAGGAAACCTGCTGTATCTTATGTCAATCCCATATATCCACTACCCACCTGCAAAGACAGAGCCACCGATCTGTGAAAACGATAACTCCAGACGGCCTCTCTGTCTGCTGGCCCCCTCCGGAAATATGAACTGGGAATCTGAACCCTGAATAAGCACCAAAAAAAAAAAAAAAAATTCTTAAGCAACTTGTTGGTAAAGTAAGAAATAAAGTGGATGTGCAATACTGGAATAAGAAATGAAATACAGAGCAGTTACACTGAGCACTGATTAGGACAAACTGGGAAAAACAATGGACTACAGACAAAATCCCTGCTTTCCTACCTGAATCTGTTGCAAGACATTAAAGCAAAATGTAGCTAAAAAAGTGGTCACTTAATGCTAGTGGTGATGCACTCCAACAACTGCAGATCAAAAGTTAACATCACTAATCTCCGTTTCTCTCCTCACTCTCTCTCTCTTTCCACAATGTGTGCACATGAGAGAGAGAGAGAGAGAGAGAGAGAGAGAGAGAGAGAGAGAGAGAGAGAGAGAGAGAGGAGAGTGTGTGTGTGTGTGTGTTTAAACTTTGGCATCCTGCTGACAAACTGTTTTGAGCGAAACTGAAATTTTTTTTTCCATTTTTTTTTTTACTGAATGTGCAAAAGGAAACTATACTACAGGCCATCCACTTGACCATTTAGCTGTACGCAGTTCTTCCATGTAAACTGAAACAGTGTTGTCTTCTAGGTCCTTGTGAGACAGGCCAGAGGACTCTCTTTCCTCACACATGATGGATGAATGAAAGCAATTTTCATTTTGAGAGGCAAACTCAACTTGGGAAAGGTAAAGGATCTGATGTTGTAGATACATATTTTTTTTTATAATGAAGAGCAAGGACATTACCTTAATGCAAAAACCAGAAATCTCTTTCTTCTCAGAGCATTTGCTGATAAGCTGCAGAAACTTAAGGTAGCCAAAAGGGCCAAAAAAAAAAAAAAATGCGCAGAAATTTACAAATAGCGTACATGAAAAATTTGTCAAAACATTTTCAGAGAAACATAATGAACTCTGAACTCATGTACAAATCTTAGTCTTGCCTTTGGTCATTGTGCCTACCTAGTACCTGTAACTTACGATGTCAGTCTTGAATTTTTTCACGAGACAAGGTTGAGTCCCTTTTCAGTATGTTGCTACAGACTTAAAAGGTGTGAATGGACCAAAATAAAAAGAAAAGAAAGAAAAACAGTAGATGATGTACAGAGTATTGTCTATCATACACTGAGTGTTGTCTGTTGCCCATGGCAAGTTTGGCAATTTTCACATCATGGCTCCCTGGATAATACTGCGATGAGCTGAGGATGATACTAATAAAAACCTGCTTACCTTCTCAGAGACCAACGTGCAATAGAGTGGTGAAATGTGTAATCTGGGAGGTACATGATACTACTATGCTTCTACTTACAGCAACTTAACAAATTCATATTCACATTCTTTGTAGAGGTCCTTCCCACATCCATTTTACTGTTTTAGTTAGCAACAACATTGCACTCAAAACTGATTCTCCCTGATTCCCTCATTGCTCAATCACTCAATACTGTTCGGCAATGTAATTGCCCAGCTGAGCTATAGTTGTGCAGCACTATAATAAGCACATCAAACCATTATGGGCACTCATTATATTTAATGAGAAAGCAGCATTTTCAATTGCACATTGGTCATATAAACAGCTTTTTCAAAGTTCAACTTTGGCTATCACTAAAGTGGAATGTGCTGAAGAAAATATCATAAATTCATCCCTTGAATATAAATTTCTTACACTGAAAGTCGAAGTTAAATAGGTCAGCCATCATTACCAGATTGTAATGAGTATGACTAAGACGAACTGGCAAATCCAAACAAAGACATTTTTAATCTATACTTTTAATCAATTATCGAGCTCAACTGATCACCTCCACCATAACATTTCTCATAACTTAACCATTCTTTAACGGTTTATTCGCAAAGTTGTAAGCAAAGCTGTTTACAGTATTAATATTTAAATGAGTTATCAGTTGTGTTGTGAAGTTAACGAAACACACAGTCAACCACACACACAAACATTTAACACTAACAGTAACAACACACAGAGCACAAAACAAAACAAAACCCAAACCCTCACAAGACCACTCAACGGCCACATACAGGACTTATGTAGGCAGGATCAAAGTTGAGGTATGGAGACATAATGGAACCAGCAGGCCCGGCTGTCACTGCAACACAAACATTCACAAAGTTCTGATCATTTTCACTAACTTTATATCACTTGGTAATTTTGTTTTTTCAATGCTTGCTAGATTTTGTGTCAGCTTATCGCAGACAGAGTATAATCTGTGTTAACTTGATGTTATTTGGTTGACATAAAATCAATGTGGTAGCATATAATCCAAAACTAGTAAAAGTAGTATTGGGACAAGTTTTTATCCCAATTCCCTACATGTATCTAAGTCCAGCCATGTAATGTCTCCCCTGCTGCCACGCTCTCCATGAGTTTCATTCTACTATTTGGTTAACATAAACTCAATGTGGTGGCATATCTGTGTAAAAAGTAAAACGCAGCCATTTTTTTTTTAACAAACTATAAAATCTCAAACAAAAAACAAACATTATCAATACAAGAAGAGCTTAATCAAATGAAAAATTGGCTTTGACTTCCTTTCTGGACCTGGCAAGGGGAGACAATACATCACATGGCTGGACATAGATGTCGGGAATTGGGGGAAAAACTTGCCCAAATGCTACTTTTACTAGATTTGGATAATAACTTTCACATCATCAGAAATGTGCACAAAATATGAACAATCTGCCTAAAGACTTCTGGAGAAATGTTTTGTCTTGCAAGTAATGAAGCACAAGGAAAATGCAAGTACAAGAAACAGAAACGTGGGCTTAATTACCGCTGGTCTGTGATGCAGAGGAAGAAGGGAGGAGGAGAAGCACAAAATCTGTTTAGTATATATATATAATAAAGAATATTCACACAATATGCTTTATACTGTTTTCTCCCCAATTCCTGCTCAGAAAAAGACCTGGAGGACTCTGCACATGTCAAGTGAGTGTGTGTGAGTGTGAGAGAGTGTGTGTGTGTGTGTGTGTGGTGTGTGTGTGTGTGTGTATTTGTGTGTATTTGTGTGTGTGTGTGTGTGTGTGTGTGTGTGTGTGTAAGATAAGATAATGTTGCTTATAGCCCAGCCGACCGCAGAGGGCCACATCAGGGCTGTCACCACGTTAAAATCAACTCACCAGTCATTTGAAAAAAAAAAAAAAAAAAAATCCAACTTTCACACATCGCATTAAATGACATCGTCTAGAAACGCACCAGAAATTGCATTAAAAATCTTTCTTCCGTAAAATCTTAAATCAGATGAAAAATGTCAATCTCTTTCAAAAACCCAAGGATCACATCAGGCGGGACATCCCTGAACAGGATCTTCATGGACTCCGCTGTAAAATGTTTGTGTCTCACATCGTGCAAGTCCCAACACTCTAAAAGAACATGTTTCATTGTGAGTGGTGCATGACATGGAATGCACCACGGAGCTTCTTCACTCTTTAAAAGGTAAGAATGGGTAAAATACGAATGGCCGGTGTGCAGCCGGCACAGAACCGTTTCCTCTTTACGACCACCCGACGTAGATGGGAGGAAGTCTTTAAGGTTTGGACGGATCTGAAAGAGTTTGTTATTCGTCTGTGTGTTCCAATCCTCCTGCCAGAGGTCTCTCACATAATCGTTAATTTTGGGTTTCACATCTGAGCAGGGGATATAAGTGTTGGACAGTTTCTCTCTTGTGGCGTTCTTGGCTAAACGATCAACCATTTCGTTCCCGCCGATGCCAACATGGCCAGGAACCCAAGCAAGAGTAATGTTGTAACCGTCCGCCTTCAACTTGCTAAAAAGTTCAAAAAAAAGTAAAAGTTCTGGATGCTGAAGGTTGCGGCCAGCTATGGCCTCCAAAGCTGACAGCGAATCCGACAGAACCAGAAAGTCCCTCCTCGAAGAATGGGAGATTATCTTCAAAGCCAGTACTAGAGCAGTGAGTTCAGCAGAATAGACAGAAGCATCTGAATGTATATGTTCCAACAATATCTGAGAAGGAGCCCCAGGGCAGTAGGCTGCACAGGCCACTCCATCCTCAGACTTGGAACCGTCAGTGAAAACTTTTTGATAGGATGGGAATTTGGAACAGAGCTCGGCATACAAAGCCTTGTACGCCAGAGAGCTGGTAGACTCCTTACGGAAAGCTGCGAGATCGAAACGAATCTCTGGTGTGAAAAAGGTCCATGGAGGTTGATCCGGAAACTTGGAAAAATCGGAAACTACTCCCAGGTCTATACCTGCATTCCGCACGTGAGGCTGCATACGAAGCCCAAACGGCGGAATACATTTCGGGTTTGTTTCAAACTTACTTTGGAACGGAGGGTCAAAAACACAGTCATAGGCAGGATTCTGCGGTTCTGAGAACAGTCGGATGTAATAATTCAAAGACAGTTTCAGCCTGCGATTGGACAGTGAAGGTTCACCTGCCTCTGCGTACAGGCTGTACACAGGGGTGGTGCGGAACGCTCCAAGACAGAGACGAAGCCCTTGATGGTGGATAGGGTCCAAGAGTTTGAGGTAAGATGATCTTGCGGAGCCGTACACAGCACAACCGTAGTCCAGTTTAGAACGGACCAGGGCTCTGTAGAGGTGCAACAAAGTTTTCTTATCAGCGCCCCAGTCGGTGTGTGCTACGACCCGCAGAATATTCAGTGCCTTTTGGCAAGCAGTTTTGAGGTTTTTAACCCTTCCCGTACGTCGCCAAAAAACTCACACGCCGTACATCGTGGGTGCGCACACACCCATGGTCGTTATATAGGCGATTCGGTGAATAGTCCTCGCCGTACATCGTGGGTGCACACACACCCATGGTCGTTATAATAGGCGATTCGGTGAATAGTCCTCGCCGTACATCGTGGGTGCACACACACCCATGGTCTTTATATAGGCGATTCGGTGAATAGTCCTCGCCGTACGTCGTGGGTGCGCACAGACCCATGACTATTTCATAGATTTGCATTTGTATTTTTGCATTGTTTTTTCTATGCATGCGTATGTCTGTGTGTGTGTGTGTGTGTGTGTGTGTGTGTGTGTGTGTGTGTGTGTGTGTGTGTGATGGTGCCAGTGTATGTGTGTGTGTGTGTGTGTGTGTGTGTGTGTCTGTCTGTCTGTCTCTCTCTCTCTCTCTCTCTCTCTCTCTCTCACACACACACACACACACACACACACACACACACACACACACACACACACACACATGCGAGTGCGTAAGAATAAAAGAAAAGAAGACAAGTTCTGCAGATGAAAATGTTTATCAAACTAGCTTAAGAGCAGTTCATGTATAACCTATCAGCGCATGACAAAAGCAAGAACAGCAATAACATTGTCATTTCATAACAAGAGGGTGATAAAGAATGCAAGCTGATAAAACAACCGTGTAATTTTCATTTCTCTGTTGAAATAGAAAATCAACTTTGTTTCACCAAAATAAAATAACAAGCATGACTAGATTTATGACAGAACCATTTGTTGCAGCTGTTGAACTTTGGAGGAAGAACTTCTTCCAGACAAGTGGAAGACGACCAAGTTGCAGACATCTCCTTAGGGTGCATCAGTGATGGAATCGGCACACTGTTTGCAGACTCAGGGCACATTCATCTGACTCAGGGGCACATTCATCTGACTCCTCAGCACTTGCAGAAGCTCTGACAACTGCAACAACAACAATAACCATATCTGTTACACATACACACACACACAAAGACACACACATACATATATCTTTGCAAAGTCATTACTATAATGACTGAAGAATTGTATAGCCTGCACTTGTTTTCCCCCACTACTTAATTGTTCAGCATTATGTGTGTGTGTGTGTGTGTGTGTGTGTGTGTGTGTGTGTGTGTGTGTGTGTGTGTGTGTGTGTATCTCACAAGCATGAATGCATAAATATGTGCGCACATATACATATATGAGCCCCATTTTTATTTGACACAATAGCACTGAAAACTGCAACAAAAATAAATTTGTAAACACACAAACTCCTCCCCATCCACACACGTGCGCACACAGAACATCAATACCTGGTTCATACATCGTGTGTGTGTGTGTGTGTGTGTGTGTGTGTGTGTGTGTGTGTGTGTGTTTCTCTTCACCCTTACCATTTGCTTGTCCTATGACATCAGGTTCCTCTTCATCAGTAAGGTCACACCACTGACTGGTCTCCCGTCACCATCCGTGTTGTCTTGAATAAAATTCAGTGCATCTTCTGGGCTGGAAAAAAAAAAGAAAGAAATATAAACGTTTCTTTCCTGTTCCGTGTTTGTGTTTCTGTTTACGTGTGTGTAATATATGTAAAGTGTGCATGCATGTTTCTATGCTCAGATGTGTGTGTGTAAGTATATGCATCAAATTCAATGTGTGTCTCTGTACTTTTAGAGCATAAACTGACGTTCATCAATACACGCTTTGATCGTTGCTCACTGCACACATGCACATCTGGTTATACTGACTGCTCAAAGCGTATGAGGCAAATGAGGGGCTGAATACTTACAGTTTAGTGCTTTAACAGCATCATCTGGTTCAGCTCCATTGGCAACATTCAGGGCTTCAAATATGTTGAGACGTTCCATTATGGATGCAGCCTGCAAATATTCATATGTACCATTTTATTTTATGGTTCCCAAAATACATATTTTGTTTGATCTAACCATCAGTTTTCAGCTCTATAGCTGTGCTGCATAGATTTGCTGTATGCAATAAATTTGACTTGCTTTCATGTACTTTCAGGCGATAAAGCCTTTTTACTGCTGTGAGTGTTGTAACAATTACCATCAATTTATTACTGTAGCCTATACGATCAATGAAATTAGTTTCACATGCTAAAATTAAAAATGATAGAACACAAACGCAGAATGTAGTTACATCGCACCTACTACAGACACAATGTTATGCTCGTTTGACCACAGCTCCTGTAATATAAAAAGAGCATGAGCAATAAGTGTGAAGAAGATCGAGCCCGTTATGGAATGCAGTGTAACATTATGTATAAAATGAGAGGTAGGTAAACAGAAAATGTGAATGTATACTTACTTTGAAACACAGCGAAACTTCAGCACATGGCGATCTGGAACTTTTCCACAGGCTCGGCAGGCTTCAGTGGCGGGAAATGTGACGTCAGTAAACCACGCAGTACCTATATTTGCACACGGCACTGTTCTGTCGAGTTCTTAGATGATGCTAGCACAGTGTGTGGAAACTTCCATTACTGAGTAGGGCTAAGCACGCATAGTTTCTTCTTTGGGAGTATGGGTGTGTGTGCACCCACGACGTACGGCCCGCATAGTTCCTTCTTTGGCAGTATGGGTGTGTGTGCACCCACGATGTACGGCCCGCACAGTTCCTTCTTTGGCAGTATGGGTGTGTGTGCACCCACGAGTACAGGGAAGGTTATACGATGTTTTGTTGTTTGATTATTTGTTTATTTAAAGGCAAAATGGCATCATTTTTGGGTAGTACGTGCTCAGTCCCTTTACTAACAAAGTCATAAATTCAGTAAGATTGTATGCACAATAACTGAAATATGAAACATTAATAAAAGTATGGGTGCATTTTGCACCCACGGTGTACGGGAAGGGTTATATGGCTGAGAAAGTTAAGTTTTTGGTCAAAAATGACTCCCAGAATTTGGCCTCTTTAACAGCTGGAATGGAGATTTCCCTACTTGAAGTTCCGGATCTGGAAAAAAAACTGACGGAAATTATGGAAGTGAATTACACTGGGTTTTTGTAGCAGAAAAGGTGAAACCGTTTTCATCCGCCCCCGATGGATTTTTTATCTACGCAAAGCTGGAGCCTGCGCTGGACACTCGGGTACAGGCTTCCAGTTGCGTAGACAGCAAATCATCCACAAACAATGAGCAAGTCTGAACCCTGCTGAACTGATTGAACAATGTTGTTGATCTTAATACTAAAGAGGGCAGGAGATAGTATGCTCCCCTGTGGAAACCCAACTCCTGCTCGTGGACATCAGAGAGAGTGGTGCCAACCCGGACCTGAAACTGTCGTTCTGCCAAAAAATTTTGAATAAAAAGCGGAAGATGACCTCGAAAACCCAGATCGTGGAGATCATGGAGTATCCCGACTTCCAGGTGGTATCGTAGGCCTTCTCCAAGTCAAAGAAAATTGCCACTGCATGCTGTCTGTTTAAAAAAGCGTTCCTAAGTGTAGATTCCAGACGAATCAAAATGGTCAACGTACTACGATGTTTGCGGAAACCACACTGTTCTTTCGCCAAAAGGCCATCGGTTTCCAGTTTCCACATGAGCCTTAGCATTGACCATTTTTTCCATTAATTTACAAACACAGCTGGTCAAAGCTATGGGACGGTATTTGAAGATTAGAAAGATCTTTTCCAGGTTTGGGGATGGGAATAATGAGGGTTTTTCGCCAAGAGGGTGGAAAAAAAACCTGTAGTCCACACATGGTTGTAGACCTGTAGCAGTATGTTCAGACCTTCTAGCGGAAGATGTTTCAACAGCTGATAATGGATGTCATCTATACCTGGAGAGGAATCGCTTGCAAGAAAAGCAAGGCAGATTTCAGCTCGTTTAACGTGAAAGGAAGATTGTATTCTTCCATGTCGTCGGACGAAAAGTTGCAGGGTGATTTTTCTTTTAGGGCTTTGTTTTTGACAAAAGTGGCTGATTTATTAGAAGAGGAGGAATTCTTTTCAATGGTTTGAAGCAAGCAGATTAGCAACTGCTTTCTTCTCTGTTATTAAAGAATCCGAAAACTTGAGATGGTTCACAGTGGGACAGGTGTTCTTCCCTTTGATTTTCTTATGATGTTCCACACTTTTTTCTTGGAAGTTTTTGATGTCAGCCTGGAGCAGAAGCTTCTCCAGGACCGACGTTTTACTGATTTTAAAAGTGTGTCTAGATTTTGCACGGAGTTTTTTGATGGGCTCGAGCGTTGGGACCCGAAGGTCGTTGGTACACCTGACGCTGAGCCCGTTTTCGAACTTTGGAAATTTGTTGGCAGTCTGAATCAAACCAGGGTGTTTTTGGCATTTGAAGTTTATCGGTAAGACACTGGAATACAAGCTTTAGCACACTTGATCACAGTGTTAGTCAGTGATTCAGCTGGGTCCGGACTCTGAAGAAAGTCAGTGTCCTGGAATTCTTTAGAAATAGTGGTTGCAAATAGATCCCAGTTTGCTTTCTTGTAATTTAGATGTTGAGAGACAGAGACGTGTTCAGTTATGACGGGTTGTAGTAAGACAGGGAAATGGTCACTTCCGTGCAGATCGTCATGGACAGACCACTCATAGTCCAGGACCAGCGAGGGGTCACAAACCGACAAATCTAAACACGAAGTGAACCTGTGAAGAGTGGAGGTAAGTTGCAGATCCGTCGTTCAGACAACACAAATCCAAATCCGAAAGGACATCCTCAATCAGCAGACCTCTGGATGACGTACCGGCACTACCCCAAAGAGGGTTGTGACCGTTAAAGTCACCCAACAGCAAAAAAGGTCGAGGAAGTTCTCTTATCAGACTGACAAGTCCTGACGACAAACCGGGACAGAAGGAGGTAGATAAAGGGAACAGATTGTCACAGTCTTGTGGAGAGTGACTCTCGCAGCTAAAAGCCTGAAGGGAGGTAGACAGAGCGACAGGACTATACAACAAGGTTTGTGTAGGAGAAGGGCAACACCGCCCGACAGTCCCAACGTGGATGGTTGTGCAGGTTTGAAAGAACATTAAAGCCAGAAAGAGTAAAGGTCTTCTGGCTTTGAATTTGAGTTTCCTGAAGAGCCATGACAGAAGGTTTTATAGATGACACAGAAGCTGTAACTCCTCAAAGTTGGAATTTAGTCCACGGATATTCCAATTGGGATATTGTACAAATCCATGGTGCAGAGGCGAAAAGGAGAGAAATCAGGTCATCTCCTCCTCAACGTCTGCTTCTAATGGAGTGAATTTATTTGAAGTTTCACTGAACTATGTTGTTCTTCAGACTGCTGGCAGACTTGCCAACAGCGAAGAAGGTCTGGATTTGGGAGAGACGGTGGAGGTTTCTTCCTCATCTCCACCGTCTCTACACTGGGTGGAACTCCCTTGCCCGCACGGGCACTGGACAGAGGAGTTCGAGGCTTGGGTGCTGGTTTTTTATATCTGCCCAGCAGCAGATGTTGTAGACTGCTGGGCAGTCTGAGGGGTGGCGGATTTTTTGCCTCCACCAGGGGCAGTCACTTTAGGTTGGGAGGTGGTGGACCCGCTCCCACCAGAGCTGACAGTTCTTCCTTGCAGTGTCTTGGAAAAAATAAATTCATCAGTCTGACAGCAGACTGACCTAGTGGAAACTTTCTTTACGGCCGATAGCATATGAAGATGCTGTGGGCGTCTGACTGCCCACAACCTGTTTACGGGCCTCAAAAAAGGAGATTTTCTTTTCAGTTTTAATTCGTTGGATAGTGGATTCCTGTATCCAAAGAGTGGCAGTTTCGTGAAGAGGAGGGATGGTCGCCACCGCAGTTAGCACAATGTGCCGGATCTTTGCACGGCCCATCATGGGTTGCCTTGCAGCAACACCGCACTACTCCTGCCAGAACAGCGGTCTCTGACATGTCCAAACCTCTGGCACCTGAAGCATCTCAACGGGGACGGGACATACAGCTCAACGCGGACGTTCAGGTAGCCAACCTTGTTGACCGGAGGCAACACAGGGTTGCAGAAGGTCAGAAAGAGGGTATTGGTGGCCACTCTCTCTGCACCTTTCTTGACTGTCCCCTGCGCACCTCCGTCACACCCTGGGACGCCAGTTCCGTTTTTATTTTCTGCCTCTGAGACACCCATTAGATCTCTGCAGCGAATCACACCTTTGGATGAATTTAACTGTTTATGGGGAGTCACCCTGATCTCCCTATCCACTAGTTTTATTGCTTTCAACAGCTGTCCAGATTGTTTCTGTGATCGACATTGAACAGAAACGAACCATTCTCAACCTTTTTATGGACCTAGGTTCACCTGCTATACCATGAAGCCCTTTTGGACAGCAAAAGGGCTCAGAGCTGAAAGGGGTCTGTCCTGCTCTGTCCCTTCCACCACGAGCCAGGAAGCCCAGAAACCTGTCCTCTGCCTTACCTCACTGTCAGAATCACTGTCTGTTTCTAATTCCCCTGAAATAGGGATACTGCCTTCCTCTTCCTTTTGGGGGGGGTAGTTTTTTGAAGAAGTCATATTTAATTTATTGAAATTCATCCCTCCCTTACCCACCCACCTTGGAGTCCAACTAAGGGGCCAGGCCAAGAAACCAATGTCTTGACCCCTTCCAGGCTTCGGGAGAGGACATACGACAAGCAGAAGCAACCAACCCTATCCCCCCTGATCATGCTCAACTCCGGGAACAGAGAGTGAGCACTGCAGGGGTTTACTTGGCCAGCTGGGGAACTGCCCGTCTTGACCCAAACCCAAGAAGGGGAGCGATTAGTACACCCGGGCCAAAGTGTACTCCCTGTCTAGGAGAGGTCCGAGCCAAAGTGATGTGTTGAGAGCGCTGGCCCTCTCAATCACCAGGATCTCATTCCCCTCCGATCACAGGTCGCACCGCACGGCAAACGCGGGGATCTTAAGGAGACCACAGAGAGAAAAGGAGTGTGGGAAAAGAAGACTTGAAGGGGAGACGAAGATAGAAAAAAGGGCCAAATAAGGGAGGCAGAAAAACAAGAAAAGGAGAAAGGCGGGTTTACTCTTAGTCAGGATCCTCACCCTTAGCTATCTGACATGGGAAGCCCTACCAGGGGCATCAACTCCTTACCACGTTACGCTTAGGCCAAACAGCATCTGCACCTCTCAGGCCTAGAAGCAGTGTGAAAAAAACAGCCTATCTCCAAGTATTGATGCCCCCGCCAGCAAAGCTAAGGGATCATTGGACCACGCAAACCTTCCGACCACGACAAGGTCGCAACCCCCCGGAGGGTGTGTGTGTGTGTGTGTGTGTGTGTGTAGAGAGAGAGAGGAGAGATGAGAGAGAGAGAGAGAGAGAGAGAGAGAGAGGAGAGAGAGAGTGAGAGAGAGAGACAGACAGACAGACAGACAGACAGACAGACAGACAGACAGACAGCAACAGAGACTGTGTGCACATGCATGCATGTGTGTGAGTATGTGTGTGTGTGGACTCTGTGTGTGTGGTTGTGTGTGTGTGTGTGCATGCATGTGTGTGTGTGTGTGTGTGTGTGTGTGTTGTGTGTGTGTGTGTGTGTGTGTGTGTGTGTGTGCGTGGTGTAGTGAGTGTGTGTGTGCATGAATGCTTGTTCATATTATGATACCAACATCACTTCGAGACATTGCAAATTACTTTCAAATGATCTCTGATCAGTGACTGAAATGTGAGTGCATCTATTACTCAACTGTGGTAAGTACACATACAATAGTACTTTTTCAACATCAGTTATGTAATGTGCTTAAGAGTGTGTGTGTGTGTGTGTGTGTGTGTGTGTGTGTGTGTGTGTGTGTGTGTGCACGCTCAGACACAAGTATGTGTGCATGCTCATGTTATGAGTGTCCATCTGTGTGTTGTACATGTGTGTGTGTAGGAGGGGGGAGAGAGAGAGAGAGAGAGAGAGAGAGAGGAGAGAGAGAGAGAGAGAGAGAGATGAGGAGAAGAGATGAGAGGAGAAGGATAGAGGAGAGAGTAGAGAGTGAGGAGAGAGAGAGAGAGTTGTAGAGAGGAGAGAGAGAGAGAGAGAGACAGTGAGAGACGTTTGTACCAAAAGCGCTCAAATGGTCGATCTCCATTGCTGAGAAAATGTTGGCAGCATGCTGGTACATGAGGATTGTGGTGTGGTGACCATTCTATAGTAGGATTTACTGGCACAGCATTTGTCTCTTTTCAGATTCAGAGCTTTTGGCATTGTCTGCCCATACACAACTGAAAGTGAAATCAATGTAAAAAAATTCATGTGAATACCATTCGAAAGAGAAATAGCTCACTCAAACACACACACACACCGAGAGAGAGAGAGAGAGAGGAGAGAGAGAAAGAGAGAGAGTAATGTGAATTTAATGATCAGCACTGTTGTAGTTTAATGCTACATTTTATTTTATTTCAACGAAATTATGTTTTAAACCTTTCAAGGTGAGTCTTCTCATTGGCTTTTCAAGATGGCTACCGGCGTGTTGTTCCTCGGCTTCGTTAAAGTTTTCTATTTTTCCTTGCTCTTTCTACATGTGACAGGAACAACAATATTCCTAGCACTCAGTTTATTTTGAAATTTTAGATGTAGACGTAGACGCCTTTAGTTCCATTTTTGCAGGTTTTTAAAACTTGTGCAACCTGAACCATGTTAGTCTCCTGTGTGCACCTGTGCCGAGTACTGTTCTCAGTCTATTACTAGGCCCAGATTTGACCCCTGATTTCAATTAACATCAGAAATAGTACAGTGATGAGGAATTGTTTGATTAAAAGAGTTAGACATAGAGGAGTTAAATCATGGCTTTAAAGCCTTATCCTATCAGGAGACATTGAACTCAATCTGGTCCGTCCACCAAAGTAAAATATCCATGCGGAGTTTGCAAATTTGAGAGTCACCATGGAACATAAGCAGTTGCCTGTGACGTCTGCAATTCTTGGTATCACACTAAATGTATGTTAATGAATTCAGCAGTTTATGAAGCATTGTGCAATAGTGATATATCATGGACTTGTTTTAACCTGCGGGCTTCCAAATTTTTAGTTCGAGACTTTTTGAAGTTCTATGAAGACTGCAGCTCAGAAAGCAACCGTTATGACCCTATCTCACCAGACCGATCCCCAAAAGAAAACTTGAAATTTTGTCCCAAGTTTGCATCCACCCCTGATTCTAAAACTGATAAAATCCAAATCATAAAGTGCAACTGAACCCCAAATCATTAAGAGAAAAAGATAAACTTAAATGCATAGTCATAAATTTTCAATCTCTTATTCAAGAAAAAGGAAGAACTCAGTAATTTAGTCACCAAAAAAAAACATTGATGTTGTAATTGGAACGAAACTTGGCTAGAAAACTGGTACATCCAGCAGTGAACTTCTAATGGAGGATTTTGATATTTATAGAAAGGACAGACTTGGAAAAAGAGGTGGGGGAGTCTTGATTGCCATTAGAAGAACTTAGCCAGTGAGTTTTTATATCAAGGCAAAAATAGTGAAAGTTTATTTTGTAGGATTATTTTAAGAATAAGAGACCTGTCATTGTTGGATCAGTTTTACAGACCTCCAGACTCAGATGAAAATGTATGTTCGTCTATCTGCAGAGACATTTCTAACATTGTTTTGGCCAATAGGAAGGCAATATTTTGGATTGGTGGAGACTTAATTTACCAGATATTGATTGGGGTGAAGATGCCATACTTGGTAATCAATACAGTAAAAATATTAATTACTCAGTTTTTTTGATGCCACCAAAGACCTTGGATTAGTACAATCAGTTAAATCACCAACTGTTGGTAAGGCATTCCTGGATTTATTTTTTACCAATTGTCCAGGCGCTTTAGGCAATCAGGAATTAATTGCAGGCCTGGGGTGATCATGACATAGTTCTCTTAGAGAGCAACTTTCAACCCTTTCGAAGAAAACCTCCTAAACGTACCATCAGACTCTGGAACCAAGCAGATTTACCAAAATTGCGCAGGGATACTCATGATTTCAGTCGTCTTTTTTTGAGGTCCCATAGTGTTAAAGATAATGTCAGTGACCTTTGGAGTGTATAAAAAACTAACTTGGAATTTATTATGGATGACAATATACCTACTAAAATAACTTCAAGCAAGAACCACCAGCATGGATTACTACAAAAACTAAAGTTTGTTGAGAAGGAAACATCGTTTTCTTTAAGAAATTGAACTACATCCTAATTCAGAAAGATTACTGGTTAGGTATATAACAGATTAAGAGAAGGTGTCAGAGAGAATGTAGACTTGCTCACTCCAATTATGTTAATTCGATGATTTCGGAAGGTGATCATCAAAACAAGAAATTATGGTCTTACATAAGGAGTAAGAGACAGGACAACATTGGGATTCCAGACCTGAGAAACAACCAGAATAACCTAATACAGGACCCTGAAGGGAAAGCAAACTTATTAAACAAGCAGTTTTGTTCAGTTTTCTCAAATCCCAAACCTTTAATTAACGTTGGACTAAAGGATGATGATAAACTCTCTGAAATGCAAAACATCAAAGTAAACAAAGCAGGAGTATTTAAGTTACTGACCAATATCAATGAAAACAAAGCTACTGGTCCCGATGGCGTTCCTGGCAAGCTCTTAAAATTATGTGCCAATGAATTGAGTGAGTATACCAATTACTTTACCAAGCTTCACGGACCAGGTAGTAATACCTGATGAATGGCGAGATGCGAGCATTGTTCCCTTATTCAAAAAGGGTGACAAAACAAAAGCAGAGAACTATAGACCTGTATCTCTTACAATCCATATCAGCTAAACTACTTGAACACATAATATATAGTAGCATAATGGACCATCTTGACAAATATGACTTCTTAAATAACGCCCAGCATGGTTTTAGACAGCGAAGGAGTTGTGAGACTCAACTTATAACAACTCTCAATGATTTTAGTAACTGTCTTAACAACAGACAGCAAATAGATGCAATTTATTAGATTTTTCTAAAGCCTTTGATAAGGTTGACCATGAGGCCTGCTGCTTAAATTAGAACACATTGGCATTGGCGGTTCTTTGCTAAAATGGGCCAGATCATTCCTCGTTGGGAGAGAACGCAGAAAGTTGTTGTGGAAGGGTCGTCATCCCATTGTAAACCAGTCTTGTCAGGCGTACCACAGGGAACTGTTCTGGGGCCCTTGTTTTCTTAATTTATATAAATGACATAAGTAGAAATCTCTCTCCTGGAACTACTATAAGGCTTTTGCAGATGACAGTTTAGTATATAGAACAATCAGAAGCAAGAATGATGCACGCATTCTTCAAGAAGACTTAACGCTTTACAAGAGTGGGAAAGAACTTGGAAAATGGAATTTCATCCCCAAAAGTGCCAAGTGTTGCGTATATGTAACAAACGCTCGCCAATTAGATCAGATTATTCTATCCATAATACTATTCTTAAAGAAACTAATGCTGCAAATATTTAGGCGTGATTATAGATAGTCGTCTCAAATGGAAAGAACATTACAATTTAGTATGTAAGAAAGCAATAACATCTTAGCTTTCTTATACAGGAATATCAATGACTGCCCCAAAAGGTTAAAGACGACTGCTACAAAACACTGGTTAGACCAGTACGGAATTATGGTTGCTCAGTTTGGGATCCTTACCATCTAAAGGACATGATAAACCCTTTAAAGATTCAGAAGACGCAGCACGGTTCGTAACAGGGAACCACATCAGAGAAAAGGGGAATACTAGGAAGAACATGAGAAATTAGAATGGAAACCCTTAGAAGAGAGAAGAGCTTTTATTAAAATTAACACCTTTTTCAAAGGCAGAGCTAAAGAATTGATATTCCAATGGAACAACTAGTATTGAATAAAAGTAGCACCAGGAGTGGCGGTCAATGTTATACCATACCTGCATCAAATATTGACAGCCACTTACATTCTTTTTATCCCAGTTCTGTACGGCTGTGGAACTCACTGCCGGGTGCCATCAAGATTGCACAGGTGCAATCTCATTCAAAAAACAAATTGATTCGACAGTTTTTGAGATCTGCATATTGATGTTTTTCTATTTTTACTTCCCCAGATATTTTATTGAATATCGAGTGCGACCCCTTGTTGCCAAGTTTGCTCCAGGGGCCAACAGTCTGAGTCGCACTGTTTTATGTTATTTTATTCTACTTTTTTTTAACATGCGCGCTGGTGACCTGCTCATTTTTGAGTGAACCAGTATTTTAGGAAGAGAAGAAGAAGAGAGAGAGAGAGGGAGGGAGGGAGGGAGAGAGAGAAAGGGAGGGCGAGTTCTAACCATTTAGATGAATAGAAATAAAAGGATAATTTGTTGACATGATAGTGGTCAGCAAAATCATGACAAATGAGTGCATTTAAGTGAATCCCAGTGAAGGTCACACGCAAAATATTTACTTATGTTTCACTGAACAAACCTGGAACATTCATTGACGGGTCAGCAGAAGAGTACGGCGAAAATATACTTTGGGGCTTATTTCTATCGTCCATTTTTGAAAGTTGTGTCTTCTTCAGCAAGATAAAATAACAAAGGTAACGCTGACGTCCCCCTGTCTCACATGGAACTAGTTTATTTCACCAGACGGAAGTTACGTAAATCATAGTTTAATGGATTGGAATTTTCAATGGTAAATAAAAAAAAGCAGTACGTACTGCTTCACTCTTATGTCAATAAACATCAACTTTCCCTTTAAGTGATTTTCAAAGATTTCACTGAGGATAATATTAATAATAAACTTTAAAATGTAGGTATCGACATCTTAATTACCTAGGTCCACTGCTGAACCAGCTTTTTTCAGGGGAGGTAATTCATTTCGATCCTTTGCCAAGGTCACAGGTAAAAAGCCGACGAATAAACGAGCGAACGCACTAACCAACCAACCAACGATCACATGTTGGCACTTGGAGCTTTACTCTTGAAATCCTCGCAAATTCCATCATGTTGATGAAGTTAAAGTTCAAACTCTTTTCAGGACGAGCATAATTTTACCCTTTGTAGATGCCAGAACCTCTGCTTGTTGAAGGCGGGCAGATATCAAAGAAGAAGAAGACTGTCTTCTTCCTTCTTCTTCCAGATGGGGATGTTTAACCTGCCCCGTGCTCACAGTCTTCAAGTAGATTATTCTGGCACACAGGTTGCATGCATTGTGTATTTTCGTGTAGCCGGTACTCACCCGTCTTAGGACATGAGCATCGGGATCTTTAGAGTCCGTGTATGATCTTTAGTGCATGTGACACAGACTAGACCTCGGTTTATAGTCCCATCCGAACGACTGTCGTCGTCATCGTCATAATTAATTTTGGTTTATTGTGATACAAAATAAGTTTGCATTGTTCTTTATTTTGACGTATTTACACAATAACAATAACAGCAACAACAACAATAATACTACTACTAATAATAATAAAATTAATAATAACCCAGATGCCACCAAAGACCTTGGATTAGTACGGTCAGTTGAATCACCAACTCGTGGTAAGGCATTCCTGGATTTATTTTTCACCAATTGTCCAGGCGCTTTAGGCAATCAGGAATTAATTGCAGGCCTGGGTGATCATGACATAGTTCTCTTAGAGAGTAACTTTCAATTCAACCCTTTCGAAGAAAACCCCCTAAACGTACCATCAGACTCTGGAACCAAGCAGATTTACCAAAATTGCGCAGGGATACTCATAATTTCAGTCGTCTTTTTTTGAGGTCCCATAGTGTTAAAGATAATGTCAGTGATCTTTGGAAGTGTAAAAAACTAACTTGGAATTTATTATGGATGACAACATACCTACTAAATAACTTCAAGCAAGAACCACCAGCCATGGATTACTACTAACACTAAACGTTTGTTGAGAAGGAAACATCGTTTCTTTAAGAAATTGAAACTACATCCTAATTCAGAAAGATTACTGTTAGGTATAAACATATAAGAGAAGGTGTCAGAGAGAATGTAGACTTGCTCACTCCAATTATGTTAATTCGATGATTTCGGAAGGTGATCATCAAACAAGAAATTATGGTCTTACATAAGGAGTAAGAGACAGGACAACATTGGATTCCAGACCTGAGAAACAACCAGAATAACCTAATACAGGACCCTGAAGGGAAAGCAAACTTACTAAACAAGCAGTTTTGTTCAGTTTTCACAAATCCCAAACCTTTAATTAACGTTAGACTAAAGGATGATGATAAACTCCCTGAAATACAAAACATCAAAGTAAACAAAGCAGGAGTATTTAAGTTACTGACCAATATCAATGAAAACAAAGCTACTGGTCCCGATGGCGTTCCTGGCAAGCTCTTAAAATTATGTGCCAATGAATTGAGTGAGGTATACCAATTACTTTACCAAGCTTCACTGGACCAGGGAGTAATACCTGATGAGTGGCGAGATGCGAGCATTGTTCCCTTATTTAAAAAGGGTGACAAAACAAAAGCAGAGAACTATAGACCTGTATCTCTTACATCCATATCAGCTAAATTACTTGAACACATAATATATAGTAGCATAATGGACCATCTTGACAAATATGATTTCTTAAATAACGCCCAGCATGGTTTTTAGACAGCGAAGGAGTTGTGAGACTCAACTTAAAACAATTCTCAATGATTTTAGTAACTGTCTTAACAACAGACAGCAAATGGATGCAATTTTATTAGATTTTTCTAAAGCCTTTGATAAGGTTGACCATGAGGGCCTGCTGCTTAAATTAGAACACATTGGCATTGGCGGTTCTTTGCTAAAATGGGCTAGATCATTCCTCGTTGGGAGAACGCAGAAAGTTGTGTGGAAGGGTCGTCATCCCATTGTAAACCAGTCTTGTCGGGCGTACCACAGGGAACTGTTCTGGGCCCTTGTTTTTTCTTAATTTATATAAATGACATAAGTAGAAATCTCTCTCCTGGAACTACTATAAGGCTTTTTGCAGATGACAGTTTAGTAAAATAGAACAATCAGAAGCAAGAATGATACACGCATTCTACAAGAAGATCTAAACGCTTTACAAGAGTGGGAAAGAACTTGGAAAATGGAATTTCATCCTCAAAAGTGCCAAGTGTTGCGTATATGTAACAAACGCTCACTAATTAGATCAGATTATTCTATCCATAATACTATTCTTAAAGAAACTAATGCTGCAAAATATTTAGGCGTGATTATAGATAGTCGTCTCAAATGGAAAGAACATTACAATTTAGTATGTAAGAAAGCAAATAACATCTTAGCTTTCTTACACAGGAATATCAATGACTGCCCCCAAAAGGTTAAAGACGACTGCTAAAAAACACTGGTTAGACCATACTGGAATATGGTTGCTCAGTTTGGGATCCTTACCATCTAAAGGACATTGATAACCTTGAAAAGATTCAGAAGAGAGCAGCACGGTTCGTAACAGGGAACCACATCAGAGAAAAGGGAATACTAGGAAGAACATGAGGAAATTAGAATGGAAACCCTTAGAAGAGAGAAGAGCTTTTATTAAACTTAACACCTTTTTCAAAGGCAGAGCTAAAGTAATTGATATTCCAATGGAACAACTAGTATTGAATAAAAGTAGCACCAGGAGTGGCGGTCAATGTTATACCATACCTGCATCAAATATTGACAGCCACTTACATTCTTTTTATCCCAGTTCTGTACGGCTGTGGAACTCACTGCCGGTGCCATCAAGATTGCCACGGTGCGGTCTCATTCAAGAGACAAATTGATTCGACAGTTTTGAGATCTGCATATTGACGATTTTCTATTTTACTTCCCCTGATATTTTACTATTACCTGGGCCTGAATTTGGCCATTGCTTTTATCTTCTTGAATATTGAGTGCGACCCCTTGTTGCTAAATTTGCTCCAGGGCCAACAGTCTGAGTCGCACTGTTTTATGTTATTTTATTTTACTTTTTAACATGCGCGCTGGTGACCTACTCGTTTTTGAGTGAACCAGTATTTTAGGAAGAAGAAGAAGAAGAAGAAGACCAGTATGCGCGCTGGTGACCTCGTTTTTGAGTGAACCAGTATTTTAGAAAGGAGTATGGAATTCTGGCTCGGCATGTGTCGGGTCTACGCAATTATTTTGAGACCACCAGTTTCTGCTTACCGCAGACGTCATCTGTTACTGCTTGCCGTCGTCGTTGATTCGGAGAGAGATCCATTCGAGTTGTGATTTATCATTTCAACTAAAGATTGATTGGTTGTTGTTTTGGTTGTTGTTGTTGCCATTTTGTTTGGTGCTGTTTTGTCTTGCTTTTATCCTCCATGGTCACGGAAGAATGGTCCATACATTCATTTTTCTTGGTGAAGTGATAAAAGATGACCATGTTTTGTGAACTGTCAAAATAAATCCGAAATTCATTAGCTTATGTGGAAACGTTACAAATACTTGTGAAAATAATCACGTATTAGTTTTGTTAAAAGGGAACTAACTGGGATTGGTAAGTACGTTGTTGGACGAGAGTTGCTACCCTTGAAAGAGATTTTAAAACGACTGACTTCAATCCACCGTGTCCTTGTTTAAAATGCAATTTGTAAGTTACATCACTCGCGCCCCACTCATCCATCCAGCACCATATCAAGACATGTTGACAGGTGCCTTTTGGAGAGTCTGTGCTGGTGATTTCCTCTCGTCTGTTCTCTCTGACTCTGCCTCCCAGCCCCCACCCCAACTAACCTCCTCCACTCCATCCGCCCTCTCTCTTCCCCACATCTACTGTCTTTGCCATTTGGACCTCTTCTTTTGGTGCAAGAAAATCTGAAAACGTTTTCTTCATGTAAAATGTGTAACATGCTAACTTTTGTTGTTATTGTTGTTGTTGCTATTGCTGTTCCTGTTGTTTTTGTTGTCGCTGTTGTTGTGTTCTGGGGGCTAGGTAGTGAAACTGTACGATCGTAGCCGGCTACAGTCTAGATCGAGTGGACTCTACCGATGATTGTCCATTCTGAATAGCGTCTGTGCACAGATCACCAGGAGATCATAGCACGACCTGGTTTTATTATAAAGGATACGGACTATGTTAGTTATCATACTATGAACTGCAATACAGTTGTTTATATTTGTCACGTGTGTGTGTTGGGGTTTGTATGTGTGTGTGTGTGTGTGTGTGTGTGTGTGTGTGTGTGTGTGTGTGTGTGCACGCGCGCGCGCGTGCGTGCGTGCGTGCGTGCGTGTGTGTGTGTGTTTTGTTGTTGCTGTGGTGGTGGTGGCGCGTGTGTGTGTTGTGTGGTGGTGGTGGTGGGGTGGGGTGTTTCTGTTTTGTAGTTTTGCTTGTTTTCAGGACAGGACTTCGATCTTTCCCCTGGGAGGTTACAGTCCTGAAGAGGCCGTCTGCTTCGGTACTCTTTTCTGATTCCTAGAAGCAACAAAACTGGCACCCTCGAATTAACAACACTTCCAGTAGAATATATTTTGTTTTCCTCTTTCGGTGCATGAAACATGGTCATTTAAGGCCACGGTTTTTCCTCCTTTGGCTGTTGGCATTTATATCACTAAATACACCGGAGAATCGATGGCTAGAAATGAACCTCTCAGCGTTCGTGATCTTGCCCTTTTGCGTGCTTTGACACAGACAACAAACCCGCCCTATATTCACTGATTTCATCGTCCTAACTCTTAAAGATATACGATGCAAAAGTGAACGCTTCCCCATCAAAGGAAAGTACCTCGAAGCGGCAATAACATAGGCTGCAAAAGTACAGAAAACGGCCTCGATAGTACAGACAGCGAAAGCACTGGTGGCTGGGAAAGAGTTTTGGAGAGTGAATCTGCTTGAGCTTGTCCCATGGTCTACTACTACTATAGTTTCAGTTTCATCAAGGAGGCATCACTGCGTGCGGACTAGTCCATATACGTTACACCACATCCGCTTAGTTTTGAGACCACACTGCGCTTGAAGAAAGCTGATGCATAAATGAATTAATAACTAAGATGTGAGAATTGAAGAAGAGGGTCTCGAGGCTACGACTTAGCAGATGTCTGGCCTACGCATTAGCCCAAGGCGCTGGTCAGACCTTGACTGCCTACCTAACACTGGTTGTGTCATTTGTATCATTGTATGTGTGTGTGGTGAACTACCACAGCGTTCCTTTGGTCACTGTGGTTAACAGGTAATCAAGGTGATTCACCAGCCGCTTGATGTGCTACAGACTTTGTCGATCATGACATGCTCATAGGAGACACAGAGTACTCTTCCGAAGCATATCATCTCCTCCACCTTTTGGGTTCTTATAAAAAGCTCATCATCTGTTTCAACATTTGGAAAAAATCAGCTAGCTTTCATAAGAACTCAAACATATCCCATCACAATTCATGAACCGCAGTTTGGTTGTGCAGAGCTGACGTTTGCTTGTTTCCGTATTCTATAGATAGTACAGAAAATAAAGTAGAAGTGCATGGACGCACGTGTCTGTGGGTATCATATAGTACAGAAAATAAAGTAGAAGTGCATGGACGCACGTGTCTGTGGGTATCAAACGATATCTAGGGATCAAACCAGCGCTCCTCTTCCTCCCTAATATGCGTATTTGTGGTTACAGAGTAAAAACAATCAGTGTCGTTTCCCAAGTGTAAAACCACAATGCAGTATTTGTGTTTGCCGCGTAGAAGCGCGCGCGCGCGCGCGCGTGCGTGCGTGCGTGTGTGTGTGTGTGTGTGTGCGTGCGTAGTTGCCTGTGTGAGCGCCGATGTGTGTGTGTGTGTGTGTGTGTGTGTGTGCGTGTGTGTGTGTGCGCGCGCGCGTGCGCGAGTGTGCGTATGTGCGTGAGCACATGCGTGTGTTCGTGTCTCTCTCTATCTCTCTGTTCGTGCGTGCGTGCGTGAGAGAGAGAGAGAGAGAGAGAGAGAGAGAGAGAGAGAGAGCATGCACGTGTTGAATCTGTGTGTAAATGCACGCGCAGATCTTACATGGCATATCCAGGCGAGAGTCAGGCTGATTTCAACGTCCTCCCCCCTCCCCTCCCCTCTTCAGTCCATTTATTCTACATTTCCACTTGTGTGTTTTTTTGTTTTGTTTTTTTGTTGCAACATGCATTGAACGTAATCATGTCTGGTTGTGTGCTTGCGTGTCTGCATGTTTGTGGAAGTTGAATGTGGATGGTTGTGTGGGAGAGGTAGGGGCGCACGCACGCACGCACGCGCGCGCGCACGCCACACACACACACACACACACACAATATATATATATATGTTGGTTCACCATGTAGTGCGTGCTTGAAAAGCTGAAAATACATCCACACTTAACACAACGTGTATACGCAATTGCTTTAATTTCTGTAATAACTGACATCAGGCACACGTTATTGCACTTGTTCCACCGATGCAGATCAATAGGCCTAATTGTAGGGGAGAGAGAGAGAGAGAGAGAGAGAGAGAGAGAGAGAGAGAGAGATTTTCAATTATATATACAGATTTCATACATACCCTTCCACAATGTAGTAATGATGGAAGACAGAGACATCTTTGCCAGAAATCTATAGACAGGGTAGGGATGGAGGTCTATCCCACGTGACATCAACACCACCAGGAATACTTTTCATTCAGATGGTGGAAAGTGAAAGAGGCAGCAACGCTGACTATGGGCGTCCGGAGGATCGAACTCTCAATCCTGTGCATGCGTGCTGGTGAGCTGGCCAACCATGCACACACGACTCCATCGAGAAGGCGAGTGAGAGAAAGGACCACCATACCACAAAGTCCCTCCAGAATGATATGCTGAGACAGGCAGCGAAATGCCAAGGTTGAAAGCGGGATTCGAGCTGGTTCCCTCTGACTGTGAACTTGATGCTTCTCCACTGAGCTATGAGCCACTCTGGCACCCAACGAGAGGGAAGTAGTGGCCGAAGGGTTAAAAGTGAGAACAGCTTTGTGCATATTATGCAAAGGGGTAACCACTGGAATGTGAGTCCATGCAATGCGAGCTCTGTTCTCAGCTGAGGGCTACTTGATCAACTTGACTAGACTTTAGCGTAGGCGATGAAGTTTCACAACGCGATCACCATAGCTCAACCAACGACAGCCAGCCAGAGCCTTTTCAGCGCTGTCAAACTCGTACAGGAAAAGACATCACATCACACCACTAAACAAGTCAGACCGTCGAAGAAAGAAAGAGAGAGAGAAAGAAAGACGTATGGAAAGAAAGGAAGAAAGAAAGAAAGAAAGGAAAGAAGGAACGAAGGAAGACAGAAAGAAAGAAAGAAAGAAAAGGCAACATCCTAAACGAGCAACGACCAACACGCCTGACACGGTAGCTCAGCTACTAGCAACACAATTCATATCAAATTAGGCTGTGCTGTGAGCACCAAACATTCTCCATTACTTTGCCATTCCTAGTTTTTAAAAAAATCATGAAGATATGCGCAAACAATATTCCAATGCCACAAAAATACATAAAACAGGCCACATGGCATGCGATAACAAAAAAGAAAAAAACAACAAAAAACACCACCAAAAAGTTACCACGATATGCATGTTTCTCGGTGCTCCAATCATGTCTCTTGGTGTACACGTTAAACGTAATACATGTTCCTTTGCAGTTCTCGTACTCTGTAAAATCTTGTGTAATACGTAAATTTGGCAATGCTGTTGCCCAATGCATGAATTAAACAAAAACGATCTCTGATTCAGCTGAATTCTATCCATTCATCATCCACGTCATTAACATGTGAACGATCATCCACGTCATTAACATGCAAACAAGATAAACGGTGATGACAATCAGAAATCGAACGCGATCAATGACAAAGAATTGAATTGTGGCTTACGACAAACAACAGCAACACTTTGAACCTGACGTGAAGAGCGTTCACTAACAAAAAGACTTAGGGTTCCAGTTTTAATATAATGGAGAAAAAAGGGCAGTTATTATCAAAAAGATTTTCTTTCTGCCTTCTAGCTCTTATGGACATTTATTTATTTGTCTCAAAGATGTGAGGATTATAATAGAAAGAACCAAATTTTAGATACACTGAGCAAAAAGTGTTGCCGAGCTCATATCAAGCAACATTTTGCTGTGAACCACGCGAGAACATGGATTAGGAGTAACATACACAACAGATGGAAGATTAAACGGGAAAGAGTGTTCTCTCTCCCCCCCCCCCCCCCCCCCCCTCCATGCCACCGCCTCCCCCACCTCTATTCTTTTCTTTACCCATCTTCTCAGTGACGCAACGCATGCTCAAACTACTAACTCAAAGCCTCCCATAAACAGTCGTGCCGACAGAAGAGAATGGCCAGATTAACGTCTCATCAGCCCAAAGTTCCTCAGGAAAATGTCCACAACAGAATCTTCTTATCTGTTTAGTTCCCAACGTGATTTAAAGTCCGTTGCCTCAGAAGCTGAACTCTTCAATGCCATGTCAACGGTGACACCCATCCACTTCTTCTTCTGCACATCCCCCCTCCCTTTCCCTCCGACCCCTCCCTCCTCACCTCCGTGAAAGGAGACATGAGTTTGCATATATGACAGTTTTACGCTGTCTGTTCGATTCAACATGAGCTGGATATCACTCTCCTCACCATCTACAAGGCTCACTATTTATGATAATTTTGTCGTTGAACTTAGCCGCCAGACTGAATGCAGTTGGGGTTCTCCGAAGCAGATGGACAGTCATAAATCATGTATTTATTTACTTATAGACTGTTCATCTACATGTTCATGGTCTTAACCCCCCGTAAATGGAAACTATCCTAGAATAATATCAATGTGTGTTAAATAATCTTTATCCCCTCCTCCCGAAAGTAAAACAAAAAGAGCAGCAACTCCCCCCCCCCCCCCCCCCCCCCCCACTATTTTCTTCCACACACACACACACATACACACGCATGCACGCACGCGCGCGCACACACACACACACTCCAGGGAGAGTTTTCTTAAATAAACGGACATCCTGACAGCACATTAAAAAAAAAAATCAAAGCTGAAAATTACAACCTCTCATTTATTTGCAAAACGAAAATGTCAGGAGACAGAAATGATTACGTAAAATGGAAGACAAATTTCACAGAAATCTGTCCCCATCAGTTATTGTTGGAGTGGTAGCGAAGAGAGAAGCTGAGTGTGTTTCGTTCATTATTCATTCACTTATTTAGAGATTTAGATGCAACGGCTGCGCGCTGTGATCTAATGACGTAACAAATGTGGTGCAGTGTAGACAATTTCGCAGGCGGTGATGTCCCCTGAATGAAACTGAAATGGACCGAAGTAGAATAATTATGCCGGGACGGGTAGCAGCATAAACCAACTCAGATAGGCCTACTTACCAACAAAAAAAAGAAGAAAAAAAAAGAAAAGAAAAGAAAAAAAAGTATATATATATATATATATATATACATGTGTATAAATATATATATATATATATATATATATATATATATATATATATATATATTATATAATAGATAGATAGATAGTGAGAGAGAGAGAGAGAGAGAGAGAGAGAGATGATGATGATAACAATACTGATGACGAAATGGAGATTCCTTTTATTATGAGAATATTAAACAAGAAAACCCTTTCCGCTTCCTTTTAGAATAAACTTTGACATCACAGAATGCTCAACAAGATGTACTCCACATCGCCTGTCAGTCTTGTAATCTGCTTTGACATCAGCGACTATCCAAAGCGACTTTACTTTGCGCTGTCTTTCACAGACTACGCTTACGTAAACATCAATGAATATTCGACAAGATTTTGCGCTAATTTCATTATACGCTACAGCCTACTTTAACAACAGCGATTGTAAAAGTGACTCTTGTTTTACGCTTTTTCTAATAATATACTTTTGACATCATCAAAAGCTCAAAACGACTGAATTTTACGAATAAACCTCCAACTACCGAAATCGTACGAAAATTCTAAAATCATGCAAAACAACCCCTGACATCTAAGCGGCAGTCAAGTAAAGCAGCAAATAACTGAACATTTACACACAAAGTGATTCGACCCCTCTGACACACACGAATAAATATCAAGAATATGCATACATCTTCCCGCAAAGTTTTGTAATTTGCAGAATAAATAGACTCAGGCCGATTTTGGGGACAGTTTTAATCGAAGCATCTCAATACTGGAGTTCCGACAGTAACCTAATTATTGTGTCTGTCCATACAAACAACGAACTTTTAAACAAATATTAAAATGTTAGTAATAGCGCGCCGCCAAAAACAAACAAACAAACAAAAAACAACAACAACAATACACGTAGTCTAACGAATCACAAGACAATATTATTATACAATATGTATGTCTTGATATTCGTTTGTCTACGGTTTTTTTTTTTTTTTTTTTTTTTTTTTTGGCGTTGCGCTATTGCTAACATTTAAAGTTTGTTTTGATTTCCGCCTGCAGTCGCCTCACTTTGCAACTAGATCCAACGAAGTTTTATTTCACATTTCCTACAGCCTAGCTGACCGCACAGGAACATGCCGTGGCTGGCACCACGCAGAAAAGAATGGTCACCGAGCCCTGGAATGACCATGAACAACACATACGTCTGTCCCATGTACGCATGTTCAGCAATGCACGAACGAACACTATAGCCACTGATATCTTCAAGACGGATAAGATAACTAACTACAAGCGCGTAAGCCACCCCGATGTGTTCCTTGCATCTAGATTTTAAAAAAAAGCTGAAACATCATTCAAAAACGTATTAGTCCCATCAAAATTCGTACACAGTCATATAGGCAAAAAGCATGTGCTTGTGTTACGGACAGACAGTGTCCAGACAGAGCACGATCCAGTTACTAGGAAGCTAGATTACAGCGGGGAAAAAACCCTAGCAAGTGGTTAACTGTAACAAGAGAATGAAAAGGTAAAAAAAACAAAAAACAAACAAAAAACCCAACACTTTCTTGAACAAAGGTGAATGGGCCACAAAGATGAAAAAAAAGTAAATGATAACAAAGAAAGATTTAGCACACAAAAAAATAAGGTAAAGTCCGAGAGAGTGAGTGAAAAGGGGAAATTTCTGGCACAGGATTTCCAGCAGTTGGGAATGCAATACTGACGGGGACCCTGGCCAGCATCTCCACGGGTGCTCACAGTAGGTATTGCGTCTGGTAAAATGTTGACTTAATGCCATAACGTAAGTACCATAGACAACAAAACAAAAAGAAAACGAAATGACACAGATCTCAATTATGCAAGGAAACGACCAAACAAACACATGCAACAGAAACAGACTAGCAGATCGACCCCTCATATACAATCATGAGAACAGAAAGAGCTATGGGGAAAAATTGGCGAGCATTTCCACAAAAAGGTCATCTTTTTTCCAGAATCACAGTGAACACGGAAAAAGAAAGAGCCTGATTTTCTTTTCCTCTAATACCCGAGACTTGGAAACTTTTATCAACTTCGGTAAGCCATACAGCATATTTTCGACACCTTGCATCCTTTTCCTGTACAACACAAACCTTGGCATCGTAAAGCGCCCCGTTTTTGACTCATGGTTCAAACGTGTCGTTAACAAGTAAAGGGAATGGCCATGAACAGCATTCACTGATTTTTCCTGGACCTTTGCCATCCGTTTTACTTCCAGAAAAGAGAGAGTGAAAATGACACTGATTTTGTGGAGCAGTTACCGGACGTTACTATTTACGATACATTGTGGAAGCGGATGGAGAGTGTGGGGGTGGGGGTGGGTGAATAAATACATATTTGAAATATGTGTATGTCCGGTTACGTGATTACACTTCTCCCCCCCCCCCCCCCCTCCCCCTGCACACACACACACACACACACACACAGACACAGACACACACACACTCTCTCTCTCTCTCTCTCTCTCTCTCTATCTCTCTCTCCTAAAAGTAAAAAGCGCTGTTAATACCTTTCTGTGGAGAAATTTACAAATGAATCGACATCTGCGAAAAACAGGTGCGACTTGGACGAAAACAATGGGACGTAACTATACTATACAGGATCTACTCTGGCGAGGATGGTGCAGGATGAAACGGCAGCACAGATGGCTGGCTGACTGACAACGAACGTCTGTGAGCGAGACTGCCCACCTACATGTTCTGGACGAATGTGTTTAGGCAGCGCTCACACGTAGCCACAACCAAGAACGTTTCAATACTGACACGATTTACTGGTCTCACATACATACTTGCACATACGTAGGCTGTAACTGCCTTTGTGTGTTATTGGCATATACCGCATACGCTCGATGGAAGCTACCTTTCCTTATTCCTTCACTCAGTTCAAGTATGCAACTGAACGCGTTCCAGCTTAGCTCAAATATCTGCAACTGAACGTTGTCGTAGATGGTGAGATCAACGTCCTATGTTCCCAGACGGAAGTTTGTTCCGAGTCAAGTAGTTCCGTTGACATTTTTTCGTTGGCAGGCAGTCAGCTCTTTTTTGTTGTTGTCACATCATGCTTGGCTCATTCCACTTAGGGTGTCCATGGCAGGCAATTTTTATTTTGGTTCCCAGACTGGAATCTGTACTTACGGTCGGTCCAAAGATGGTAGTTGTTCCCCGACAGAAGTCTGCGCTATGGTCGGTCGATTCACAGATGGTAGCTGTTCCCCAATGGAAGTCTGCAATATAGTCAGTCCATTCATAGATGGTAGTTGTTCCCCAATGGAAGTCTGCGCTATGGTCAGTCCATTCATAGATGGTAGCTGTTCCCCAGTGGAAGTCTGCAATATGGTCAGTCCATTCATACTTGGTAGTTGTTCCCCAATGGAAGTCTGCAATATGGCCGGTTCCATCCGGTAACGGTCGCTAGTCGCACGCAGGAGCAGCACCAAAGTTCTCCATCTCTAGTCAGTGGGGAAATCTTCTTAGCGCTGGATAGTCGTTACCGGGATCTTCTTTCCAAGACTTCCTTCATGGCACCTGGCGGGCTGTCTTCATGTTCCACTGATGACCAACCTGTCTCACAGGCCTCCGACCCGCTGTCAGGCCACTGACTTCTGAAGTCCCCAGTCTCTCGCAGCCACTCACCGTAAAAGAGTCACGGGACACACAAAGCCTTGGAAACGTAAGGGCACAGTAGCTCGCACCATACCAAGCCGCAAAGAATTGCACGAGAAAGGAATCCCGAGTCACCATGTCGTCGGTCCGTCACCTCGACGTCCTTCAAGAAGGAATTGCCACTTATCTCTTGGCACACCACAAACTGCCATCTCATAGGTTCTTTTTTTTCTTTTTTTCTTTTTTTTGGGGGGGGGGGGGGGGGGGTTGGGGTTCTCCAACCGCCATCTCATAATGTTAACATTAAATGCAGAAATGATAATCGCTCTGAGTGTTTTGAAATTCAAATTCTGACTGGACGTATTAATAAATGAATCGGCGTCAGGAGCGATAGGGTCGCACACAAGACATACTGAGAGATAATAATCCAAACAGACCACGATGCCAGATATTCAGTACTCTGTTCTCAATATCACAACATTGCAGACAGGTTTTTGACGTATGTTTTGGGCGGCTTGACGCATCAGATGGGCCTGTATGTTAGCCTTACAAGTTGCTTCAGGAATAACTTCATGTAGTGATGAAATTGTCTTTGGCTTTTTTGTTGTTGTGATAATTCAGTTAATTGACGGAATTAAAACTGGTAGTTCAAATTTTGCCCGTTCACTTAGTTTCCATGTTGAATGTAATAGAGAACAGGTTTGCCACCTGGGTACTCTTTTTTTTCAAATTGTCATTTTACACGGTACATTGCCTTAATCATAAAGTTCAGGATAGGTTCCACGTGACAGAGTGATATAGTAACAACGAGACAGCTGAGTTCCAGAAAAAAACAGAATGGGTTACACAAACGTGGTGGTACCAAATATGTCTTTATCTCTGTTTTGGTGATGAAGAGAATGTTCATAGATGTACAACAGATTCGGATGCAAAAATAGCTCTGGATGAATTTGGAACCGGATTCTGGACTGGCAAGCAATAAACACACACACACACACACACACACACACACACACACACACACATACACGTACACTCTTTCTGCGGGGGTAAGAAGGGATGAGAAGAGATGGTGGTGAGGCGGGGAAGCAGGTGGGGAGGGGGAGGGGGAGCGGTGGACGGTGGGCAGATACCTCCACAGCTTCCAACCACTAGACAAGTTCGCCTTGACGGTATGTAAGTGCCAGCTCACGTGTAGCTCAGGTGTCTTCTCTTCTTCTCTTCTGTGTTGTGAGCACCTAAACGACGACGTTCTCAGCTCTCTGATATGTGGGATAGGTCCTGGTGATGACGGCCAAAAGAGTGATGCCGACACTGCCCAGCAGGACGGCTGAAGCCGCCCCGACACCGAAGGCCCAGCCCAAGACTGGGGGGTACAGGGAGTAGACAGACAACGCGGGCTGGCCGGAGGAGAGACGGATGATGCTGACCAGATTCTCTGTGTATTTGGTGCCGAACATGCCATGGCTGACTCCGATACCCAGCGCTGCAACAGAAGCACATTATTATTCTGTGATGATGGTCTTGATAATGATATGACAACGACGACGACGACGACGACGATGATGATGATGATGATGATGATGATGATGATGATACGACGACGACGGTGATGATGATGATGACAATGATGATGATGATGATTTTACTATTTTCCTTCGTTCTAGACCCCAGACATTTTCCGCACCCACGCGCCCATTTTTGTCCTTCGATGGTCTGGGCTACAGAGGCATTCAATCATAACGTCTCCCCTTCCCCCGCTTTCTAGCATATGCACACTATACATAGACACGCACACACGCGTACACACTTGCACACACACATACATGCACACATCGATTACCTAAGAGCACGCACGCGCGCGCGCACAAGCACACACACACACACCAATGACCTATGAACACACACACACACACACACACACACACACACACACACAGAGCACCCACATGCACACCCACTGCCTAAACCCATCCCACACGCTGGTGTTATCTCCCTTGCCTCAGGGCAACAACTGACCGGCGACGAAGCAGCAGATGGCGCAGAGAACCAGCAGTCCACTGAAGCGGACGCCGTGCCGCAGGTAGTGTAGCTCCAGACCACAGCACACGCAGGCCAACACCCCCATCAGCATGCCCACCACCGACGTCGCCTGGGCCCCCCGCCACCACCCTGCCACAGACAGACATCGCCTTGTGACGACAACGACAAGAGCGACGATACACGATTTTGTTGGTTCTTTATGATCATTTTTGTGATGGCAGGATGAAACAAACAAACACACACAAAAAAGCTGTGAAGCTTATTCTTCAACCCTCAATAAAGATAATTTTGGCTTGACGATAACAACAACAAAAACAATAACGAAACAGCATCACTAACGCACTGTATACGTGAAGTCAGCATACCCGTTAGTGACCCCATCACAAACTGTTCTTCTCTTCTCTTCGTCATCTGCCCGCCTTCATCAAGCTGAAGATTCTGGCAACTGTTGCCATGCACCTTGATGCAGGGAGACGTTTGTGTCACCAACAAGAACAAATTCAATAACAGCAAGTGAGCAACAAAATAATGCAAACCACATTCACCGGACAGCATAACAATCGCTCATGACTAGTCCCGTTTGGAAGGGTGGGGAGTGGGGGAGGGGGTGGGGAACCAAATGATAGGCAGCTCCTCGGGGGGAGGGGGGAGGAGAGTGGGGGGGGGGGGGGGGGGGAACCAAATGATAAGCAGTCTCCTCTCAGAGTGCGAAAGAGCGTCAATCATCGCAACGTAAAATATACAACCCTTTGAACTAAGGCACGAAAGTGGAGGTGAAATTGAATACTGATGACACCATCAGAGCAAGATATTAAACACGGAAACGATAGATGAAAGCACCCACCGTCTCTCCCTCACCCCGGCCCGGTCCGTCTTGTGACCCCCCCCCCTCTGCCCCCCCCCCCCCCCCCCTCCCCCCCACACACACACACAATGGATGAAGATCAAGATGGCTCTGACAGTCAGCAGATACTTGTGGGAATCCGTTTGCGCTCTGAATTTCCTTTAGAATGCTGCGTATTAAAACAGAAGATAGGTGCTGCTGATAACTCCGGAAGAGGACAGCTCTCGATGCAAACACGTTTAGCTATCAAAACTTACGCCGATTTCAGCAGGTATCGAAAAATTGTAAAAAAAAATAAAAATAAAAAAAATAAAAAAATTAAAGGGAGACAACTGACCACGTTGTCAAGACTGCGGTGGTCTCTCGTCAGTTCTATGGAGAGAGCGTAGCGATGTCCCCCCCCCCCCCCCCCCCCCCCCCCCCCCCCCCCCCCCCCCCCCCCCCCCAAATTATTATTATTATTAAATTAGTTCGCAGAGTTCCAAATTTATCTTTAAAGTGAGAGGCACACATATGTAAGTAGCAATATTACTTTCCCCGTATTTTTCCCATTCATTTTTATGGTAAGTGCGTTGATTTGAAGACGAATATTATACTGAAAACACACACACACACACACACACACACACACCTCTATCAGTTTAAATACATAAATGACCTATGAAACAATCCACAATTCATCTTAACAATCTATCCGATTTTCTGTGAATAAGTAATGTTGAATATATGGACTAATGATTGATAACTAAATTATGTACAAATCATGGATTGAACACGATAAATCAAATGCATCGTTCAATACCTTTGTTCACCCTAAAATATCTGCCGACCTTTTCTGTTTTCATACACACACACACACACACACACACACACACACACACACACCCGAACGCACGCACGCGCGCGCACACACACAATTATCTATCTATCGATTTTAATACACAAATGACCTATGAAACAATCCATAATTCATCTTAATAATCTATCCGCTTTTCTGCTAATAAGTAATACTGAATAGATATTATGACTAATGACTGTTAACTAAATATGTACAAATCATGGATTGAACATTTGATAAATCAAATGCAACATTCAACACTTTTGTTCACCCTAAAATTGCTGCCAATCTCTTCTGATCACACACACACACACACACACACACACACACACACACACACACACAACGCACGCACGCGCGCGCACGCACACACACACACACACACACACACACACACACACACACACACACACACACACGCACACAGCAACAGTCCCATGTCGATTCCCGCATCTTTCCACATCTTTTAACGCCCATTCAATCCCACTCTTTTCAACTCTCTCTCTCCCTCCCTCCCCCCCCCCCTCCCACACACACACACACACACTCTCTCTGTGCATCATATATGCGCATCCCATAAAGAAATATCCCTGTAAAGAAATATTCGTTCGTCCGTTCTCTTTGTAGAGAGTTGAGTTCGATGAGATCTGGCCATTTGAGGTCGGCTGGGCTTAAGCAACGACAAATTGAACTGAATTCTGTCTGTCTGTCTGTCACACTGCATTATTTATACATATCGTACAATCATCTTGAAATAAATATTCTCTCTCTCTGTGCATTATTTATGCATATCCTACATTCATCTTTAAATACAAATTCTCTCTCTCTCTCTCTCTCTCTCTCTCTCTCAGCATTTATCAGCCTCTAAGCGTCAGCCAGAAAACCATCACCCCCAACCTCACCTGGAAATTCAGACGGTCCTGGAGAGTAGCAGGCCCTGTAGTTGGTGGTCTCCCCTTCCCCATCGGCCTTGCCCACCTCCACCTCCACACACCACTTCCACAGCCCCACGTCCGCCTCGGCCCTTCTGATGACGCCTCTCCCTTCCGCCGTGGCCCCGGTGACGTTGAGCTCTGGGGGGTCAAGGCCGGCCTGCCGGAGGAGTTGCAGGAAGGCCGAGTACCCTGAGGGTCTGGCCTGGTCCCGCATCCAGTAGGGGCAGGCCATGCCCACGATCTGGATCAACGTACCCAAGGCAATCAGCGCCAGGCATCCCCACCGGATCAGCCAGTGGGAGGTGGGCACCATGGTCGTTGAGGGATTATGGGGTGGGGTTTGAGTGAGGGGTGTCAATAGTTCGGGGGTGGGAGGGGGTGGGTGTTGAAACGAGGGTGTGTTTCTGGGCTTGAGTTGCACGTTGGTGACTTTTTTTCTCTCCTGGCGTTGCTGTCGGGTCTGCCTGCCCCAGCTGATTTGTACTTGCTTGCGGCTGCTGCTAGAGTGTGAGTATTCCAAATGCCACTGTTTCAATTCAGACTGTAGCACACCCCGTTGGTAATGCCGATGTCTTGACTTGGATATTAATTACCGTCAATATTTATCTTCAGCCTTAACTACGTGTGATTGCTACTGCTGATGGTAGTGGTGATGATGAGGATCGTGGTGGAATGAAAAATACCTGTTAGTTCCCCCTGAACGGTGTGGTCACGATGGTCAAAGGTTTCACTGGCTTTGTTATTGGGTTTTAATCACTATTGTCTTGCTTCCACCGCCACTTGCGACAAAAAAAAACCTGATTAAGTCTGCATAAAAGACCGATCTTCGCTGTTACAATTTGCCGCTTTTTGTGTAAATCAGCTATCACAAGCTGCATTTATAAATAAGCACTTAGGCGAGACTTGTGGTCACGGTTTCTCTCTCTCTCTCTCTCTTCTCTCTCTCTCTCTCTCTCTCTCTCTCTCTCTCTCTCTCTCTGGCCTTCAGTTTCGAACAGAACCAATTCCTGTCACAGGCTGACCCTCAGATGCCATTGAACGCCAGAACTGTTGGGAGCTGTAGGCACTGAAGTTGTTGGGCTGGCTGTTCTCGGTGTCGTTGTGGATGGTCAGAACAGCTGCCACAATCAAAGCGTTGCCACCACCATCACCTGATACCTCCCGCGTCACTGCACTGTGGACATGCCGACGCGCACCTGCAACAGGGAGGTGAACAATCACTGCAGGCTAAAGACTTGATTGACATTATTGTTAACGTCCATAAAATGTCCACTACCACCCTCCCCCTCCCGTCAAGAAGATTATAATGTGTGCACGTGAGCGTATTTTCTCTCTCTCTCTCTCTCTCTCTCTCTCTTGGATGAAGACAGCTCACACCAAGTTTGCAACCTGGTCAACTGTTTTCAGTTATGCATTTGACCTATTTCTCATGCTTATAATTGGGATGACAGTTTCATTTGTGTCATATATTCATTGGTCATTGTTAGCAACCCTTCAAATGGGGCTTTGGCCTTTTTGAATGAAATTCTGTACTGTTCTGTTCTGTTCTGCTTAGTTTTTCTCTCTCTCTCTCTCTCTCTCTCTCTCTCTCTCTCTCTCTCTCTCAAAACAAAACACAACACACAAAAAACAAAAAACCAACAAAAAAAAAGGGGGGGGGGGGGGGGGGAGGAGAAAATATCCATCTTAATTCTTTGTTCTCTGCCGTCTTATTGATTTGTTGCCATACTTTATTGCTACTGTAAACGAATCCCTCAGCTGTGTTTATTTCCCCCTCCTGTATTCAAACCGCTCTCTTAAAAAAAAACAACCTTCCCTGGATGCCGAAAACTTGAAAAACAGAGGCATGTATCCCAGTTGTCCTTTGTATCTCAGATCATAGAAGAGATGCAACTCCTTGTCTGCCTACGTCGCGACAACTGCTCCACTCAATGCAGTTTGTCTACACAGCACTACTGCTCCACTCACATTAGTCTGGCTACACGGTACTACTGCTGGATACAGCAGTCTGGCTACACGGTACTACTGCTGGATACAGCAGTCTGGCTACACAGTACTACTGCTCGTCACAGCAGTCTGGCTACACGGTACTACTGCTGGATACAGCAGTCTGGCTACACGGTACTACTGCTGGATACAGCAGTCTGGCTACACAGTACTACTGCTCGTCACAGCAGTCTGGCTACACAGTACTACTGCTCCACTCACAGCAGTCTGGCTACACGGTACTACTGCTGGATACAGCAGTCTGGCTACACGGTACTACTGCTGGATACAGCAGTCTGGCTACACGGTACTACTGCTCCACTCACAGCAATCTGGCTACACGGTACTACTGCTGGATACAGCAGTCTGGCTACACGGTACAACTGCTGGATACAGCAGTCTGGCTACACAGTACTACTGCTCGTCACAGCAGTCTGGCTACACAGTACTACTGCTCCACTCACAGCAGTCTGGCTACACAGTACTACTGCTCGTCACAGCAGTCTGGCTACACAGTACTACTGCTTCACTCACAGCAGTCTGGCTACACGGTACTACTGCTTCACTCACAGCAGTCTGGCTACACAGTACTACTGCTCGTCACAGCAGTCTGGCTACACAGTACTACTGCTTCACTCACAGCAGTCTGGCTACACAGTACTACTGCTCCACTCACAGCAGTCTGGCTACACAGTACTACTGCTCCACTCACAGCAGTCTGGCTACACAGTACT
>CM031595.1:168492574-168495074 GCA_018398815.1 Conus ventricosus
AGTAACTTGACTGAATTTGTATTTTCAAAGTCTTATAAATGGATGGTCTGCAAATTTCTTTTGTAATACTTTCTTGAATCCTTCATGTCATTCGAAATATTGCCCAGTGCGCTTATTTTTACAGCATACTTTTCATGTTTCTTTCAGTGAACTCTGTCTGTCTGTCAGTCCGTCCGTCCGTCTCCCCCTCTCTCTTCTCTCTCTCTCTCTAAGTATCGCAATTATTGTACCAAGTAAATCTATACGCAGCTTAGGCTCAGTTCTGCTAGTTGTAAATGCGAGAGAGAGAGAGAGGAGAGAGAGAGGAGAGAGAGAGAGAGAGAGGAGAGAGAGAGAGAGAGAGAGAGAGTGTGTGTGTGTTTCATTGCGCGTGCGCGCGTGCGTGCATGCGTGCGTGAATATGCGTATGTGCGTGCGTACTGTATGTGCGTGCGAGTATGTGCGTGCAAGAATGCGTGCGCTCGCGCGCGCGTATTTTGTGTGTGTGTGTGTGTGTGTGTGTGTGTGTGTGTGTGTGTGTGTGTGTGTGTGTGTGTGTGTTAGTATGTGTGTGCGTGCGTGCGTGCGTGCGTGTGAGTGTGTGTGTGTGTGTTCTCGTGCATGTGCCTTCATAAAAGTCAAGTAGGACATTTCAAATGAGTCTACCATGAACAACAAAAACAACAAAAGAAGCAGCAACAACAATAACAACTAAAACACAAAAGTAACAGGCACTTAAACACTTCCCTCTCCCTTCCTCCTCCCCCCCCCCCCCCCCCCCCCCCCCCCCCCTTTTCTCACGCTCCTCTCACCGAAATCATCCATAATCCACGGAAGAACAAAAGACAGACGGAACGACATAGTGTGCGACAACCGATAACAATCACTCGCTTATTGTCCCAACTGAAGACCGCTGACAAACTACCTAGGATAGGCTTTGGGCCTCAGGCGGTAGGCGAGGCCGCCGACAGATAACATATGAGGTGGTCTTATTTATAACAGTTCGCCTCAGCGATATTCTGTGTTAAAGAAAGAAAGAAAGACAGAAAGATAAAGATAAAGAAAGAAAGAAAGAAAGAACGAAAGAAAGAACGAAAGAAAGAACGAAAGACAGAAAGAAAGAAAGAACGAAAGAAAGAACGAAAGAAAGAACGAAAGAAAGAACGAAAAGAAAGAAAGAACGAAAGAAAGAACGAAAGAAAGAAAGAACGAAAGAAAGAAAGAAAGAAAGAAAGAACCGAAAGAATGAAAGAAAGAAAGAACGAAAGAAAGAAACGAAAGAAAGAAAGAAGAAAAGAACGAAAGAAAGAAAGAACGAAAGAAAGAACGAAAGAAAGAAAGAAACGAAAGAAAGAAAGAAAGAAAGAACGAACGAAAGAAAGAACGAAAGAAAGAACGAAAGAAAGAAAGAAGAACGAAAGAAAGAAAAGAAAGAAAGAAAAGAAAGAAAGAAAGAAAGAAAAAGAAAAAGAACGAAAGAAAGAACGAAAGAAAGAAAGAACGAAAGAAAGAAAGAAAGAAAAGAAAAAAAAAAGAAAGAACGAAAAAGAAAGAAAGAAAGAAAGAACGAAAGAAAGAAAGAACGAAAGAAAGAAAGAAAGAAAGAACGAAAGAAAGAAAGAAAGAAAGAAAGAACGAAAGACAGAAAGAAGAAAGAAAAAAGAACGAAAAAAAGAAAGAACGAAAGAAAGAAACGAAAGAACGAAAGAAAGAAAGAAAGAAAGAAAGAACGAAAAAAAAGAAAGAACGAAAGAACAAAGAAAGAAAGAAAGGAAGAAAAGAAAAGAAAGAAAGAAAGGAAGAAAGAAAACGAAAGAAAGAAAGGAAGAAAGAACGAAAGAAAGAAAGAACGAAGAAAGAAAGAAGAAGAAGAAAAGAAGAAAGAGAAAGAAGAAAGAAAAGAAAGAAAGAAAGAACGAAAGAAAGAAAGAAAAGAAGAAAGAAAGAAAGAAAGAAGAAAGAAAGAAAGAAAGAAGAAGAAAGAAAGAAAGAAAGAAGAAAGAAGAAAGAAAAGAAAGAAACGAAAGAAAGAAAGAAAGAAAGAAAGAAAGAAAGAAAGAAAGAAAAGAAGAAAGAAAGAAAGAAAGAAAGAAAGAAACGAAAGAAAGAAAGAAAGAAAGAAAGAACGAAAGAAAGAAAGAAAGAAAGAAAGAAAGAAAGAAAAGAACGAAAGAAAGAAAGAAAGAAAGAAAGAAGAAAGAAAGAAAGAAAGAAGAAACGAAAGAAAGAAAGAAAGAACGAAAGAAAGAAAGAAAGAAAGAAAGAAAGAAAGAAACAAAAACAAAAACGAAACAAAAGAAATTAAGAAAGAACGAAAGAAAAACAAAAAGAAAGAAAGAAAAGAAAGAAAAAAGGCATAAAAAAAGCTTATGCCTTCGTGTTAGATACTCAGTAAATGACCTCCTCCGCGCATGACCTAAAGTGGCCATGAAAATCCTGCAAGGAACGGATTCAGAGAAACATTGCGTAGTAAGTATTTCAGTCACATTGTCATTTTCATGAGGGTCGGGATTTTGTTTTT
>CM031595.1:168505074-168507574 GCA_018398815.1 Conus ventricosus
AACGAGGCATGCAACTTTTTTACTGGGAAGTTGCAATTTTTTTATTTTTTTTATTTTATTACAACCGTTTACAACTTGTCTAACATTTTCTTTCACATCAATCTGTCCGTGGTTACAAGTATATTTCTTTCTGTTCTTTCTGTGTGTTCTGTGTGACGATGTTCAAGATAAAAAACATCAGTCTGTCTTGAATGAATGTCAATTTGTCTCTGTTCATTTCTCCGATGTTGTTGCTGTACGCATGTGTCAGCTAAGCTGTGGTAGCAAGGTTGGGAAGTCTTTCAGCATAAGGTAAGGTCACTTCGTTGCTGTTGCGCCACGTGGTTGCCTATGTGCTACGCGAATTAGCTAACAGCGTTAGTTTTAATGTGACGGGGGCACTGTAATCGTTTCACTGGGACGAAAGCTGCTTCGAGTTTCTTTGCATGAATTAATCATTCATTTAAAAAGAAAGACAACATGCCCTACCCTGTCAGATTCGTGTTCTCGAAAACTTAAATCTAATTACTTGATAACAATTTCTACCTGAGACAGAGAACTAGATGACATCATGTTTGCTGTAACACGTATTCCCTCGATACTTCCTAAAGAAATTTCCTCCCTGTCAATGTGCACTCTAGTCTATTTTGTTACCTTCCTAAAGAAATTATCTCCATGTGGATGTCCACTCTAGTCTATTTTGTTACCTTCCTAAAGAAATTATTTCCATGTGAACGTCCACTCTAGTCTGTTTTGTTACCTTCCTAAAGAAATTATCTCCATGTGAATGTGCATTCTAGTCTACTTTGTTACCTAAGTTCTTAAAAAATTTAGAGGCTTTGTAAAGCTTTTCTATCTAGTCCAAGTTGAAAAAGTAGCTTTTCTGCTGCCTCGATCGAGGGCGAGAGAAGACGTATTACATGCTGAACGGTAACATGACGGATGGAAATTTTAAAAAGAAAAGTTACTAGTTTCACTGGATAAACTAGCCAAACAGATTACAGGACGAAACACGATGTATTTCGAGCTTTTAGGTCTTCTTCAGATACAACAAACAACATTTAGGACAATGAAAACGAAGAACGAACAATCGCTTGTCTCCTCACACTGGGCCCAAAATGCTCAAGTTTGTTCTTCAAATGAATTCATTATTAAACACAAAGAAATAATATACCCTTCCCTGTCAAATTCATGTCCTTGAAACCTTAAATCTAATCACTTGAGAATAATTGCTATCTAAGATGGAGAACTAAATGACATCGTGGTTGGTCTAGTAGATATTCGAATCCCTGATATTTCTTAAAGAAACTAATATAGCTCCCGTCTACGTCCGCTACAGTAAGATTTGTTGTCCAAGTTCTTGAAACTTTAGAAACTTTGCAAATGCTTTCTTTGGTTACCTTTGCTATCCTGTCATAGTTAATAAGTAGCTTTTCTGCTGCCTTGATCGAGGGCAAGAGAACACGAATTACATGCTGAAGGTCCAGCGTACGGATTGAGTTGATCCGTGCAGGCGCCTGTGGTCGTTGGTTTGTTGCCTGGCCTGGGGGCGGTGACACACTCGTTGGTTCTCCGGGAGACAGCTGGTGGGGAGTCGTCAGTGTGACAGGCGCCAGGTGCGCTTCGAGGTCTGTTCTCTTCCCAGCGCTGTCGTCAGCATCTGACGTTGAATGTGTGTGTGTGTGTGTGTGTGTGTGTGTGTGTGTGTGTGTGTGTGTGTGTGTGTGTGTGTGTGTGTGTGTGTGTGTGTGTGTGTGTGTGTGTGTTGTGTGTGTGTGGTGGCGTGCGCGCGCGCGCGTGCGCCTGTCTTGTTCTTGTTGCTGATCGATTTTGTTCTGCCGGCTGTGTGTGTGTGTGTGTGTGTGTTGTGTGTGTGTGTGTGTGTGTGTGTGTGTGTGTGTGTGTGCGTGCGCGTGCACGCGCGCGCGTGCGTACGTGTGTGTGCGTGTGCGTGTGTGTGTGTGTGTGTGTGTGTGTGTGTGTGTGTGTGTGTGTGTGTGCGTGCGCGCGCGCGCGCGCATGTGTTGTTCTTGTTGCTGATCGATTTTGTTCTGCCGGCTGTATGGCCAGACTACTTTCTGCCTCTCTACCCCCCCCCCCCCCCTTCCCCTCACACTCCCCTCCCCATCTCTCTCCCCAACTCCGCCCGATATTGGAGGGGGAAAACATCGGCATACTATGGTGCCTCCCCGCTCTCCCTCCCTACTTTTACAGGAAGTTGAAGATAAGAGAAATTCCCCATAAAAAAAAAAGGTATATACCCCACTCCCCTGTCCTCACCTCTCACCCCCAAATTTACAATAATGTTAGATGATGAGACCCCTTCCCCCCACTCTCTCCCCCGCTTTTATAAAACTTTGGAAGACTGCAGTGATAGTTTAATTTAATTTTTTATTTTTTATTGAGGTTCTGCCAGTTCAGGGACTGCCCCTCTCTCCCCTTTCCATTCCCCTGATTAAAAAAAAAAATCTTCAGCCGCTACTCTCTCTCTCTCTCTCTCTCTCTCTCTCTCTCTCTCTCT
>CM031595.1:168517574-168530074 GCA_018398815.1 Conus ventricosus
TTTCAAAAGCAAGTATTATGACTCCACTGAATAACGTGGACAAACGAATTACAAGACAAAACACGACGCGTTTCGACCTATTAGGTCTTCTTCAGGCAAGATAAACGACACTCAGGACAACGAAAGTGGAGATAATTGATTGCTCGTTCGTCATTTTCGTTGTCCTGAGTGTCGTTTATCTACCCTGCAGAAGACCTAAGAGGTCGAAACGGGTCGTGTTTTGCCTTGTGATTCGTTTGTCCACGTTGTTCGGTTGAGTCGTTATAATTATTTTCAAAATTTGTTTAGATTTCCGCCTGCAGTCGCCTCACTTTGCAACTAATTTTGTTGCAATGATAGTCAATGATAATAGATACAGTGTGAACAGGTAAGCCTGAACATTGTTGCAATGATAGTCAATGATAATAGATACAGTGCGAACAGGTAAGCCTGAACATTGTTGCAATGATAGTCAATGATAATAGATACAGTGTGAACAGGTAAGCCTGAACATTGTTGCAATGATAGTCAATGATGATAGATACAGTGTGAACAGGTAAGCCTGAACATTGTTGCAATGATAGTCAATGATGATAGATACAGTGCGAACAGGTAAGCCTGAACATTGTTGCAATGATAGTCAATGATGATAGATGCAGTGTGAACAGGTAAGCCTGAACTTTGTTGCAATGATAGTCAATGATGATAGATGCAGTGCGAACAGGTAAGCCTGAACATTGTTGCAATGATAGTCAATGATAATAGATACAGTGCGAACAGGTAAGCCTGAACATTGTTGCAATGATAATAGATACAGTGCGAACAGGTAAGCCTGAACATTGTTGCAATGATAGTCAATGATAATAGATACAGTGTGAACAGGTAAGCCTGAACATTGTTGCAATGATAGTCAATGATGATAGATACAGTGTGAACAGGTAAGCCTGAACATTGTTGCAATGACAGTCAATGATGATAGATACAGTGCGAACAGGTAAGCCTGAACTTTGTTGCAATGATAGTCAATGATGATAGATGCAGTGTGAACAGGTAAGCCTGAACTTTGTTGCAATGATAGTCAATGATGATAGATGCAGTGTGAACAGGTAAGCCTGAACATTGTTGCAATGATAGTCAATGATAATAGATACAGTGTGAACAGGTAAGCCTGAACATTGTTGCAATGATAGTCAATGATAATAGATACAGTGCGAACAGGTAAGCCTGAACATTGTTGCAATGATAGTCAATGATAATAGATACAGTGCGAACAGGTAAGCCTGAACTTTGTTGCAATGATAGTCAATGATAATAGATATAGTGTTAACAGGTAAGCCTGAACATTGTTGCAATGATAGTCAATGATAATAGATACAGTGTTAACAGGTAAGCCTGATCATTGTTGCAATGATAGTCAATGATAATAGATAGTGTTAACAGGTAAGCCTTAACGTTGTTGCAATGATAGTCAATGATAATAGATAGTGTTAACAGGTAAGCCTGAACATTGTTGCAATAATAGTCAAGGATAATAGATACAGTGTTAACAGGTAAGCCTGAACATTGTTGCAATAATAGCCAAGAACAATAGAGTTAACAGGTAGGCCTATGAATTAACGGGTAAGCCTAAACATTATCGCAATGACAGTCGTGTGATATTTATCGAAACAATAACAAAGAAATAACAGCAAATGATTATTGCAATTATAGCCAGTCAAATCAAATGTCTAACAGTGACTGAACTGATAGAAAAACAAACACCCCCCCCCCAAATGTAGCACCAAACATTTCTTGCAATAATAGCAAAGAACATACAAGAGGGAGCAGGTAGCAATGTTTGCAATTACCAAAAAAAACACACACACCCCACCAAAAAAAACAACGAAACAAACACAACAAAAACCAAGAAAAACACAGAACAAACAATCAAGTTACACCTTATAATAACAGCAGTATTATCAAACAGTTAGAGAACAGCAAATAACAGATGGAATAACTACATACAATAAACAACAGCTATTAGCAGTTGCAACTACAACAATAATAACAACAACAACGACAATAACGATTGATTACAGCTGACAATAACAATAATAGCTACAACAATTGCAATAACAAAGAACAATGACGTAACAACTATGAATTATTGCAATATGACCAACAGCAAAACAAAACAAAACAAACAAACAAACAAACAGAACGGAACAGACAGAACAAAACAAAAACAACAACAGCGCATAACAACTAGAATATCAACTGAGAATAATAACGTAAAAGTTAATGCAACTGGAAGACCAAGTCAACAAAGTAACGGCTAACAATAAATGCAATTGGAAGAAAGAACAACAAGAACAATCAAACAACAACAACAAAAACCCCGCTTTTGACAACTGAGATAATCTCAACGAACAACAAGATAAACTGCAAATTACGACTGGAATAATAACTGGAAACCACAAGGTGATAGCTGCTATGAATAGGAACGATACTTGAGTCAAACAAACGAACAGCTACTAACACTGATAACAACTGCAAGAATGAGTGAGAACAACGACGAACAAATAATAACTGCAATAGTAATTTTGAACAACAAAGAGAGAGAACAAAAAAAACAAACCCAAATGCAATAATGAATGTGAGTAACAAAGTAACAGCTAATAACGACTGGAATAATAACTGAGACAAACCAAGCGATGGCGAAGAACATTGCAATGTTACTGTGAACGAGAAAGATGCAGCTAATAACAGCTGCAATAATAAATATGTACAAAAAGATGTAGTTGATAACAACTGCTGTGATATAAATATGTACAACAAACAGATGTAGTTACTAACTGCTGTGATAAATATGAACAAGAAAGATGCAGCTAATAACAACAGCAATAATAAAGATGTACAAAAAGATGTATTTGTTAACAACTGCTGTAATATAAATATGTACAACAAACAAATGTAGTTACTAACAACTGCTGTGACAAAGATGAACAAGAAAGATGCAGCTATTAACAACTGCAATAATAAATATGATCAAAACGATGTACTTACAAACAACTGCTGTGATAAATATGAACAATACAGATGTAGGTACTAAGAACTGCGATAACTACGAACAACAAGGGTGCAGCTAAACAACAAGGGTGCAGCTGATAACATATGCAATGATGAACATGAACAACAAATAAACAGCTACTAACGACTGCAAAAACATCTATGAACAAGAAAAAATGTAGCTACTAACTAAAATGATAACTATAACAAAAAAACTGTAGCTAATATCAACTATTTTCATAACAATGAACAACAAAAATATAGCTAATAACAATTGCAGTGATAACAATGAACAACAACAACAACAACAACAACATAAAAGATATAGCTGACAATTGCTGCAGTGTAAGTAAGAAAAACGAAGCACCGGCTCATAACAACTGCCATAAGAACTGAACACAACGAAGCAACAACAACTACCAACAATAACTACCAACAATAAATAACAAAGAGAGCAACAAAGTCATAGTGACTGTCACGAGCAACAGTAGGTCATAAACAAGTAAGTATTACTCTAGACTTAGTTGTTTTCCTATTATGGCTAGGAATGCATGACTCCGAGCAGCAAGTACTCCAGATACACGCTAACCCATCAGTGATACAACAACAAAGCTTACACACCATGAACACCCCTCTTCTTCAACGATCTACCCCACAAGCTGGAACTCGGGTGCAGGTTTGGGAGAGCGGCGGAGATGGAGAGCGAGACAAAGGGACGCCACCCACGCTAGCACGCAGGTAACCCCCTCGGCGCCGAAGGCCCAGCCTAGGTAGGTGCCAGACGTTTTCTGCTGCTGAATCTCCCGCAGCATGACGTCCACCTCTCGCGTGGTCAGAACTCCATACATCGCCAGCAGCAGCAGCAGCAACAGGCCTGAGAGGGGAGGAATATTGTTTAATAATAGCATCGCTGTCGTTCGTATAATCATCGTTCACGTTGTCGTGTTGTTGTTTTTTGTCATTTGGTATTGTCATTGTTTGTTGCTGTTGTCGTCGTTAATGTCATTGGTATTGTCATTGTCGTTGTCGTCGTCGTCGTTAATGTCACTGGTATTTTCATTGTTGTCGTCGTCGTTAATGCCACCGTTTTGATGCCATTGGTATTATTATCGTGGCATCGATTGTTAGTGTTTGTCATGAGTCGGCCGAATGTTCTCGAGCATTTAGGCAAATTAAGGGTAGTTGCTGTTGTTGAGAGCAAGTTCCTTGGGTCTTCAAGTGTGCGAATTCAGGCACCACCAGAGGGGAATACCCCGAGTCGCATACTGAAGGAGGGAGAGTTACTGGGAAGTGTTTCGCATGTCCGAGGGATAGTGACAAGGAGTTGGCGACCTGCCGGTCCTGGGTAGAGGAGTGTCCAGTCCGACCACTGGCTGGCTATTCACTGGGTTCTCCAGTGGGCCTGAAGGGAAGGCGATCGTGTCAGGTGACCGTCACGGGTAGGTGACCGTCAGCCTGCAGGCAGAGTACAGCGACCATCCAGTCGTCCCTGTTCTGAGGAATGAATGGAAGGCTTCGGCCTATTGAGTGATTCGCACCTTGTTATCTATAGAGGTGGTAAATACTTGAAGCATCAGTCATGGCTGGTAGAGAAGTCCAGGCTGTTAGTACAATGGGTAGCTTCGGGGAATCGAACATGAGTTTGAATAGGAGGTTATGCATTAACCACTTGGTACCCAGTCTTGGTTAGCGCTAGCAGCTGTTGTGTGTGTATGTGTAGGTGACTAGTGATTCCATTGGTGGAATATAATTAACTTGGGAATTTATTGGTACAAATCGTGTGATGTGTGTGTGCCAGTGATTCCATTGGTTGAGCAGTTAAACTCGGTTCTCTCTTTCTTTGAGAACGAATATAAGGTGCTTGGAAAACGAGGAAGGAGGGGAGACTCACTTAAGGGGAAGTGAACTCACCCGTCTTGCTGAGGGCTCAAGAAAATACAGCGTGAAGCAGAGGTTAGCTGTCGCCTTGTTGTCTCCTGGGTGGGGACGTAAGACAGTGGAGGTTGCTGTAGCCTCGGAGCCGACGACGGAGAAGAATTGTCTCCCTGTGGGGAACGGTCGACAGCAAGACGTGTCAGCCTGTTGGAGCCTAGACAGGGAGCTGCCAGACAACGGTGGGGTGTTTGCAGCCAGAGAAGACCTGTGGGAGAGGCCGACAGGAGCCCTTTCCGTGGAGAGGGCGAAGTGTGGTGGAGTCCGGGGAGACTCTGTGTGAGGGTGCGACTCAAGCTACGTTGTCAGTGTCCCCCAACTGGGATTTGGCCAATCGGGAGGACACAACAGTGTGGCAGTTCAGCTCATAGTCGCACAGTGGGATGAGAGAAACTGACGGTCAACCGAGGAATGCTGGCAAGTTACGGACGTTTTATTTGTTCTTAAGTTTATAAGTGTGCAAACAGAATTGTGGAATATTGTCTTTCCTGGTTAATGAAGAGTACTTGAAGGAAAGGGGATGCGATTTATGAGATTGTCTGTATGATGTTTACATTGTTGTATGATACAGATAGTTGTGTTGTGTAGTGACGGGTGGGGCTCGGAGTCAAGTTAAATAAAGTTGATTATTTTCTATGAAATGTTATTGGTTTCCCGTCACCTTTGTGCGGGCCCGATGTGAGTGACAGAGTGCGTGTGCCTATGCGAGAGTGCATTTTGGTTGTGGAAGCGTAAATACTTCTGTCTATAACCCCCTGCATCCGTGAATATGAAAATCATATTTTATTAACGAGGGGGAGCGTCGGAGACCCGTCACAAATTGGGGGCTCGTCCGGGATGAACATAAATGAGCCATTAAGTGATTTTGATTCTGGGTTTTGTTCAATTGCAAGGGATTTGAAATTTGTCGTAATTGTGGAAACCTAGATTTTTTTTTCTTACCTGGAAAGACGTTAGTCATGTGTTGATTGTTTTGATCTTCTTTTTTTTTCCTGACTGGGCCTTGTATTTGAACTTACTTGATTTGGTTGCTGTTGAGGTTGATTGTGTGTAGCACAACTATTTGATCGCTTATTTACAAGTGATCGTGTGGATATCTCGCTTGTTATTGTGGTTGTATTAACTAGCTGATCGAGGGTTAGATAGCTTCAGAATGTCGACTGAATGAGGGTGCTGAGGACAATGGGTCCGCTGAAAAAGATGGACCTCATAGAAGAAGGAAAGCTTTAGGACTAAAGGGTCCGGAATGAAGGCATATGTAAGGAGAACTGGCCCCGTGTAATCGAGGCCCAGAAAATACAAAGGGAAAGGCAAAAGAGAGAGAAAAGTGAACGGGAAAAAGAGGAGAGAGAAAGAGAACGGGAAAAAGAAGAGAGAGAAAGAGAACGGGAAAAAGAGGAGAGAGAAAGAGAACGGAAAAAGAGGAGAGAGAAAGGGAAAAAGGGAAAAGAGGAGAGAGAAAGGAAACGGGAAAAAGAGGAAGAGAAAGAGAAACGGAAGAAAAAGAGGAGAGAGAAAGAGAACGGGAAAAAGAGGAGGAGAGAAAGAGAACGGGAAAAGGAGGAGAGAGAACGGGAAAAGGAGGAGAGAGAAAGAGAACGGGAAAGAGAAGAGAGAGAAAGAGAACGGGAAAGAGAGAGAGAAAGGGAAGAGGAGGAAAGAGAGGAAAGAGAAAGAGAGAAGAAAGGCAGTTTGAGTTAGAAAAATTAAAATTGGAGAAAGAAACGGGACGTGGACGCAAAACCTCAAATGAACTTTGCACCACATGTCATGTCCCTTGATCAATATGCCAAAGTTCGATGATAATCCGACCATTTTAGAGGATTTCATTTCGCAATTTGAAAAGGATTGCCAAAGATCAGGGCTTACCCGAAGAACGGTGGGCCACAAATTTGTCTGCGCTGCTGACACCCAAAGCTAGGGACGCTTTTTTCTGCTTGCCACCGGAAAAACAGACAGATTATGAGTCGGTGCGCGATTGCTTTGTTTCAGAGGTACCAGGTAACCGCCGATAGATATAGGAAATTGTTCAAAGAAACCGTTTGTAGATCAGGTGAGACGCATGTACAGTTTCTTTATCGGCTTAGGGCTCTCTTTGACAAATGGATAAGGTTAGGAAACATCGAACAAACTTTTGAATCTTTGAGGGAGGAATCGTTAAGGAGCAAATTCTCTCCACTTGTCGGAAGGATCTCACAGTATTCTTGGCAGAAAGAGAATTAGGAGGTTTAGAGGAGCTAGTGAAAGTTGCAGACAGGTATGAATCTGCCCATGATCAGCGTAATGGGATGAAGGGATCGAACCAGACGACCCGTAATGCCCAGGACCACACAGTCAGGGAGTGATTCGCCGACTCCCTACAAACAGGAGGCGAGACCGCAGTTAGAAACGCATTTTAAGTCCCGTGGCAACAGTGGGACTGAGAGAATGTTCGGGTGTAAACGCACATGTTTTAAGTGTGGGAGAGAGGGTCATATTGCCAAGGACTGTAGCGGAGTGCGAATACACTCAGTTGTTGCTGTTGATACAATTCAACAGGAAGGCAGGGTGCCACCACCAACTACTAGGGCAGTAGTAAAACGGGAAGCCGGTGACCTGCTTATTAGACACAGGACTGACTCTAGCGGCAATGGTAGAGCCCGTTTTGTGAGAGAGACGGACTATACCGGGGAAACCACCTGCGTGCGATATGCAGATGGAAGAACTAATCGGCTACCTTTGGCCCGTGTCAAAGTAGAGTCAGAATTTGTCAGGAGTACTCTCACTGCAGCAGTGCAAAACAATCTTCCCTATCCAGCTTTGTTAGGGGGTAGGTATATCCTCCCGAAGCCTAACCAGGATGCCAGTCAAGGGGGGGAAAGCAAGGGCAGTGCAGGGTAGGAAAGTAAACAGAACGCAGGTGGAGTGCACAGGCGCCGCTAACAGTAGAGCTAGTGTAGGCCAATGAAGGTGGCCGTCGGTGGTGGTGCAGTGGACCATGAAATAGGTCGTAGTGGCGGTGCCGTAGGCCATGGAGGTGGCCGTCGTGGGGGTGGTGCAGGGACCATGAAATAGGTCGTAGTAGCGGTGCCGTAGGCCATGGAGGTGGCCGTAGTGGCGGTGCCGTGGGCCATGGTGGCCGTAGTGGTGGTTTAAAAAAGTTGTTGGCGTTGCCGTGGCAGTCAGAAATGTAGGAGCCACGGTGGCGGACCTCAGGGTCAGGGCCAACATGGACCACAGAGTAACTGGAACCAGCAGCTGGGTTGGACCGGGAGGCAGTAATAACGCATGGCAAGAAGGTCGAGGTGACCAGCTATCGTTAGGAAATGCCAAAGACAGTCAGCTCACAGGAGCAGACAAGCCAGTGTTGAAAAAAGGAGAAGGAAATAAGGTCCAGAAATCAGTGGGCATAGGCACTGAGTGGGATTCGAACCAAGGAATTTCCTCAGAGAGAAGGAAAAATCGGTTCGGATAAGATGGGTGAGGGATCATCTCCTAACATTTTGGAAAGGGAGATGATCGTCGTCGCAGTGAATGGGTGCGACAGCCCAGTTCACGTGATCTTCGAACAACAGACCCTGAGGCATGAATGGAAAGGGGACTGAATGTCAAGGGGATTTTGGCCGAACAGGCTAGAAGAGGATCGCACAGATTTTCACGCGCTCCTTTAAGGACTAAAATGTGTGAAAGGTGCGCTGACTCCCTTGTAAAGCCTGGAATGCGTAACCTATCTGCCCAGGTACTATTGGCGAGCCACAAACGGCGGTCAAGATTGAGAGGGGCAGGAGTAGGTCAAGGGTGGAGTAATGCCTCCAGGGCGTTGCTGTTGTAGTGTGAACAACAGAAGCAGGACAATGGTAGGAGCAATGCCTACGGGCTGCTGTTGTTGTGGTGATGGTGTGAGCAGTCATCTGTTACGGACAGCTACTGTGTAAATAATGTCGCTGGCCAGTTGTGTTATTGATTTTGATTGCCCAGTATAGGGCGGGGTTAAGCATATGCTCATGTGTTATTTTTCATTTTTTGATATATGTTTACCTGTATGCGTTGTTTTTGTTCATTGCCCATTATGGAGCGGGAATCAGTACGTGCTCACGTGTTATGATTTATAATTTTTCTGGTTGATATCTGTTTGCTCATGTTGTTTTGTCACAGCTCGGAAAAGTGTGAAAATGTCCTTATGTTGTGAAATCAGGATAAATGTTTGATTTGCATATTGTGTGTGAGACCGTGTGAGCAGATTGGGGCCACACGCCTGAATTTGATTTTGATGTTACGTAAGCTGGGCCACACGCCTGAATTTGAATCTTGTCCTTGTGGATTGTGGCCACACGCCTGAATTGATTTTGATGTTAAGTAGGCTGGGCCACACACCTGAATTTGGATGTTGTGGTAATAATGGTTGTGCTATATTAGAAGTGAATGGAGTGATTAATTAACATGTATGGACATGCTGATAGCTAACGCTATGGACAGAGTTCTTGATTATATGTGAGCCAGGTTAGAGTTAAATGTTGTGCACAGTCGTTATGACTGACCAAAGAGTGATGTTTGGATTATCTGATTGATCTATTGGTTTTAATTGGGTACATTATCCATGTTAGAGATGTTGATGGAATGATGTCTTGAAGCATAGGAGTAGTACTGTTATATCGACCCATGCAACTGAGTTTGTTTTATCCAATTGGAGAACATTCGTCCTGGAGGAAATGTTGATTGGAACAACATTCTTAGGTACGGGGGTGTCATGAGTCGGCCGAATGTTCTCGAGCATTTAGGCAAATTAAGGGTAGTTGCTGTTGTTGAGAGCAAGTTCCTTGGGTCTTCAAGTGTGCGAATTCAGGCACCACCAGAGGGGAATACCCCGAGTCGCATAACTGAAGGAGGGAGAGTTACTGGGAAGTGTTTCGCATGTCCGAGGGATAGTGACAAGGAGTTGGCGACCTGCCGGTCCTGGGTAGAGGAGTGTCCAGTACCAACCACTGGCTGGCTATTCACTGGGTTTCCCAGTGGGCCTGAAGGGAAGGCGATCGTGTCAGGTGACCGTCACGGGTAGGTGACCGTCAGCCTGCAGGCAGAGTACAGCGACCATCCAGTCGTCCCTGTTCTGAGGAATGAATGGAAGGCTTCGGCCTATTGAGTGATTCGCACCTTGTTATCTATAGAGGTGGTAAATACTTGAAGCATCAGTCATGGCTGGTAGAGAAGTCCAGGCTGTTAGTACAATGGGTAGCTTTGGGGAATCGAACATGAGTTTGAATAGGAGGTTATGCATTAACCACTTGGTACCCAAGTCTTGGTTAGCGCTAGCAGCTGTTGTGTGTGTATGTGTAGGTGACTAGTGATTCCATTGGTGGAATAAAAATAACTTGGGAATTTATTGTACAAATCGTGTGATGTGTGTGTGCCAGTGATTCCATTGGTTGAGCCAGTTAAACTCGGGTTCTCTCTTTCTTTGAGAACGAAATATAAGGTGCTTGGAAAACGAGGAAGGAGGGGGACTCACTTAAGGGGAAGTGAACTCACCCGTCTTGCTGAGGGCTCAAGAAATACAGCGTGAAGCAGAGGTTAGCTGTTGCCTTGTTGTCTCCTGGGTGGGGACGTAAGACAGTGGAGGTTGCTGTAGCCTCGGAGCCGACGACGAGAAGAATTGTCTCCCGTGTGGGGACGGTCGACAGCAAGACGTGTCAGCCTGTTGGAGCCTAGACAGGGAGCTGCCAGACAACGGTGGGGTGTTTGCAGCCAGAGAAGACCTGTGGGAGAGGCCGACAGGAGCCCTTTCCGTGGAGAGGGCGAGTGTTGGTGGAGTCCGGGAGACTCTGTGTGAGGGTGCGACTCAAGCTACGTTGCCAGTGTCCCCCAACTGGGATTTGGCCAATCGGGAGGACACAACAGTGTGGCAGCTTCAGCTCATAGTCGCACAGTGGGATGAGAGAAACTGACGGTCAACCGAGGAATGCTGGCAAGTTACGGACGTTTTATTTGTTCTTAAGTTTATAAGTGTGCAAACAGAATTGTGGAATATTGTCTTTCCTGGTTAATGAAGAGTACTTGAAGGAAAGGGGATGCGATTTATGAGATTGTCTGTATGATGTTTACATTGTTGTATGATACAGATAGTTGTGTTGTGTAGTGACGGGTGGGGGCTCGGAGTCAAGTTAAATAAAGTTGATTATTTTCTATGAAATGTTATTGGTTTCCCGTCACCTTTGTGCGGGCCCGATGTGAGTGACAGAGTGCGTGTGCCTATGCGAGAGTGCATTTTGGTTGTGGAAGGTAAATACTTCTGTCTATAACCCCCTGCATCCCTGAATATGAAAATCATATTTTATTAACGAGGGGGAGCGTCGGAGACCCGTCACAGTGTTGTTTTGTTGTTGTTGTTGCTGTTGCTGCTACTGCTGTTCTTGCTGTCGTTGTTGCTGTGTCGTCGTCGTCGTTATCATTGTTATTATCATTTTTGTTGTCATGAAACGTCATTGTGTTTAATGCCGCAATTGTCATCGCTCTCTTTGTTGTGCTTGGCATCATCATTAACGCCAGTGTTGTTGTTGTTGTTGTCATTGTCGATGTCCTTGTCGTCATCATTTGTCAAGTCATTGTGTCGTTGTTGTTAAAATCTTTGTTGTTGATGTTGTCATAATTATTGATAAAAGAAAAAAACAACAACATTGTCGTCGTTGTCATTATCCCTGTTGACTTGGTTATCGTCGTCAATGCTGTCATCATCGTGAACATCATCATTGTGACTGTCACTATTATGAACGTGTTCGTGACTCTTTTCATCACCGTTGACGACATCGGTGTTGTTACGTCATCGTTTATATATTCGGTGTTGTCGTTGTGACCATTGCTTACGGTTTTACCGTAGACCTTGTGCTCAACGCATAGTTTCCTTTATTTTGTTGTCTCATGCCTGGATTCATAAACCATGATACTGCACCCCCACCCCCCGCGCTCTCTCTCTCTCTTTCTCTCTCTCTACGTGCACGCGAGTGTGTGAGTGAGTGAGTGTGTGTGTGTGTGTGTGTGTGTGTGCGTGCGTGCGTGCGTGCGTGCGTGCGTGCGTGCGTGCGTGCGTGTGTGTGTTCCTTTTCCTAGATACCCAAGACTGCCTCAGGAGTTTGAAATGATCCATGAGAAACTGGCTTGAACACTTTCTAAAACACAACGAACCAACCAACAAAGACAGACAAAATAAAATATAAAAGAAAGAAAGAAACACACACACACACAAGCTCGCACGCATACACACATACACACACGCGCGCGCGCGCACGCAAACACACACATACTCAAACAATAACAAACAAAAACACAACAAACACACACTCGCACGCACACACACACACACACACGCGCACGCGCGCGCGCGCACACACACACACACACACACACACACACACACACACACACACACACACGCATGCAAACACACACATACTCAAACAATAACAAACAAAAACACAACAAACACACACATGCGTACATACACGCACACTTACACACACACACACACACACACACACACACACACACACACACACACACACATACACAGC
>CM031595.1:168537574-168555074 GCA_018398815.1 Conus ventricosus
TGACCCGATGAGTTTCGCCCAGTTGTGTGGCGATCTAAGGAGGAATCTCTTTGTAGGCACTGACCGGCGACGGGCCGGAAATTCCAAAGAGGGAATACTCTCGGCTAGACGGGGAAGAGAACCGGGGAAAGTTTTATGGAGGTGCCAGCCCCGTTATGTTAGAGGGAGACCAGTAGTTGTGGGATGGGCTTACTATTTAGGATGTTGCTCAGCCGAGGAGATTTTAAGGGAAATAGTTCTGATTACTATTTTTTATTTCAAACTTGTGAGACCTAGGATCACGCAATGTTTGAGAAGATGTTGTATGCGTAAGTTAGAGGGACATGTAGGTGATATGAAGTTTGCAGTTAATAGCTGCTGTTAAACCTGTAAGCCCTTATAAATATTCATGAGGCGTAGGGATCTGAGAGATGGCGTCCCTAGGTGACGCAAGGGGAAGCGTGGGTGTTTGGGAATGTACTGAGTTATTCAGTCAGGCCCCAAATCTCAAACAGAGAGGACTACACCTTGTTCTGTGAAGTGTGGTGATGGTGTTCTGATGGCACCAGAAATGTAAGTTGATGCATTTTTCCATTTCTGCATTTGGCAGAGCATCTAAGCACTATGTACTTTGTGTTTTGCTATGTGCGCATTGTTATCATGAAACGAGATTTGATTGTTCCATGCTTTGTATTCTTGACCCTTTGGGTTTTCTATAGGTTTTATTGAGCACTAAGATTTGAAATTGTTTTAGAAGTAGAGTTCATATTTGAAGGAAAGACCTGTTTAATTGCAGGATAGAAATTCAGTTAAGAATTCAGTTCTGTGACAATAAAAAAATGAGTAAATGAGATAAAATACAGAAGTTATGGAGTCCTTAGTTATAGTGATGTAGTAGACAGATTGTTAGTTGTGTTTCTAGAATTTGATAATTGAGCAGTTGAGACAGGAGTCGTTAAATGATGGCCGGTAAGGCAATATTGCTATGTGTTATTGGCTTATGGGCTATTGTAATAGATGATTTTGCAGTGCTTTTTGACCGGAGCGATAAGCCATAACTCTCTCTCTTTCTCTCTCTCTCTACTAAGTATATTTCTTTTCTGAAGAACATGTTACCATACGGCTGTAGGTATCTGTCTGCCTTATATGCATGATGAATGTTACAGGCTTATTGCCTATATAGGCTGTTTGCCTTTAATGTCGACTGAAATTCGCATGTTTCTTTGTTGCTGCTTCATGTTTTCTCATTTCATGGGTCGAAGTGTTGTGTTGGTAATGTTCACAGTCGATTCCTTTGACTGGTTGTAATTTGAGGTTGAGGTCTGTTATCCCATGTTGCTTAATTATAGAAGCGAAGTGATGAGCAGTAATGATGGAAACACATGGAATGAGGTGGAATAATTGTGTTAGGGATATGAATCCCACATAATTGGCAGTTGCTGTTCTGACTTAGGGCAGCACAGGGTTGAACCGTGTCTTTGAGGGTAGGTTCACCCTGGTTTCAGAGTGGTCGTTTTGTCACTCGATTAGTTCTTGTTTGGATAGGTTATCATTGTTGATAACCTCTGCGCAAATTCAATGCAAGAGCCTAAAGAGCTATAGTGGCTGAACCTATGGTTCTGAATACCATCGTATAGCGCATTCCTGATTATGTGTCTCCTGAATGATAATGCTCTGGCTCGCAGTTAGAATGAGGGATACCTTATCCCTGGGATGAACCTAGTCCAACTTTCTCCCGAACCCGACCCCCCTTGTGCGTTTCTTTACAGTCGGAACAAGGGGAGGTTTACACTTTTAAACAAAGATACTCACGGAGGGAGCGAATATTTCCACAGACATACAGACAGACACACACACAGACGACATGCGTATTCACGCTCGCACCAATGCACACGCGCGCGCGCGCACACACACCACACACACACACACACACACACACACACACACCACACACACCACACACACACGCACGCACACACACACGCACGCACACACACACGCACGTTCGCGCACACACACACACACGAATGCACACCCACCCACCCACCCACTTACACACACACGCACACACACACACACACCACTCCCCCCCCCCCACCCCACCCACCCCTTCCACACTCACGTGCTCCCCCCCCCCCCCCCCCCCCCCCCCCGAGAATATAATAAAACAGCACCTGAATAAACCAACATCATCCTCTTCTGCATAGGCAGACGAAGGAGGGAGAGCTATGTCCCCATTTGCATCGCGGCGAGTGGGCCGGCGGGCCGTATTGACACGCTATTCATGTGAACCACGCCGCGCCGCACGACAAGCCTCACAGCAGGACACTGGGTCAGACCCTGGGGGCTGTCGCTCGTTCGTTCATTTCGTGATTAAGCATGCAATATCATACACCGCAATCGATCAGGATATTTGTTTGCCGTTCGCGATGAAATGGTCGTCAGCGTATAACTTTCTGTCATCCTCCTCTAACAATAGCAGCAGCAGCAGCAGTAGTAGTGCCAGCAGCAACAGCATCATCATCATGATCATCATCTGCAGCATTAACTCACCATCATCATCATCATCAGCAGCAGCAGCAGCAGCAGCAGAATCAAGTCTCTCTTCTCAGTAGCAGCAGCGGAAGCAGCAGAATATTAATAATAATGATGGTGATGATGATGATTATAATGACGATGGTGGTGATGATGATGATGATGATGATGATGATGATGATGATGATGATGATCATCATCATCAGCAGCAGCAGCAGCAGCAGCAACACCAGTGGCAACATCAACAGCAGCAGCAGCAGCAGCAACGGCCGCAGCAGCAACAGCATCGGTAGTAGAAGCATAAGAATCAGTAGTTGTAGTAGTTGCAGCAGTAGTAAAAAAAAAAAAAAAAGGTACACTGACAGTTTACCTCATATACGACCACAAATCTTGACCTCGTTTGTAATGTTTAATATTGCACGTTGTGTACTTAAACTGTTGCTGCTGCTGTTGCCAGCTGGTTTTGTTGTTGTTGTGGTTACTGTTGTTGTTGTTGTTGTTGTTGTGGAAGAAGCAGTAGTGGTAGTAAAACTAGCAGTTCTGATAACATTTGTAAGCCAGAGTAACAGCAGCAGCGAAATCAAGCGCAACAACATGGCATAGTTTTTGTTTGTTTGTTTGTTGTTTTTTTGGCTGTCCAGTCCTCTGTGCCATTTCTGTGGCTCTGCATCCACGCCGCTTATTCCGAACCCCAGTCCACAGAGACAGTCCAGCCCGGCCCGCCACACAATCCACAGGGAGCAGACATGTCAAGTCGTCAAGAGGCAACTCACTGGAGGAGACACTGCACTGCTGCCGAGTCACTTCGGTGGTGTTCAGTGGCGCCTGTTCTGATCCAACATACGCAGGACACCACCTACTAAGCCCCCTACTGACGACAATAATTGCTTTGTCAAGTAGCCGGTGTGAGTGAGCTCTCCCTCCGGAGGGCGCCACCACGTCCGTCCAACGACAAAGCCATGGATTTGTCAATGCCCATGTCCCGACGGAATCAAAGCAAGGCCAGAGACGTGGAAAGGACATCGAAACTAAGGTTACCATGACAGCAGGGCATGAAGGGCCACCGATTTTGTGACTTTTTTTTATTTTACTAATGCTGATCGATGAAATGAGGAGGATGAAGATGATGCTATGGGTTTCCACTCCGGTCTGATACTGCATGACAGGGCTGTAGTCTACGCTAACTTTCATAATATATCTCGGCCGTCAACCAGGCCCGAGAGATACAGACACTCGCATTGTGGCCAGGAAATTCGAGGAACACTTTCAGAAATGCATCTATTTAGTGGATGCAACTCCACTGTGTGACCCCAGTCTGCCCACTTGAGCTCGTGGTAACTCAACTCTGGGTTGGAGCCGGTCAGGGCAAGAAAAATCCCACATGGCTCTGATGGGAATCGAACCCACGATCTCCCTCCCAGCCGGGAATACGTGACGCTAACCACTTCGCCACGGCGGCTGATAACACGACATAGTTAGCAGCAGCAGCAACAGCAGAAAGCGATCGAACAGTAATGGTAGTGGTATTAACAGCAGCGGCTGCCGCCGTACCATCCATACGGAGTGCAACAGCTGTGACTCGAGTGTCGTGTCAACGTACAGATGGTGTTGTGTTCATGAGTCATAAACTAATGATCACTCCCCGACAGCAGTGGAAAGGGTTAATGATCCACAGACTACTGTCATAACGAACTGAAAGCGGTAGATGATTAATACTGGTAATGATCTTTCAGGGATGATAGGATCATGATTCTGTATTGTGAAAAAAAAGGTGTTGAGTCCTGCACCCTCCCTTTCCCTCCCACCCCCCTCCCACTGTCCCATTTCCTTCATACATTACCCCCTCCCGACCCCACCCCTACACCACGACTTTATGGGAGATATGTAATTTTGAAGTGGACTTTGGTTTGTTTTTATAGTCACCGAAGGTCGTTAGACAGTGTGTGTGTGTGTGTGTGTGTGTGTGTGTGTGTGTGTGTGTGTGTGTGTGTGTGCGTATGTGTGTGTGTGTAGGTGTGTGCGCGCGCGCGCGTGTGTATGTGTGTGTGTGTGTGTGTGTGTGTGTGTGTGTGTGTGGTGTGTGTGTGTGTGTGTGTGTGTGTGTGTGTGTGGTGTGTGTGTGTGTGTTGTGTATGTGAATGAGTGTGTGTTGTGTGTGTGTGTGTGTGTGTGTGTGTGTGTGTGTGTGTGTGTGTGTGTGTGTGTGTGAGTGTGTGCGTGTGAGTGTATGTGTGTGTGTGTGTGTGTGTGTGTGTGTGTGTGTGTGAGTGAGTGAGTGTGTGTGTGTGTGTGTGTGTGTGTGTGTGTGTGTGTGTGTGTGTGTGTGTGTGTGTGTGTGTGTGTGTGCGAGTGCGCGCGCGCACGCGTGTGTGTATGTATGTGTGCGTACATGCGTGTGTGAGTGAGTGTGGTGCGGATGGTGTGGTGTGGTGTGGTGTGGTGTGGTGTGGTGGTGCTGGTGGTGTGTGTGCGCGCTCATGGGAGAGAGAGAGAAAAGAGAGAGAGAGAGAGAGGAGAGAGAGAGAGAGGAGAGAGAGAGAGAGAGGAGAGAGAGAGGGGAGAGCGAGAGAGAGAGGGAGGGAGAGGAGAGAGAGCGAGCGAAAGAGACCGGAACGGAAGAGAGAGAGAGAGAGAGAGAGAGAGAGAGAGAGAGGGGAGAGAGAGAGAAGAGAGAGAGAGAGAGGAGAGGAGGGGGGGGGGGGGGGGGGGGGGCAGGACACACAGAACGAAAGAAGTAGGTGAAAAATAGAGAAAGATCTATATGCTGCACAAATTCACTTTCAAAGGCAACATTACTAACGCTACCAAAAAGTTATGCAAACTGCTATATCGTATTTCCTATTTACACACACACACACACACACACACACACACACCCCACCACACACACACACACGCACGCACACACACACACACACACACACACCACACACACACCACACACACACACACACACACACACACGCCCATCCAATCCAACCTACCACCACACCATATCTTACCTGGTTCCACACAGTCAGGTGAAATCGGCCGAAATTGCTGGCACCATTCCCAGAGTCCCAGCCGGACGTCCACGAACAGTTTAGGACCCGCAGATCGACCACAGGCTTCGGAGATGCTGAGGTGACGGAGGTGACGTTGCTGAGTGTCTCCAAACTTCCAGCTCCTCCTCCTGCTGCTGCTGCGTCCGCCCGGCGCGCGAAAGAGGCAGGCACAAAGACCCCAAGCGTCACCCAGGCAGGCAAGATCAGAGACACCAGGTGCAGGATGTTGGAGAATAGCAGCAGCATCAATGCCAGAGAACACAGCACCGTGAGAGACATGGTCCCAAGAGACGTGGATGCGGTCCTAAGCCTTTTGTTTGTTTTTTTTTTTACTTGTGGTGACCGCTAAGACTATGTTGGCTGGAGCTTTTTCTGCTTTTATCTACGTTGTTGTTGTTGTTGTTGTTGTTACTCTTCGTTCTTTTGTTTTTGCTGTTGTTGGTTTGCTCACACATCAAAAACTCCTTTCCGTTTTGATGGTCAAGTTGATGTCTTTGACATCATTCTCTGAGAACGTTTTTCAGAATGGTACCATTTGTCGATTTTTCAGTTCGAAATAGGCGCTGTGTATTGTTTTTGAGGGAGGGGGGTGGTATTTCATTAATTCGTTTATTTTCGGGTATTTTTTTTCTGGAGAGGGGGGCGGTATTTTATCACGTCATATGTTTTCATGTATTTTTGGTGGTAGGAGAGGGGTGGTGGTCTTTCATTAACTCGTTATTTTCAAACATTATTGACGAGTGCACACTATGTCCGAGTAGTTCCTTGAACCAGCCCTGTATCAGCCGCTGTGTTCAAGCCATGATTCAACTTCTGGTGTTTACAGCCAAGCCGACCACGAGAAGCCACGTCAGGGCTGTCGCATCGCCCAAGGCAATGTTTCACACCGTTGTCTAAAACAGACAAAAATCAAACACACAGAAATTACTTGAAAATCATTCTTCCGTGAAATCTTCCGATGGAACATCTCATTCAAAGAACACGGAGTCAACAAAACAATGTTATGTCATGTGTGATCCTATTTCTAATTCTGTCATTTGGAGCGAGCGAAAGCACTTGTAAATGCATACAATTTTTAACAGTTCCGATTAAAAAGATGTCTTTGGATTATTAGCACTGAAAAGTTACTTCATCCATCACAAGGAAGAGAGAAGGCGAAGGTGAATTTTAATTCAAGAATCCCTCTGTGATTTTGTTATAGGAAACTCCCGAGACCTTCTCCTAGAAGACAACACCTTCCCCCTACTCCTCACAACCGACCACAGCCTCCTTCTATCCGTCCAGTCTATCTTCATCAACCAAAGCCGCTTTGATCAGTCATAGCTTACACTAATTACCATAGCCTAACATCTGCAGTTACAGCCTCGTTTTACTAATCATAGCCAACGTTTTGTCTGTCAAACTCTTCTTTCATCAACTAATGTCTCATTTCATCATTCAGAGCCACGTTTCATTCATAACAGTCTACTTCTTGCATCGGACAGTTTCCTTCCATCTTCCATTACTTTCATTCCATTCATTACAGCCTATTTCCATCAATTACAACCTACTTTCATCAGTCAAAGCCCACGGCCATCAATTATAGCCTACTTCAAGCAGTCATGACCTATTTTTATCAGTCTACTTCCATTCGACGCAGCCTACTTCTATCCATCTGCTTCCAACCTACCTTCACAGCACATTTCCTTCAGTCACACCCTATTTCCTTCAGTTACAGTCTACTTCCATCAATCTACAGCCTACTTTCATCAGTCTACTTCAATCGGACACGGCCTATTTCTTTTTATCTACTTCCTTCAGTCACATCCTATTTCCTTCAGTTACAGTCTACTTCCTTCAGTCTACAGCCTACTTTCATATCTACTTCAATCGGACACAGCCTACTTCTTTCTGTCTACTTCCCGCAGTCACATCCCACTTCCTTCAGTTACAGTCTACTTCCATCAGTCTACAGCCTACTTTCATCAATCTACTTCCATCGACACAGCCTACTTCTTTTTGTCTACTTCCTGCAGTTACAGTCTACTTCCATCAGTCTACAGCCTACTTTCATCAATCTACTTCCATCGACACAGCCTACTTCTTTTTGTCTACTTCCTTCAGTTACAGTCTACTTCCATCAGTCTACAGCCTACTTTCAGCAGTCCACTTCCGTCGGACACAGCCTACTTCTTTTTATCTACTTCCTGCAGTCACATCCTATTTCCTTCAGTCACAGTCTACTTTCGTAAATCTACTTCCATCGGTCACAGCCTACATTCATCAATTGTAGCCTACTTCCTTCAGTCAGAACCTAATAATAATAATAATAAGGAACATTTAGTGCGCTTAATCTTAAACAAAAGCCCTAAGCGCTTACAGCAATAAGCCCTAACACACACACACACACACAACACACACACACACACACACACACACACACACACACACACAAACACACACACACACACACACACACACACACACACACACAAACACACACACACACGCACACACCCACACACAGCGAAGGAGCAGAAAAATTATGTTTTGAAGAGAGTTGTTTTGAGGGAGGACTTGAAAGAAGAAAGACCTACTTTCATCAATCTACTTCCGCCAGTCAGAACCTACTTTTGTCAATCTCCTTTTATCAGTCAGAACCTACTTTCATAAATCTACTTCCAGCAGACAGCCTGCCTTCATCAACTATAGCCCACTTCCATCAGTCACAGCCTACTTTCAGTGGTCTGTTTCCAGCAGTTATGGCCATCTTCTGTTAATCTACTTCCATCAGTTCCACTCTATTTCCTTCACTGTCAGCCTACTTTCATCAATCTGCTTCCATCAGTGACAATCTATTTTCTTCACTTTCAGCCTACTTTCATCAATCTGCTTCCATCAGTGACAATCAATTTTCTTCACTTTCAGCCTACTTTCATCAATCTGCTTCCATCAGTGACAATCAATTTTCTTCACTTTCAGCCTACTTTCATCAATCTGCTTCCATCAGTGACAATCAATTTTCTTCACTTTCAGCCTACTTTCATCAATCTGCTTCCATCAGTGACAATCAATTTTCTTCACTTTCAGCCTACTTTCATCAATCTGCTTCCATCAGTGACAATCAATTTTCTTCACTTTCAGCCTACTTTCATCAATCTGCTTCCATCAGTGACAATCAATTTCCTTCACTTTCAGCCTACTTTCATCAATCTGCTTCCATCAGTGACAATCTATTTTCTTCACTTTCATCCTACTTTCATCAAGTTGCTTCCATCATTCGTAGCCTGCTTTTATCTATTATAGCCCACTTCCATCAGTCACAGCCTTCTTTGGCCAATCTACTTTCAACAGTTACAGCCTACCTCTGTTAACCGATGTCCATCGGTCACATCCTACTTCCATCAATCACAACTAATTTCCGTCAGCTTCAGCCTACTTTCAACAATCTACTTCTCTCAGTCATAGCCTACTTTTAATAATTGGAGCCTCCTTATACCAATCACGGCCTATTGTCTTCAGCCTACTTTCATCAGTCACAGCCTACTTCCATCAGTCACAGCCTACTTCCATCAGTCACAGCCTACTTCCATCAGTCACAGCCTACTTCTATCAGTCAAAGCCTATTTTCATCAGTCAAAGCCTACTTTTATCAGTCACAGCCTATTTCCATCAGTCACAGCCTATTTCCATCAGTCACAGCCTATTTGAACGAAATCAGTCACAGCCTATTTCCATCAGTCACAGCCTATTTCCATCAGTCACAGCCTATTTCCATCAGTCCCAGCCTATTTCCATCAGTCACAGCCTATTTCCATCAGTCACAGCCTCTTTGCAATCAGTCACAGCCTATTTCCATCAGTCACAACCTCTTTGCAATCAGTCACAGCCTTCTTTCGCCAATCTACTTTCAACAGTTACAACCGACCTCTGCTAATCGATTTCCATCGGTCACGTCCTACTTCCACCAATCGCAATCTATTTCCATCAGTCAGAGCTTACTTGCATCGCACACAGCTTACTTGCATCGGTTACAGCCTACTTTCATCGGTCACAGTCTACTTTCACCGGTCACAGTCTACTTTCATCAGTCAGAGCCTATTTCCATCAGTCACAGTCTATTTTCATCAGTCACAGCCTACTTTCATCAGTCAAAGACTACTTTCATCAGTCAAAGACTACTTTCATCAGTCAAAGACTACTTTCATCAGTCACAGCTTATTTCCATCAGTCACAGCTTATTTCCATCAGTCAAAGCCTATCTCCATCAGTCACAGCCTATTTTCATCAGTCCCAGCCTACGTCCATCAGGCAAAGCCTACGTCCATCAGTCACAGCCTATTTCCATCAGTCACAGCCTATTTCCATCAGTCACAGCCTATTTCCATCAGTCACAGCCTATTTTCATCAGTCCCAGCCTACGTCCATCAGGCAAAGCCTACTTTCATCAGTCACAGCCTATTTCCATCAGTCACAGCCTATTTCCGTCAGTCACAGCCTACTTCCGTCAGTCACAGCCTATTTGCATCAGTCACAGCCTATTTGCATCAGTCACAGCCTATTTGCATCAGTCACAGCCTATTTCCATCAGTCACAGCCTATTTGCATCAGTCACAGCCTAATTATCATCAGTCACAGCCTAGTTTCGTCAGTCACAGCCTATTTCCATCAGTCACAACCTATTTCCATCAGTCACAGCCTATTTCCATTTGTTACAGTCTATTTCCATCAATTTACTTTTATTCGTCACAACTTATTTCCATCAGTAACAATTTATTTCCACCAGTCACAACCTATTTCCATCAGTCACAGACACTACTTTCACTGATCTACTTCAATCAGTCACAGCCTACTTCCATGCATCACAACATAATTAATTTGCCTTAATCACATCTTCCGTCAGTCTACTTCCATTATTCACAACCTACGACCATCAGTCACAGCCTACTTCTCTCAATCACGGCCTACTTCCCTCTATCCACAATCTACGTCTATCAGTTATAACCTACTTTCTTCAATTACTGCCTACTTCTGTCGATCATGTATACTTCCATCTGTATCCGTTACACTCGACTTCTCTCAGTCAAAGCCTATTTTCCCTCAGTCACAGTCTACTTCTATCAGTCACAACCTGCTTCTCCCTCAATCACAACCTACTTCTGTCGATTATAACCCACTTCTATCTATCACAGCCTACTTCTCTCAGTCACTTTCTACTTCTGTAACTCACAACCTACCTCTATCATTCACATTCTACTTCCATAAGTTATAACCTGTTTCTGTATAAGCCATTTCCTACTTTCTGCAATCACAGTCTACTTCCATCAGTATCTGTCAAATCCCTTTCCCATCAGTTTACTTTCATAAATCATGGCCCACCTTCACCAGTCACCATCTACTTCCTTTAATGTACTTCTATCAGCCAAAGGCTTTTTCTGTTTTTCGTTTCCGTCATTGAAAGACTTCTTTGTTTAACTTACTTCCATCATTAATCCTAGTCTACCCGCGTCAGTCTACTTCCACCAACCTGTTTCCGTCAGTCACGGGAAATACCTTCCATCAATACCTTCCATCAGTCACAGGAAATCCTTCCCTCAGTCACAGGAAATACCTTCCATCAGTCACAGGAAACACTCCATCAGTCACAGGAAATACTTTCCATCAGTCACAGGAAACACTCCATCAGTCACAGGAAACACTCCATCAGTCACAGGAAATACCTTCCATCAGTCACAGGAAACACTCCATCAGTCACAGGAAATCCTTCCATCAGTCACAGGAAATACCTTCCATCAGTCACAGGAAACACTCCATCAGTAACAGGAAATACCTTCCATCAGTCACAGGAAATACGTTCCATTAGTCTCAGGAAATACCTTCCATCAGCCACAGGAAATACCTTCTATCAGTCACAGGAAACACCTTCCATCTGTCACAGGAAACACTTTCCATCAGTCACAGGAAACATCTTCCGTGAGTCACAGGAAACACCTTCCGTGAGTCACAGACAGGAAACACCCGTGAGTCACAGGAAATACCTTCTATCAGTCACAGGAAACACCTTCCATCAGTCACAGACAGGAAACACCTTCCGTGAGTCACAGGAATACCTTCTATCAGTCACAGGAAACACCTTCCATCAGTCACAGACAGGAAACACCTTCCGTGAGTCACAGGAAATACCTTCTATCAGTCACAGGAAACACCTTCCATCAGTCACAGACAGGAAACACCTTCCATCAGTCACAGGAAATACCTTCCGTCAGTCACAGGAAACACCTTCCGTCAGTCACAGGAAACACCTTCCATCAGTCACAGACAGGAAACACGTTCAGTTAGTCACAGGAAACACCTTCCGTCAGCCACAGGAAACACTGAGGCTGCGGCCTTGACAATGAGAGCATGGAGAGCGAATGGTGTTTTCATGAAGCAGTGGAAATGAGGCATTAAAATGTGACTAAGCCACTGTCCAGGCAAACCGGAAAACGCACGAAACTCCTGCGAAAAGATAGAGCCTCGCCCCCCCCCCCTCCCCCCCCCCCCCCCCCCCCCCCCCCCCCCCCCCGTTGTTATAGGAATGTGGAGGTAAAACAGCAACGTCATGTTACACCAGGGCTAAAGTGGAACGGACACATGTTATTGGCGGATTCATCACATATTTTTCAAGCATGAATTGCGTTCTGAAATATTCAACCCATTTCACTGTGTGAAATTCAGACTTTTCTGTCCGGGGAAAGCGTGCATCTATAGCACATTACCCCCCCCCCCCCCCACACACACACACACACACATGCATTTCTGTCTGCGAACGTTTTTTTCTACCTATCAAAGTACATTTTAATAATAACAACAAAATTGCCAGAGGCTTCTTTAACTTGTGCCCCACACAAACAAAAAACAACAACAACGATAATTGTGCGACCATAAAGTCTATCCAGAACTCTATACAAAACACCAGTGGTAGGTTTAGACTCGGATGTTGATGTCATTTATGTTTTTCTTTCTTATTTTCTTTCTGTCTTTCTTATTTTCTTTCTGTCTTTCTTACTTTCTTCTGTCTTTCTTACTTTCTTTCTGTCTTTCTTTCTTTCTGTCTTTCTTACTTTCTTTCTGTCTTTCTTTCTGTCTTTCTTTCTGAGGCAAAATACAATGAACACACAAAGCAATGCGCAAAGAAACGTTTATTTGATAAGAATCAGACTGTGAATTTTGATAAGAATCAGACTGTGAATTTTGATAAGAATCAGACTGTGAATTTTGATAAGAATCAGACTGTGAATTTGATAAAATCAGACTGTGAATTTTGATAAGAATCAGACTGTGAATTTTGATAAGAATCAGACTGTGAATTTTCGACGTTTTAGTGTTGAACCTTTGAGATCAGACTGTGAATTTTCGACGTTTTAGTGTTGAACCTTTTGATGTCTGCTCTTGAAACGTAAGAGCAAAATACAGTTGTTGAAAATTCACGCGTCTGTTTCGCATACGGTATTGAATAAACATTCCTTCGAGTCGTTTTTTGTGCATTCATATTCATTCTGTCGTTTTTTCAAACGTGACCCTGCAATCTGTTTAACATTCTTTGTTTATATCTATTCTGTTTCATTTTTAATGCCCTTTTAGGGGCATATAACTCTTGCAGTGCTGATTCCTACTTCTTCATAGACAGCCACGGTCAGTTTAGTCCTGCCAGAGCCCTAGCATCGCAGTTCAGCGGGAGCGATCAAAACGAAGTCGTCACGAGGCAAGCCACCAGCGGAGACACATACTGTTGCCGAATCGCTTCGGAGGTGACCTATCGAACACCTCCCACAACTGACCTCCAACACTGACACACAGTATCTGCTTAGTCGCGGAGCCAGCGTGAGTGAGCGCTTCCCATCCCCCCCCCCCCCCCCCCCCCCCCGACTCTCCTCTTATCCCTGCACCCCCCCTCTCTTTGCAGAAGGCGCCACCACAACAACCCATCGACAGTACCCAATGAACTTGCCGACAACGACCTTGACATTAATTTACCACAGACATATAGCGTAGAGAGCCAAATATAACAGAGGTCACCACGAGGTGAGGGCGGGAATGGAGGGCCACCGAATTTCTTTTTCCACTTGAATGTCAACAGGAACACCCGGTACATTTCTCTCTTTTTAGGTCGAGAGCTCTCAGATCGGTTATCCGGTGAAAGAACTATGAATATTCAGAGCCCATGGGGCTGAACGAAGATCTAGTGGTCTTGAAGACCGCGTACTTAATGTTCGCTCTCACTATGCTAACGGTTAGAAGTACTTCCGAATGCTGGCTCGAATAAATGAAGGATCAGTTTAACAAACAAACAGAAAAAACAAATAAATGACAAGAAGAACAAACCGATCTCTTAAAAATGCACGGACAGCTACCTAAGGACTGATGGAAGTTGTGTTTGGCGGTTTTTGCATATTGCATGGCGATACTTGTTTCTAGACACTGTTCCAAAAGTCTCATACAAGTCGTCTATTCGCTCACTACCAGAGACCTTCATAATACAGGAGTCACGGGAAAACAGGAAATGAGGACTCAAGCGTGTCAGGAATGATTTTTATTTAACAAAGAATTTAATAAACCCAAGTACAAACATATAGCATAGCAGATGAAAAAGATCAAGAGACAACGCATCAAACAGAAAGGTTTGGAAAATTACAAATAAGGCATGGGAGTCAAAGGGTTAAAGACGTGATGCATTCACCTGGGTAAATGAACTTGAAGAAGGAAGGAGAACATACAAAAAACAAACAAAAAGACAAACAAAACAACAAACAAACAAAACAACATTTGAAGCAGAGGTACATCTCGATAGACCCCCGTCTCGGTAGATCCCCATCTCGGTAGATCCCCGTCTCGATAGATCCCCCACTACATGTGGACGAATTTCCGTCTCGGTAGATCCCCGTCTCGGTAGATCCCCATCTCGGTAGATCCCCGTCTCGATAGATCCCGATAGACCCCCGTCTCGGTAGATCCCCATCTCGGTAAATCCCCGTCTCGATAGATCCCCCACTACATGTGGACGAATTTCCGTCTCGGTAGATCCCCGTCTCGGTAGATCCCCATCTCGGTAGATCCCCGTCTCGATAGATCCCCCACTACATGTGGACGAATTTCCGTCTCGATAGATCCCCATCTCGATAGATCCCCGTCTCGATAGATCCCCGTCTCGGTAGATCCAAAAGCAGCAACGGGGATCCATCGAGATGGGGATCTATCGAGACGGGGATCTATCAAGACAAGGATCCATCGAGGGGGTCATTCCGATAGAGCCCCGCACCGATAGATCCCCGCACCGATAGATCCCCGCACCGAACCGATAGAGCCCCGCACCGATAGATCCCCGCAAATGGTTAGGGTTAGGGTTAGGGATCTATTGGTGTCGGGAGCTATCGAGGTGCACCCCCATCGAGATGGGGATCTATCGAGACGGGGATCCATCGAGACGGGGATCTATCGAGACGGGGATCTATCGAGCGCCCCCCTGAAGGGCACACAACAAGCAAGCCAGCAAGCAACCAACCACAAACATGCAGTTGATGTGCTCTCTGGCTTGCATTAAGTCTGGCCCTGCCTCCCTCAGCTGCCTTCACCCATCTTCTCCGACCCTCCTCCGATAACCGTGCTAAAGACATCATCATTGTCATCAACAACGACGACGACAACAACAACAACAACCAACCCATCTCCCTTCCTTGAAACGTGTCTTGATGGACTTGCACAGTGTAGGGCCTACGTGAATCTGATGCGAAGCATCCCTTTGTGCCCACGTCTCTTTGTGCCCACGTCTCTATAAAGTGGTTAGGGTTAGGGTTAGGGTTTTAGGGTTAGGGTTAGGGATAGGGTTAGGGATAGGGTTAGGGATAGGGTTAGGGTTAGGGTTAGGGATAGGGTTAGGGATAGGGTTAGGGTTAGGGTTAGGGATAGGGTTAGGGTTAGGGATAGGGTTAGGGATAGGGATAGGGTTAGGGTTAGGGTTAGGGTTAGACGTGGGCACAAACAGACGTGGGCACAAAGAGACGTGGGCACAAAGATACGTCTGTGGGCACAAAGAGACGTGGGCACAAAGATACGTTCCCATCCGATGCACTTTCGAGCACGCACGCATGCGATTAAAACACCCTCACAAATCCATAATTATACGCATCCATGCGTGCGTGTATGTGCCCAGCACGCACGTACGTATGTATACACATAATGTAATCGATGCACACACACACACACACACACACACACACACACACGCACAGAGTTTACGATGAACAATATTTCGAAGACAAAACGTGAATTACGATAGGATTAATGCCTTTACTTCTTTGGCGCAGTTAGGATTACTACTTTTTTTTGGTACTAAATAAGGTATTTGATCTCTCTTTCAGCTTCACCATTACTCTTTCGAGCATCACACTTTTTCTTCTGCTTTTGTTCACTCAGCAGCTCGGGTTTAACCATGACAGAAACGTTTTATTTCCTACACAAGCCGTTTATATGACAGGATAAGATGTAAACATACCCACGTGCCAGCGCTCGAGTCCGGAAATGCACGGACTTGGCCGAGCTACAACGTTCAGAAGCACTCGTTATAGCAGGGAACCTGTCATATTCGTCTGTAATGTGCTGAAGTGGTTTGTAATGCACCGAACTTGATCAAATGCATTCACCTAGTCTGAAGTGCACAGAACGTAAAAGCTGCTTGTATGTGTGTACACTGTACTTTGTACTTTGATAAATTCGCTGGTAGCTTGTATGTGTGTACACTGTTTATGCAAAAAGAGAAAAATAAAAATGTTTATTAAAAAAAAAACCCTGCAAAACACTGAACTAGCCTGAACTTTATTGAACCTAAAACTAGTTTACAAGAACTGTGTTTGTTTGTTTGCCATGCACTGAAGAACACTATGTCATTCAGATTTAGACTTTTAACGAAGTAAACTAGACTGTAATGAGTGGAACCAGACATTAATACACTGCACTTGTCTGCCTTGCGATGAACTGGGATGTAATGCATTGCATTGGTCTCACAACGCACTGAACTCATCTGTAATGCACGCAGCCAGTCTGTGATGCATTGAATTGATGTTAATGCAAATGATGCACTCTATAATGACACGGTTGGTGATGATACAATGAATGCAATGATGCACTCTGTAGTGGCACGTTTTGGTGATGCACTGAATGCAATAATGCACTTTGTAATGACATTGACACGGTTGGTGGGGACACAATGAATGCAATAATGCACTCTGTAATGACACGGTTGGCGGGGACACAATGAATGCAATAATGCACTCTGTAATGACACGGTTGCTGGGGACACCATGAATGCAATAATGCACTCTGTAATGACACGGTTGGTGATGATACAATGAATGCAATGATGCACTCTGTAGTCGCACGTTTTGGTGATGCACTGAATGCAATAATGCACTTTGTAATGACATGGTTGGTGATGCACTGAATGCAATGATGTACTCTGTAATGACACGTTTGTGATGCACTGAATGCAATGATGCACTCTTTAATGATACGTTTGGTGATGCACTGAATGCAATGATGCACTCTGTAATGACACGGTCGGTGATGCGCTGAATGCAATGATGCACTCTGTAATGACACGTTTGCTGATGCACTGAATGCAATGATGCACTCTGTAATGACACATTTGATGATGCACTGAATGTAATGATTCACTCTGTAATGACACGTTTGGTGATGCACTGAATTGAATGATGCACTGTGTAATGACACATTTTGATGATGCACTGAATGTAATGATTCACTCTGTAATGACACGTTTGGTGGGGACACACTGAATGCAATGATGCACTATATAATGACACGGTTGGTGATGCACTAAATTAGCCTGATTACAATGACACAGTCTGTGCAATAACACGATCCATGATACACTCAATTAGTCTGATTGTAATGACACAGTCCGTGAA
>CM031595.1:168567574-168580074 GCA_018398815.1 Conus ventricosus
CACTTTCAGATACGTATGTGTAGCGACCCTCCTGGTCGCCCTCAAACGTACCATTCCAAATAACAAATAGAGACTTGTACACATATTAAGCAACATTTTTCCATAATTGTTAAGTATATTTATCTTCAGAATCCCTGTTGGTGCATAATGGACCGCTTGAGTGCTGATTTCCAAAATCTAAAATGTTTTCTCCTGAATCCTTTGAAAAATTTGCAGTTCTTGCATTGAGGTCACCACTAATCAATGCAAACACATCATCACAAGAGAGCATACAATCATATATAAATTCGAATAATAACTTATCCCATTTTCAAGATTAAAGTATACAGAGTATGGTGAATCCACAGGAGGTACATTGGCACACACATATAACACATCTTTATTGGTACCAAGCACAGATTTATCGATAACAAAGGCAAAGAAATGATCAGACTGAACATTCAAGACTTTAACAAACGAGCAAAACTCCCTTTTCACCAGACACAACAAGCCCCCTGAATGTCTGCCACGATCCTCGAGTCTAATAGCTGATTTACAATAAACTTCATAACCACAAAAAAAACAGGAGTGAATTTTTTCTACAAAAGTTTCAGCCAAAAAAATGATATCAAACGAACTAACAAAAGAGACAAAATCATTATCGCGTAGTTTTGGAAGTAACCCATTCATATTCCAGTGAAAAAATGTAAAAGTTTTGGATTTAATACACTAAAATTCATTTTCAATCGCATTATGTACAATAGCCGAAGGTAGGCAAGTATGTGTATTATCAGACACAAATCCCGTCTCAGACTGTAACACACATTCAGAACGTTCGTTTTGAGTTGAGAGGAAAAGGGAACCAGCATCAGATAACACGCTGTCAGATACAACACGTTCAGCACGTGCTACCCCAGTGTCACACGTTCTATTTTCACACGAGTATTTGGGCCGGCCAACACATTATTTCATCTTTACAAGTTCGTCATTATCGTTTACAGTCAACTTATTACCATCAATTAGAAGATGGTTGAAAGCCATTGGGGCCCGTTTTCCCTTGCTTCTAGTTTTTCTCAAATGGGGAGTCAACCTCTTTCTAACCTTTACCACACACAAAGAAAATTCTTCACCAATAAAAATGTTCGTTTCTCGAAGCTTGCCTTTGGCCTTCAGCACTTCCACTTTCTGTTTGTAAAATACGAATCTGGCTATGATGGGCGAATCAGCTTTATGGTTTAGTTTAGTTTCTTGTGCAAGTTCCAAGCTGTCAGTAATTAAATCTTTTAACGCATTTTCACAGTCAGCATTGGTTTCATTGTCTTTTCTTGTCAGACCATAGGAGATGAGATTGTTCCTTTTTAATCTTCCCTCGAGGTCGTCTGTTTTCCTCTCCAGGTCCTCGATCTTCCTGGTCAGGTCGTCGTTTTGTTTCTTCAGTTCTTCAGTCTGTTCGCGCAGTCCACTGATCTCCCTCTGTAGCTGCCCGAACTTGTTCTGCACTTCAGTCTGTTCGCGCAGTCCACTGATCTCCCTCTGTAGCTGCCCGAACTTGTCCTGCATCGCCGTACACTCCTTTCGTAGAGTATGGAGTTCCAACGTCACTTCTTCGAAGTGGTAGTCCATTTTTGTGCTCATGGACTCCATCATGTTCATGAGGTCAGACATGCTCGGTTCTTTCGGTGTGTCTCTTTGGTTTCCACCTGTGGGATTGCCTGGTCTTTCCATGCTGGTTCTGGTACCACTCCAGTTCCCACTGTTCAGACGTGCCTGTCTCGTGTTGCTTTTACCCTGTGTAGCTGGTCCCGGGTTACTCTCCACATCTCCACACTGAAGAAGAAACTACCCAAGAAGAACTACGACAGGACCAGTCCTAACACTACACCGTCTGTTCTCTTCAGTGTCAGAATGGCGGCACGTATGGTGAATTTCTGCTTTGCTCGCTTCATAAATGACTGGAATATTGCTATGAAACACCCACAAACCACCCGAAACTCCAGTGATGCAGATGGCATGGTTGCTTGCACAGAATTAGACGAACTCTCAGTACACAAATCAACGTGTTGCCGTCTTAATTTTCTATTAATTGTAGAATTGAAATCTTCGTGATCTCAAGCGAATACGAGAGAGAGAGACAAATTCTTAGAGAGAGAGAGAGAGAGAGAGAGAGAGAGAGAGAGAGAGGAGAGAGAGAGAGGAGAGGGAGAGAGAGAGAGAGAGAGAGAGAGAGAGAGAGAGAGAGAGAGAGAGAGAGAGAAGACAGACAGCGACAGACAGACAGAGACAGAGAGAGGGAGAGAGAGAGAGAGAGAGAGAGAGAGAGAGAGAGAGAGAGAGAGAGAGAGAGAGAGAGAGAGAGAGAGAAAACGAACGAACGAACGAACGAAATGATTTATTGCTTTAAAGCAGTACAGCTTCCTTAGCAATTCGATTCGATCCACCATGATAGAAATAAACTCGGTACATGTTCATCTGACATGGAAACCATGACAAACTTGTCCTTTGTGTTTGGAAAAAGGACAGAGAGAGAGAGAGAGAGAGAGAGAGAGAGAGAGAGAGAGAGAGAGGAGAGAGAGAGAGAGAGAGAGAGAGAGAGAGGAGCTCACATGCTGGTAATTACAGAGAGAGAGGGAGCTCACATGCCGGTAAGTACAGTAAACAGCATTTTCACCTGCGTGGGAATTTCGCTGAAGGCAGGCTCTGGCTGAAACAGGCTCTGTGACAGACAGCACGTGCCACGCGCGCGGCTGTAGGAGAGAGTGGGTAGACTACATCCCCAAGGGAATGTGCCTTGCTATTCAATTATGGCCAGAAGAAGGCAAAGATACCCATCATCCACTGTTGCAGACATCACGCTGAACGCACAGGCGGTGGAGAAGCCGGCGAGGTCAGACACGTCGGGTGCATGTCCAGCGAGGACGGTACCTCTGTAGTAGAAGTCAAACAAAGCTCGCCCTAGCTGTGTCTGCAGCGACGAAACCCAACGTCATCTAGAAAACAAGGACAAACAGATTCTCAGTGAAGATAAAAAGATTTAAAACTACAAAGATTTAAGTTACACACATCTACAACTACAGAGATGTAAAAATTGCAAAGGTCTAAAATTACAAAGACTTGAAACTACGAAGGTGTAAACTACCCAAGACACGTCACATGAAGATGAAAAAGCTGATGCCAATAAATAAACCGACAGGAGGATAGGTTCCGTTCCGGATCAACGTCCACCACCAAGACAATGATATGAAACAGGGAGAAAACAGCCCAAGGGGTGTATGGGCTGGATATCTGCCTGACACTTCACCGATACCACCAGAACGACAACAGATGAAGAGAGGCAGTGAAGGGCAAGGACATGCACTGCGAAACGTTCAACACCAATGTTTTATATTTGTATCCGGTGCTACAGAATTGATTTTTTTTCAGAACACACACACACACACACACACACCACACACACACACACACACACACACACCACACACACACGAGAGAGAGAGAGAGAGAGAGAGAGAGAGAGAGACACACACACACACACACACACACACACACACACACACACACACACACACAAGACACATACACACGCACGCACGCACACAAATACACACGCGCGCGCGCTCGCACGCGCGCACGCACATACACACACACACACACACACATGAGAGAGAGAGAGAGAGAGAGAGAGAAGAGAGAGAGAGAGAGAGAGAGAGAGAGGACAGACAGAGAGAGAGGGAGAAGAGAGAGAGAGAGGAGAGAGAGAGAGCAGAGAGAGAGAGAGGAGAGAGAGAGAGACAGACAGACAGACAGACAGATAGGAAACAGAGCGAGAGAAGAGAGAGAGAGAGGAGAGAGAGAGAGAGAGAGAGAGAGAGAGAGAGAGAGAGAGAGAGGAGAGAGACAGACAGACAGACACAGACAGAGATAGACATAGAGAATTAGGTGAGTATGGTATAGGTGAGGTGGTCAGGTGTTTGGGGCGGAAATTAGACACATAACTGGTCGTACCAATCCGAAAAACTACCATCTACAACTTCGTTCCCCTGTGAAATTGACACGTCATAGGCGGGGTTCAGTCCGTAATCACGGAGTGTAGTAAGTATCAGTTTGGAGGTTCTTGATCATGTGGGGCGCCACACCTCCAAACGAATGATACAGTTACACGTGCGTAATTATGTCTCCGATTCTTCAATTATATCCCCTGTCTTCGATGCCCCGTCGGACTCTCTCACTGCAGACGCTGAAGAAGCTACAACAAGGTGAGTCGTGGGAACAGATTCCGTGTTTGTTTTTTTTTTCTGTGATGGGCATTTTCTGTCCTTCGTTTCTTTTTAAAGTCCTTTCTTCGCATTACGAAAAACTGACATATCAAAGGAGATTTTTTTTTGTAAACATTTTCTTTAAAATCTACGTCGATTATAAAAAACAAAAGTTGGTTACACTTCACTGTGTTTCATCTTCATACTATTTCGGGAGACTTCTTGTAACATTCGGTATAAACCCCACTGTGTGTGTGTGTGTGTGTGTGTGTGTGTGTGTGTGTGTGTGTGTGTGTGTGTGTTTGTGTTGTGTGTGTGTGTGTGGGGTGTGTGTGAGAGAGAGAGAGAGAGAGAGAGAAAAGGAGAAAGAGAGAGAGAGAAAACTCTTGACGCGCGCTAACGCAGCGCCTTTTATTGTGGGGCCTACGGCCCGTTCACATGAGTCACGCAACGTTGTTCAGAAATCGAAAAAAACCAAAAAATCAAAAAATCTGAATTAATCAGGTCACATCATCAAAAAGGATCAGTCAGTTGAAAACAAGTTGAATCGACATTTATCAACAAAGCAATTACTTGACTATTTACATTTTTCTGTGTACCTTATTTGTTTAGAGAAAAATCATTTAGCATCCCACTAGTCCAATCAATTTAAATTTAAATCAGAATTAAATCCACAGTCAACAATTAGATCAAATCAAATAAAATCAACAATTATCATTAGGAAATGCACAATCCACAAATCAAAAAACCTGAGATAAAATTCCAAATCGTGTCCAGTTAACTCGCCTTTAAGTTTCCCATCAATTATCACCCTAGTTTCATCTTCATATTTCATGGACACCTCAAAACGTATAAGTTGATGACTATCTCAAGTCGAAACCAGGACAATTCACAATCGGTGTTCATGACACATCAAAATTAAAATTATATGTCCGTATAATACCAGTCTTAAACCGAATTTAGACTACGCCCGCACACGTCACGCAATATGAAATTCATAGTTTGACTGGTAGGTCAATTTACACACATGGTTCGTGAAAATTTACCCCAAAATTACTTCTCATCTGAATATACAATCTAAAAAATTTGGTGTTTTGACCAATCAATGATTATTTACAAAATAGTTTTTAGGATAGTAGGGGTCGGTCGATCCAACATATCTATATATGATGACACAACCTTCCCTACAATTAAACTATTATGAGGCATTCGTGCATCTTTGCTGGAACCATCGCGTAACAAAACCAACTTGCAATTATTCAAATTCAGCATAAACCGAACAGTAACTAACATTTTGTTTCAGTCAACCAATGTTTATTTTGCTAACAATCGAATCCCGTATACAAGGCTGGCCAAGACTAAATATTATGTAACAATTTTTGTGCCCACCTCAATACAATGGCAATTTTCTCACTTAAAAGGCCCCAATCCTAATAACCATGTTCCATTGCCATTCTTTGCTCAGTATTACTGTTAGCAACGGCACATAACAGGTGGACTTTTTTATGACTTTCCTTTTTTTTCTTTGGAAGTATAATCATGTCTTTCCGACACTACCGCATATCATGCACGCATTCCTGCAGATCTTAATTAGACATTTTTCCAAATAAATTTTTACAAACACACTTTCCGGCCCCACTATTTAAATCACCCCAAAGACGCCCCTTAATAAAAATTATGGGACCAACCGAATTAGTGCCGACTACCCAAAGGTTTTATTATGTGTATCTTGATCATCATCAATTTTTATGATTCTGTTATACCAGCTGAGATTCTCTATGTTTAACGCATAGAATACATACTAGCAAAACGTCCGTGAAATTTTTCAGCATTATCATTTTCTAACAGGTTTCCCGTAATGTGATTGTATAGATGTTTCTAAATGTTTGTAAATGGATTTATCTCTCAGTTTCCTATAACAAGGACAAGCTGTTAAAAAGTGTAATTCAGTTTCCACTACTGGGCAAAAGGGCATGTTGTAATCGCTAAATTTTATTTTATATTTCTTGTTTACATGCAAATCATTTGTCCCCAGACGTAGTCTAGTTAGCGCTTTCCTAAAATTGGCTATAGTAATTACACTTAGGTATTCCTCGGGTTGAGTTGAGTTTTTAAAGGAAAGATACGTTGAAAAGCGGGCGCTATTCTCTAACTTATCGTGGCAGTTCTGTTTGTAGCATGTATTATTCTTTTTTTTAGTACTAAAATAACCTATATTCATCGCCTACTCCTTCTTCGTCCAAACTTCAGAAAAAACCATACATATCTAGACAGCGTTTTATCTCTAAAGCCCAGCTCGATTTTGTTTATTTCTGTCTTTCATATGCTTGTTTTGGTAAATTCTGTCAGGTGACATTTTAATAAATCTGAACCAGTATCGAATTGCTCTTACGTGCTATCAATACTTAATTGGATATCTTCCCAACTCCCCCTAAAAAGAAATTATTTGGGGGTTTCTTCCACTCCTAGATATTTCTTACATGCAAAATAAATGAATATTTTCTACAGCTTTGTAGCGCTTAATCCACATGCTTCTCTGAATTCAAAAGTAAGGGCTTAACTTGTGTGTCAAACAATTTAAAATTAGCTAATCAAAGTGTCCTAAACTGTACATTGTTTTCATTATTTCTATAATCTTACCTTTCGCTCTTCCCGCATATTTCGAGAGTGAAATGTCTACAGAAAGTTAGTTGTCAAGGTGAAGCCTAAATATTTGTAACTATTCACTGCTTCAATTCTTGACCTTTGTAATACCATTTTTCTGTTTTGCCTAGGGAACCACCTTTTCTGAAGACCATTATTTTAGTTTTGTTTTAGGTTAACTGTTAAACCTAAAGAATCTGAAGCTTCTTGTAAATTTTTGTTCTGATTTTGTAGGCCGGCTGGAGTTAAGGAAATTAGGGCTTGTCATCTGCAAATAAAAAGGTAAAGATTTCACCTGATCCAGGTAGAAATTGATATCCCTGTCTTCCTTTCGTTGTAACATTATTCGCTACTTCCGTTATTCGTAAAGAGAAAATCAGAAGGCGACGTAAGCAACTTTGTTTCACTCCCAAATGGGCATTCAAAGAATTCCGTTAAGTCCGCACCGTGTCTTACGCATGCTTTCACGTTTTTTATAAATACCCCTTTAAAATGTTAAACATTTTTATTTATATCTTATGTTTACTTAGAATTGTCCACAGTTTGTCTCTTTTGATAGTATCGAAAGCTTTTTGGTAATTTATGAATGTTAAGTATAGTTTACTCCTGCCTTTGCCATATAAGAGTTACTTATCATAGTTATTAATGTAAAAATATGATCTATCGTAGAGTAACCTTCCTAAATCCTGCTTGTTCTTTGCTTATTTTGTTTTCCTCTTTGGCCCAATTGTAAAGTCTGTTATTTAATATTGCTTTGTGAAATGTTGCTTAATATGCACAATAGTGATATTCCTCTGTAATTGTCTGGGTTCTGTTTGTTGTCTTTCTTGTGTTATGGAACTATAACTGCTCGGGACCATTCTAAAGGGAAGTAACCGACTTAGAACAACTTATTGAATAATTTTGCTAAGAATGGAATTATCTTATGTTCTATTGTTTTCAAGAATTCTGGAGGAATTTCATCTAATGCTGATGCTTTACCTGATTTCAATTTTCTCAAAGCTGAACTTATTTCATTACCAGATATCCCTACGTCTAAATCTTGAACAAAAATTTCTTCTTCAATAACTTGCTGAGGTACTTCATGGTCATTATTTGTCTTATTTATTTGTGGATTTAGTATACCTTCAAAGTACAAAGTGTTCTTTCCATTGCAAAGTTGTGATAAGTGGTTGCTTTATTCTTTTTCTCCTAATGCTTCTTATTGAGCTCCAAATTTCTGACCATCCTTCTGATTTTGTGTAAGAGTATCATAAATGTGTTTCTTATATAACCTTTTTTTCCCCTCTAATTAGTTTTCGATAGAGAGCACTTTTGATTCTGTAAGTCTCATTTCTTTCTTCTAATTTTACTGGGTCCTTATTTCTGGTAATATTGGTAAGCTTACTCAGTGCCTGACTAGCTTCTTTCTTCTTCAGTAGACAATCATTGTCGGGTTTTGGTTGGACCTCCTATTCTTAGTGTCTTGCACATACTTTTCCCTGCTTCCTTTAATAGTAGATTAAAATTTTCTATACTCATATCTACATCATACTCTATTTCCTGTAAAATTTGATCTAAGACTATTTGAGAACGTTCAGATTCTAAGAAAGAAATGTAATCTTGTTGTTTGGCAGAATCCCATTTCATCTTCCTTGTGTATGTTTTCTTTTGTTCATCTGATTTTGTAACCGGTAAAGTACTCTGTATTTCCATCATGATTGGCATATGGTGTGATTCAACTGTTTCTTTAACTGTGCATTTTATTAAATTATCAACTAATTTAATAGAGCATAAGAAAAAATCGATAGTACTATTTCCTCTTTCTGAGAAGAATGTGATGGTACCATCAAAATTTCTCATACACAATCCATTTAATGGTGTAAGCTTAAAGATTGTACACAATTCAATCAATCTTTTTCCGAAACCATTAATGTAGGAATCTTTTGATTTTCGTGCATACACATTCTGCTCTTTATCAAATACATCATTGTCCTCGACAAGACTTAACCTCATTCTCCAATACGAGCATTTAGGTCTCCTCCAATGGCACAATAGAAATCATTTCCTTGCTCAACTTGTGACACCATAAATAGTTCAATCAAATCAAGAATACAAGAACAATCCTTATCTGAGTAAAAACGACTGTGCATAAACAGCAAAATAGAATATATCTGTATCACACTGTAACAATGTTTTCATTAATTTTACACATAACACATTTTCCATACTGGTATCGATAAATTGTACATATTATGATATGTTCTTGTTAATGATCATAATAATACCACGGAGGGGGCGACCAATCTTTGTAAAGTTTGTAGCTGGACAATGAGAGCACAAACATTCTTGAAATTTTACATCAAAATCAAAAGACTTATAGGTAAATGTTTTAGAAAGGCAACAGATATCAAATGCAGTAATAAAATCATAGAAATCTGGGTCTGCCAATTTTTCCAAGAGACCTTCAATATTCCAACAAAGAAAGGAAAGACTTTTTGGATTATCAGTTGTTTGTTCTGTCTGTGAACGGCCCTGGCCTACTCTTCATTTCTTTTTCTTTTTCCTTTCTTTCCTTCTTCGTCGAGTTACCGCGGGTTCCCCCGTTTGTGTGTTTGTGTTTTTGGCGGTGCTTGTGTGTGAACGTAGCGAGTGTTTGCCTGCAGTGTGAGTATTTGTCCTTTCTCTCTCTCTCTCTCTCTCTCTCTCTCTCTCTCTCTCTCTCTCTCTCTCTCTCTCTCTCTCTCTCTCTCTCTCTCTTCGAGATCTGGTTGCCCAGGTGAAAAGAATACAATAAAGATAAGATAATCAACACTGTATTTGCAAATTCGCGCACACAGTACACAAGCTATCACACACACACACACACACACACACACACACACACACACACACACACACACACACACACACACACACACACACGCACACACACAAGATGAAATATTTAATTTGTCGAAAAGAGAAACAATATTCGTTGCTCTCTCACGCACCCTCTCAAGCAAGTACCTAAACGTTGACATCTTAAAAAGCCCTGATGAAAAACATAAGCAATTTACCAACAGAGGTTTATATTTGCGGCCTGTCTTTTAGTTCTACAGTTGTGTTAAAGCACTTGTAGTAATATCATAGTTTTTTGTTGTTTAAATTTTCACAGCTTTGACCGATGGTTTGCAAAACAGACAACTTATTACCAAGAACGTCCATCTTGCGCCTAAGTTGAGAAACACGTGATTGCTCGTTCTTCGTTTTCAATGTCCTGAATGTTGTTTATCTTGCCTGAAGACGATCTAAGAGGTCGAAACGCGTCATGTTTTGTCTTGTCATTTGTTTTGTCCATGTTAACTGGCGGATTTACTTTGAACAACTTTTAAAATGTACTTACTACCGAGTTCGGAGATGATACCGTTGATAATTGCAGCTTACGTTTTTTCCCTATTTTGAATCATGCGTTTAAATTTTTTTTTTCAACCATTGCCTGAAATGTAACAGATTCATAAATTTCACATTTAGATAGAATCTCGAACGCTGGATAATGCAAACCAGAAGTTGATTTCATTGTTTCTGTACATTCCAGGTGTGTTCGGGGTTGTTTCTATTCAACTAACGGTCAGCTGATCTGATTTTGTTTTTGTTTCGTTTTCACCTTCAAGTGCTGCGTTTTATGATAATGTGTAATCTCAGGGTAGCGTAGTTAGGACTGTTCTGATTTCGTCTTTTTATTTCGTTTTCTTCCTGATTCACTCCCACCCCCCCCCCCCCCCCCCCATTTTTTCCTCATTCACTCTTCATAAGTTGTTCGTCTTTGGTCTTGAACTCTCCCTTTTCATTTTGTAATTATTTTTGCCACTAATCCAACATAATATTTGTCTATCTTTTTGTATGCCTGTTTGTGAGTCGAGGTACATTTTCACCACCAGTGAAAATTACAATTGCCCCAAGAAATTTTCGACTTGGTTTTGGCGCAGCACCAGCAGCATAGTAGAATATTATGTCAGATCTATGATATGTTCGAGCGTACATTTAAATTGACGTTATATATTTTTGAAATCATTATATATATACTACGCACAAAAAAGTTAAGGATCGGTATGTGAAAACAGGTGCGTAATAAACTCAGTTCGCTACTGTTATTTATTTCTTAGTCAAGCCAGATTGTCATGAATTCTTGTTCAGCTGTAAGTGGACGATGTTGTGTTAGTGCGAAAATTGCACGGGATTCTCTACTACTGAGCTGGACCGCAAACGGAAAAGCGGAAACTTGCGAAAAATGACCTTGTTTTGGACCGTTCTGCCTGAACACATTGCACTTGCCAGATCGAAAAACCATTATGCACGTGCAAGCACTGCTGTTTATGTGTGAGACGCTGTCGCTCGCTTGGCTTTATAAGAAGACATTCCACCAGTAGTAGGCCTGATCTGACAATGCCTCCACGACGAAAATTAAGCGAGTTGGATAGGGGACGAGCTGTTGCATGGTTCCAAGATGGTGTTCCCTAGCGAGAAGTGGCCAGGCGACTTCATGTGTCCATCTCGGTTATTGTCCGACTGATTCAACGCTTCACAGCCACTGGGATTGTCCATGAAAGACGCAGATCTGGTCGACCAAAGAAGACAACCCCACGTGACGATCGTCTCATTGAACGACAAGCCCTGCAGACAAGAACAGCCTCTTCCAGCATCATTCAAAGGCAGTTCAGGGTGGCTACTAACATCAACATCAGCCAGCAGACCATACGGAACCGCCTACATGGGTTTAATCTCCGTTCTCGTCGCCCAGCAGTATGGCCATGCTTAACTCCAGCCCATAGGGCAGCACGCCGCGCCTTCTGCGCACGTCACGTGAGGTGGACACGTCAGCAATGGTCCCAGGTCCTGTTCAGTGATGAATCACGCTTCACCCTTCACCACAACGACGGCCGACTGAGGGTCTGGAGGCGCCCAGGGCAACGCTTTATTGACGCCACTGTCCAAGAAAAGGTGGCCTTTGGTGGAGGTTCTGTAATGGTCTGGGGGGCCTTCAGCCTTCACCACAGAACACGCTTGTATCATGTACAGGGTAACCTGACTGGCATCCGATACCGGGATGAGATCCTTCGATCGCTGGCTGTGCCTACACTGCAGCAGATGGGACCGAGGGCTGTCTACCAGGATGACAACGCTCGCCCCCACAGGGCAAGGGTGGTCAACGACTTCCTGCAGCAGTCTGGAGTAAACAGAATGGAGTGGCCAGCATGCAGTCCCGATCTCAACCCGATTGAGAACCTCTGGGATGAGCTGGATGGCAAAGTGAGGAGCCACCCCCTCCCAGGGATGCCCAACACCTCTACCAGATGCTGCAGGCTGAGTGGCAGGCGCTTCCACAGAGGATCTTCACCAACCTGGTCAACTCGATGAGGACTCGCTGCGTCGAGTGCCAGAACAGCCATGGTGGTTACACGCATTACTGAGCTTTTGGGAGCATCAGTATGCCCTGTCTTGTGATTTCAATGACTTTGGGAAATCAAATTTGGATACATACCCACTTTAATCAAATGTGCACACCAAACGATTGCTCGAGATTGAAGGCAATTGTGTATCGTTATCACTAAAGAATGGAATTAAATGTTGGCCAAACTTCAACGCATTGACTTTCTTATTTTGACA
>CM031595.1:168587574-168600074 GCA_018398815.1 Conus ventricosus
CAGCCTTTAAACTTGAATAAAGTCAGACAAATACATAGACGAACAATCTAATAGTGGGGGAAAAGCAAGCGCAGGCCAACAACTGAACTGTCTGGCAAAGATTTGGACTTGAGGGGAGGGAGAGGGGAGTTTGAAGATGGAGAAACTGGAAAATGAAATTAAAAAAAAAAATGTTACAGATATGAAAACTCTTCACTAGCTGCATAAGGGAACCATCGCAATCCTTTTGAAGGCAGATATATTTGTATTGCCTGCTCCGAGGCCTTTCGCCGCTGGATCGGGACTCATCAGGGAGACACGGCTGGTTGTGTCTGCGCTCCCGCGTCAAATAGAGACACACCACAGCCCATAATACTGTGGTTTCTCGCCACAAGGGTGCAAAAAGAATCCAATAGCACCCCCAAGCAGCCAGCGAAGAGTAGTAAATGCAACCAAACGAAAGTGTGGGGAGGAAAAAAAGTTGCTGTAAAACTAAAGACATTATGCAAATCATATAAAATGTAGGGGACAGTCTTTGAGCCTACGCTGAGGATCCACCCAAAGATGCAAGAGATCAAAAGACAAACACACAGACGGACAGAAACAAATACAAATAACCTCAATTTAATCAAAGCAAAATCGGAATGAAATGAGGTAGGGAACAGTAAACGATAAACAGTAAACAAGTGGGTATGTTTTGCTCCACAAGGAAACCTAACACAGAGCAACTTTTATTCAAGACTGCACAGCCTTTTAAACTTGAATAAAGTCAGACAAATACATAGACGAACAATCTAATAGTGGGGAAAAGCAAGCGCAGGCACAACTGAACTTGCAAAGATTTGGACTTGAGGAGGGAGGTTGAAGATGAGAAACTGAAATGATAAAAAAAAAAAAAATTTCAGAATGAAACTCTCACTTGAAGCGATGTCAGGAATCTGTGCTCCCGGCGTCAAATAGAGACACACCACAGCCCATAATACTGTGGTTTCTCGCCACCATAGGTGCAAAAAAGAATCCATAGCACCCCAGAGCAGCCAGCGAAGAGTAGTAAATGCAACCAAACGAAAGTGTGGGAGGAAAAAAGTTGCTGTAAAACTAAAGACATTATGCAAATAATATAAATGTAGGGACAGTCTTTGAGCCTACGCCTGAGGATCCACCCAAAGATGCAAGGGAGATCAAAAGACAAACACACAGACGGACAGAAACAAATACAAATAACCTCAATTTAATCAAAGCAAAATTGGAAATGAAATGAGGTAGGGAACAGTAAACGATAAACAGTAAACAAGCGGGTATGTTTTGCTCCCACAAGGAAACCTAACACAGAGCAACTTTTATTCAAGACTGGCACAGCCTTTTAAACTTGAATAAAGTCAGACAAATACATAGACGAACAATCTAATAGTGGGGGAAAAGCAAGCGCAGGCCAACAACTGAACTGTCTGGCAAAGATTTGGACTTGAGGGGAGGGGAGAGGGGAGTTTGAAGATGGAGAAACTGGGAAAATGAAATAAAAAAAAAAAATGTTACAGATATGAAAACTCTTCACTAGCTGCATAAGGGAACCATCGCAATCCCTTTTGAAGGCAGATATATTTGTATTGCCTGCTCCGAGGCCTTTCGCCCGCTGGATCGGGACTCATCAGGGAGACACGGCTGGTTGTGTCTGCGCTCCGTCTGTGTGTTTGTCTTTTGATCTCCCTTGCATCTTTGGGCGGATCCTCAGGCGTAGGCTCAAAGACTGTCCCCTACATTTTATATTATTTGCATAATGTCTTTAGTTTTACAGCAACTTTTTTTCCTCCCACACTTTCGTTTGGTTGCATTTACTACTCTTCGCTGGCTGCTCTGGGGTGCTATTGGATTCTTTTTTGCACCCATGGTGGCGAGAACACCACAGTATTATGGGCTGTGGTGTGTCTCTATTTGACGCCGGGAGCGCAGACACAACCAGCCGTGTCTCCCTGATGAGTCCCGATCCAGCGGGCGAAAGGCCTCGGAGCAGGCAATACAAATATATCTGCCTTCAAAAGGGATTGCGATGGTTCCCTTATGCAGCTAGTGAAGAGTTTTCATATCTGTAACATTTTGTTTTGTTTTTAATTTCATTTTCCCAGTTTCTCCATCTTCAAACTCCCCTCTCCCCTCCCCTCAAGTCCAAATCTTTGCCAGACAGTTCAGTTGTTGGCCTGCGCTTGCTTTTCCCCCACTATTAGATTGTTCGTCTATGTATTTGTCTGACTTTATTCAAGTTTAAAAGGCTGTGCCAGTCTTGAATATAAGTTGCTCTGTGTTAGGTTTCCTTGTGGGAGCAAAACATACCCTACTTGTTTACTGTTTATCGTTTACTGTTCCCTACCTCATTTCATTTCCGATTTAAATATTCCGAGTACATGAATATACAAACACATACATAAACACACACACACAAATTAATCAAAATTATAAAGAAGTAAATACATGAATACATAGATAAATCAATAAATAAAGAATAAAATATAAGCACAAGGATAAACAAATAAATGGATAAATGAATGAATAAGTAAATGAATAAACACACACACACAAAAATAAATAAATAAGTAAACAACTAAATGAATAAGTACATATATGAATAAATAAACAAAGAAACAAAAGATAGGTTATTTTTTTTTTTAATGTGTGTGTGTGTGTGTGTGTGTTATTTTTTGTATCGGATTGTCCTTTTTTGTTGTTGTTGAGAAGGTTGTATTCTCATGCACATCTGCTGGTTCATTGTTGGTCTTTCTGCAAGATTACGTACCCCCTTCCCCCATCCTCAATCCCCAACCCCCATCCCCACCCCCGCCACTCTCACTCTACACCTAGCTGAACCGTACTTCACAAATGATGGTGGAGAGTTAGAATCTCTCCGAGGCCAAACCGGAGAGGACGCAGTATGCGGTTCCACAGATTAGAGGGATTTTTCAGGAACTGTTCTGTAGAAGGCTGGAATCGTTCAGTTCCTAGCGGAGCGACCGACTTTGATCCTGGTAATATCCTGGGGTTGCCAGTTCAAGTCTCCGCCTGGCCGTTTCAGTACGGTGGGATTTTTCCCCCTCGGAGTTAGCAATTGGCCCCGACTCCATTTCCTGAAAAGTCCTTCTAGTGAAACTATAAACCGAGGTTCCGTGTGTGAACGCATGCTTGACATCTTGCACAGACGTAGCCTACACTCCCATCACTAACTTCCAGAACTGAAGGTGAGTTTGGCCATTAGCATGGATGACACTTTGGTACTAATGACACGTTCGTATGAATTTCATGCATCCTCCATTAAAAAAAAAATAAATGAAGGGACGAGTCACAGATATTTGATTGAGTGACAGGTGAAATGAAGAATTCAGCATTCTGTCTGTCTGTCTGTCTGTCTGTCTCACTCTTTCTCTCCCTGTCACGCTATATCTCTCTCTGTGCGTGTGTGCTTGGGCGCGCGCGCGCCCGTGTGTGTGTGTGTGTGTGTGTGTGTGTGTGTGTGTGTGTGTGTGTGTGTGTGTGTATGTGTGTGTATGTATGTGTGTGTGTGTGTGTGTGTGTCTGTGTGTTTACTGTGATTTAAAATGATTTGCGTGGTTGGCAGGTTTGTACTGGTTCCATTGTACCTATGCGGCCAATGATTATAGCAAACACGAAGCGAACATGAAAGTCACTCGAGTCAGCGGAGGCACGGAGGTCATCGCCTACGTGAAGTTTTACGGTAAGTGACGTCACTGCGTGTATTACGTCATAGCTCGACCCCGCTCTGCCCATGTAATATATAGTTCAAGGATCTTGTCCGCACATATTATTTCAACGATCTTTGTCCAAGTCATAATTTAACGACATTGTTCATTTCTTTTCCTCTGTTCTGTGCTAGACTGCTCCTGTGAGGAAGAAATCTCTCTCTCTATTATATCTATTTATTTATCTATCTGTCTGTCTGTCAGTCAGTCTATCTCTCCATCTGTCTATCTACCTATATACCTATCTATCTATCTATCTATTTATATATCTCTCTGTGTGTGTATGCATGTGTGTGTGTGTGTGTGTGTGTGTGTGTGTGTGTGTGTGTGTGTGTGTGTGTGTGTGTGTGAATGTGTGTGTGTTCTTACTTGTAACCCGCGAATACCATATTTTGACAGTTGGCGATCTTTATTCACCGAACTTTCGACAACCGAGCGTTCCAACGTACAAAAGACATGAGTTAAAACTGTCATTGAGCGCGCGCGCGCGCGTTTTCTTCTTGTCCCTGAACTCCGTGGAAGGTCACTGAGGCACCACAGTGAAGAACAGTTCATCAGGTTCCTCCAGTTCTGTCGGCTGTGTCCCAAGGCCTGGGTCTCTGCGGATGTTTTCCCTGTCCACTCTGCAGAGTTGTTCGACTACCCCCCCCCCCCCCCCCGTCTTGCCCTCCCTTCCCCCCTTCAACAGTTCTTTGGAGGACTGTTTTAGCCAGGCCATTGGATCTTGTTACCTGCCCATACCAACGTCATATTTTTTTCTTGACTCACGTCAGTAGATCTTCGTAAGCTTCTGTGTGCTGCCTGACGGTTTGACGCACCTGTTGATTGGTCATAATATGATGTATACCTGATGTTTAGTATCTTGGTAATAATATGATGTATACCTGATGTTTATTATCTTGGTCATAATATGATGTATACCTGATGTTTAGTATCTTGGTCATAATATGATCAGTATACCTGATGTTTAGTATCTTGGTCATAATATGATGTATACCTGATGTTTAGTATCTTGGTAATAATATGATCAGTATACCTGATGTTTAGTATCTTGCGGCAACATCTCATTTCCATGGCTTGAATTCCTCTTCCCAGATCCACTGTGACGTAGCAGGTCTGGCACGTGCATAGGGAAATGGAACATGGCAGTGTCAGCAGAAGCCCGATCTTGTATTAATATCATCTGGCGATGAAAAGACATTAAATAAATCACTGAACTGAACCCAATCTTGTATTTCATGGAGGTGATCCTGCCCTTCCATTTAGGTTTCGATGTGGACAGTGCTGTGGTTGATTGATCTTGTATTTCATGGAGGCGATCCTGCCCTTCCATTTAGGTTTCGATGTGGACAGTGCTGTGGTTGATTGATCTTGTATTTCATGGAGGTGATCCTGCCTTCCATTTAGGTTTCGATGTGGACAGTGCTGTGGTTGTTTTTGCTGGCCCGAGTTTCTGAGCTGGATTCCTCACTGCTAACGATGGATCCGGAATAGCTCAGTTGGTAGAGCGTCTGACTCGTAATCTTGGTGATCCTGGGGTTGCGGGTTCGAACCTCCGCCGGGCCGGCGTTTCGGTACAGGGGGATTTTTCCCTCGGAGTTAACATTGGTTCTGACTCCATTTCCCATACATTCCTTCGAATGAGACTATAAACCGAGGTTCCGTGTGTGAACGCATGCATAACATCTTGCATACACGTAAAATCCCATCACCAACTTTCGGAAGAGTAGGCCAGTTTGGCCGTTGGTATGGATGACACGTTACACATAGCATGCACCCTGCGTGAGAAATGGAAAGAATGAAGGAAGTAAGGAAAATGAGTGATCGATATTGAACGATACTGACTGGATGACACGGGAAACGGGATGACACGGGAAACGACTGAATGAAGCGCCAGCTGGCAGCTCTTCAGTCGGCACAACCCAGGTAGGCAGCCCGTTGTGTAAACGAGTGTTGATTGTAAAGTGCTTAGAGCTTGGCCTCTAGCCGAGAATAGGCGCTATATAAGTATTCATTATTATTATTAGTATTATTATTATTATCCCGATTTCGAACTTTTGACCGTGGACATTAACATCGGTACCGAAAGTACTGTGGTAGCTGGCCATCAACGTGGTCTTCTCTGCATTGACTTTCATGCTGCATTTTGCTGATTAAGAAAAATCTAGCCGTTCAACAAATTTGGTGGATTCTTCTTCACTGCCTGTCAGGTCTTCGATGTCATCTACAAATCGTGGGCTTGTGACGGTTGTTTTTTCTTCCAATGCTGATTGTGCTGACATGATCTTCAAGTGCATCAGTTATAATGAGTTCTAAGACTATGTTGAAATGTGAGGGAGATAAAAGACAGCCTTGACGAACTCCAATTGAAGTATGAAACCACTCTCCAATAGCATCCAGTGTGAGTACTGGACTAATCGCTTTGCTGTACAGTAACTAGACGGTGTTTATAAGCTTGTCCAATGTAAAATTTCTGACTGTGGCCCATAGTGCCTCCTACCAGACTCCGTCAAATGCCTTCTTGAAGTCCATGAAGACACAGTATAACTCCTTTTGGTACTGGAGATGTTTTTCCGCAAAGGATACGGAGGATAAAGATCTGTTCAACAGTGACCTCTACCCTTTGTGGAAACCACGTGTTAACATCAGAGAACCACTACCGTGTGTAGCTCCGAACCCTCGATCACAGTCTGCACAATCAACGTGAAATGGAAGCAGACTTTCTACATATCTAACACGACCTTTCTGTGTGTCCAGGTGACGTGTCCACTTCATGTCCGCGTTGTGAAGCTGTTCAGCAATAAATGGTGTCTGGGTGCGGTTCCGTCTATTCAGAATGATTTAGAGCATTACGTTGCTGGCATGGACGATCAAGTTAATAGTGCGGTAGTGCGGTTACGTCAGGGTGGGTTTTGACCGACGCCGCCAGAATTCGCGAGTAGCTGGTGTTTGCTTGCGGCAAGGGAAGCGAGAAACGAGATGAGGAAAGGAACAGACACGCGCACGCGCGAGCGCGCGCGACAACACACACACACACACACACACACACACACACACACACACACACACACACACACACACGCACACACGCACGTACGCGCGTGCATTCACACACACACACACACACACACACACACACACACACACACACCACATGCACACACACACACACACACACACACACACACACACACACACACACACACATACACACACACACACACACGCACGTACGCGCGCGCTCTCACTCACACACACTTGTCTAATATTACATAATTTTTCGAAAAGACGTAAGTTGAAAGTACTGGAATTCAACAACAACAACAACAACAACAACAACAACAACAACACAACAACAACAACTACTACTGCTACTACTACTATACTACTGCTACACATACAAAACGCATATAATTGCACTTGGGCATGGGGGGGGGGGGGGGGGCAGGCGGAGGGATAAGAGGGGTAATATGGACGAGGAGGGGATGGGGGGAGGGGGGGGGGGCGGAGGGAGTAAACGAGGAGTGGAATTGTAAAGGGTGGTGGGAGTGAGGTGGAAGGAAGGGGGGGGGGTGGGGGGGGGGGGGGGGGGGGGGGGGGGGGGGAGGGCGGCTAACTCAACTCAGTTTCATTTTGTCCTCATAGAGGATAATTTTTGTTTTTGTTTTTTTGGACACGTCGCACAAACACACAGGAAACTAAACAAAGACATGGGAAAACAAAAAAGATGAATATATCAATATAGAAAGGTTGACCCCAACTCTTTTGCACATCTCCCGATTCACTGTCTCCCTCACGGCTCTCACTCATTCTCCGACACGCACTTCACACGGCGCGCTCCGCTCAGTATGACTAAAACAAACAAACAAACAAACAAACAAACAAACGAACTCGTGTGTTTGCTTACGCTCTCACTTTTTCATTCACCCTTCTCCCTCTTTCCTTCCTTCCCAACAGGACATTGACGAGGAAACATTGTAGACCCTAGTGAAACAATTCGAACCAAAGCAACTCTCTCTCTCTCTCTCTCTCTCTCTCTCTCTCTCTCTCTCTCTCTCTCTCTTCTCTCTTTCTTTCTTTTCACACTCCTCTCTCCCCAGATCCCTCTCCCTCCCCCTCTCTCCCTATATCTCTCTCCCTCCCACACCCCACCCCATTATCTGGCCACCGTCTTCCCTCGACCCCTCTCCTCCGTACATATACAATGAGCTGAAAGAATATAAATTATACATGGACATAGGCCTAACAGAATATATTCGAATGAAAACTTCATTTGAAAAAACAACAACAAAAAACCAACCATCCACAGACATCAGTACATTTAACTAACTAAACTAACGCCTTCTCTCTGAACGTCTGCTCCTCCCGATGCTCCCACCACTACCCCCCTCCACCCCACCACGGCCCCCACCCCTCTCCTCCCACCCCATCCAACCAACTTCTGCCTCACACTCTCCATCACATTACAGAGTATCAAGAGACTGCAGCCATAGCGACCGTCGTGTTGTACCCGGGCGACACGGTGGGCATGTACCCGAAAACCAACAGCTACGTCACCTATACCCTGACCGGTGGCCAGGGCAACACCTTCTGTGGCTACCTGGTGGCCGAGTACACCGACCCCAACTACACTCCCCCGTCCACCACCGGCGCCCCTACGACGACCGCCGACTCTACCGCCGCCGCCGCTGCTCCCACCACCGCCACCCCTGTCCCACCGTAGACTGAGGGGTGCTGGTTCGAACCGTCAGGGGCGCTGTAGGAAGGAGGTAACCACTCACCCACCCGCCCACCCACCCACCCACCGATTCGCCACCACCACCACCACCACCACCTGCACCAGCACCTCTACCACCACCATCACCCCCACCGGCACTACCACCTCTACCAGCAGCAGCAGCAGCAGCAGCAGCAGCAGCACCACCACACCACCACCACCAGCACCACCAGCACTTCAGGAGTCAGAAGTATTAAAACTGTTAGGCCAGTTGTTTGCACAATGGAACGAGCCTAGACATTGACAGCATGGAATGATATTCGCCTCGAGAGGGGAGAGAGAGAGAGAGAGGAGAGAGAGAGAGAGAGAGAGAGAGAGGAGAGAGAGAGAGAGAGAAGAGAGGAGAGAGAAGAGAGAGAGAGAGAGAGAGAGAGAGAGAGAGAGAGAGAAAGAGAGGAGAGAGAGAGAGGAGAGAGAGGGGAGAGAGAGAGAGAGAAGAGAGAGAGAGAGAGAGAGAGAGAGAGAGAGAGAGAGAGGAGAGAGAGAGAAAGAGAGAGAGAGAGAGAGAGAGAGAGAGAGAGAGAGAAGAGAGAGAGAGAGAGAGAGTGAGAGAGAAAGAGAGAGAGAGAGAGGAGAGAGAAAGAGAGGAGAGGAGAGAGAGAGAAAGAGAGAGAGAGAGAGAGGAAAGAGAGAGAGAGAGAGAGAGAGAGGGTGGGGGTGGGGTAGTGGGGGTGGGGTGGGTGGGTGGGTGGGGGTGGGGGGGTTGAAAGTGAGCGTATTGTTGGGGTGGAAGGAAGAGGAAATAGACATAGAGATGGGGGAGGAGAGCAAGAAAGGAAGGAAGGGGGAGCGTGGAGGATGGGGGAGAGGGGGGCTGGACGAAAATGGGGGGGGGGGGGGTATGTGTGTGTGTGTGTGTGTGGGGGGGGGGGGGGGGGGGTGAGAAAAAGGAGGAAAGAGGTAGAAGGAAGGATAACGTCAGTTTTTTTTTTTTTTAAAAATAATAAATTGCTATTAACAATACCCCTCTGTCTTTCTTTTCGTCTCTGTCTCTGTTCCTCTCCAGCCCCCGCCGCCCCATACTCGCTGTCTGTCTGTCTGTCTGACTGACTGTCTGTCTCTCTGCCCGTTTCCTTCATAAGAAGGTGATGGGAAAAGGGGGTGACTAGGTGGGGGATGGAATACAGGGCTGTGAGTGAGTTGGAAGGGAGGTGGGGGTGGGGGTGGGGGTGGGGGCTACGGGTTTGTGGCAGATTTGGAGGTAGGGATTTCAATCTAGGGATGGAGGCGGGAATTCACCGAGAGAGATATATGTACGTCTGAAGCAATGTTTGCTTTTCGTAATGTTAGCACTGTTGATAACTTACACCGGGCAATGTTTTGTTTCTGACATATGTACCTTTATTTTGTTTTGTTTGAGGAAAAAGAAATCGACGCGTTGTCTAAAATCATAGTCTGTAGTCTCCCTCTCGTTGCTTGTTTGGTTTTAGCTGCACGCCACAAAAGGCCTTGTCATTATCGTTCAGGACACGTACCAGGTTAATTCCTTTTGGACCCTGTCTGAGGCATGGTGAATAGAGAGTTACATGTTTTTCAACAGAAAGGAAAATTACAGAAAAGTAAGAAAAATAAAAGAACCTATTCAAGTGTATATTCACTAGCGGAAAATGCAGGTTAAAAAAAAAAAAAAAAATGAATTACCCACGAAAAAAATTTTTTTTTTTTTTTGATCAGCGCAACAAACAGAAGATTCTTGGCAAACATCAGGTAAAAACAGTTTTCGTATCATGTTTTGGGGATTGCATGATAAATTGAAATCCATCCCCCAAAACATGTTTGTCACAGTATTGTACCATCTGTGCTCAGTCTTCTTTCTTTCTTTCTGCGTACGAAGGCTGATACTCCTGCGGACACTCCCTGTATAGCCAGGCAGTGGAGGTTTGTGTGTATGACCCTTTTTTATCCCGCCATTAAGGCAGCCATACTCCATCTTCGGGGAATCTGTGCTCAGTAATTTTCATATCCAAACCAGTCCAACGCGTAGTCCGCAATGATGGCATCGACGTTTAACCCCTTTATCTGCTGAATGTGACAATGGCCGACAGATTTCAGGGGCCCAATAATCACACTCTGTGTAGGCTTCAAAAGTTCCATTCCCTCCCCTGAAATAACGCTCCCTGTCCCACGTGAAACGAGACCAGACCGATGGTGGTATTACGTCCATCCCATCGCAAGAACGCAAAGTCTTTCCATGGCTTGCAAACTCGTTATTAGCAGTCAAAGGCTTAAAGAGAGAATAAACGTCAATGTTTACAAGCTGTTTACAATGTGCTGGGATTTTGTTAGAAATAAACATTTATGCTTCTCCTTTAAAGAATGACTCGAATGTCAACGAAACAAAAAAAAACAACAACAAACAAACAAAAAAAAACAACAACAAAACAACAACAAACAACAACAAAAAAAACAAAAACGAAAACAAAACCTATACCATGCATGTCTTTTAGATAACATTTATTCAGAGTCTTTCATTATGTTTAAACGAGATTCCCAAAGAAAAGTCGAGCCACGTGTATACAAACACTTTGTGTGTGTGTGTGTGTGTGTGTAAAAGTAATACAATTTACATTCGGCGACGTAAGCACAGAATCGACATACAAAATCATTTACAAGTGAGCACAGTTTGCAACATTGCCATGATTTCCTACAAAAGTGCTCGCACAGATTTGTTCCTGATGAATGGTCCACCTCCATAAATGTTATGTAAACTAACAATACCCTTCCCCCCCCCCCCCCCCCCCCCCCCCCCCCCCCCCCCCCCCCCCCCCACCCCCCCCCCCCCCCCCCCTCCCCCCCCCCCCCCCCCCCCCCCCCCCCCCCCCCCACCCCCCCCCCCCCTCTCCCCCCTCCCCCCCTTCCTCCCCCCCCCCCCCCCCCCCCCCCACCGTCTACTTTTTCCTCTGACTCTCCTGTTGATGTTCCACCCCACCACCGCCCCTCTGACTTCTCCTGAGCCCCCATTATTTTTGTTATCAGTGGAACCGGTTTGTCCCCAACGACTTGGTCGGGCTTTTTGTGTGTGTGTGTGTGTTGCTGAGAAGATTATAAAAAAAAAGCAGGACCTTGGAAATTATGAAATGATCGTCTAAATCTAATGCACCCGTACCCGCTTTTACACCACCACACCACACACACACCCACACACACACACACACACACGCACACACATCACATTACAAAAAAATCCGTAACTATCTTCTGTTTGTTTATTTTCTATTTATTTATTCATTCATTTGTTTATTTCTTTGTTTACTGTTTATTTCTTTGTTTACTGTTTATTTCTTGTTTGTGTTAGTGTGCTTATTCATTTACTTGCAAGTTAATTTTTTTGTTGGTTTGAAATACAGACATTGCAGACTTTCTTATCTCGGAGGGCTTTTCGTCTATTTCTTTTGTTTTCGTTTTCGTTTTCCCGATACAAAATGCTCACTTTTCTGTGCCTATGTTTTTGTCTGTCTGTCACATTCTATCTTTTAGGTTGCGTACAATGTGTATTTTCCGTGCATCTTTGTATTATTGCTCAATCGTGTGTGCATGGATATTTTTGCACAGTGTGTGTGTGTGTGTTGTGTGTGTGTGTGTGTGTGTGTGTGTGTGTGTGTGTGTGTTGTGTTACTCTGTGTGTGTGTGTGTGTGTGTGTGTGTGTTGTGTGTAGGCTTCCCTTGTTTTTGGGGATTTTCACCCATGACATCACAAACAATCTTCAAATACATGACTTTACCCATAGTTGACGTCACATGTCAGGCCTTTGCACTCACCCGTGACCCTATCTTTGCGCCAGCTGGAAGCGCCCAAATAGTCCCATTCCTTTGATTTTAATCTGTCTGCTTGGAACCACCTGGCTTGCACTTTGATGGCCACATGAAAGAAAGTGAGGAACCAACTTTTAGATACAGTAAAAATTCTCAAACAATCTAACTGCACAGTCTATAAATACTCGACTCCTTAAGCAGGGCACACACACAGACACACACACACACACACACACACACACACA
>CM031595.1:168610074-168617574 GCA_018398815.1 Conus ventricosus
TTGTACACACATCGGATGTGGGGGTTACAGAATGGTCAGACAAAGTGGTCGCCTCAGCGCAGGCAGACTGTCGCCTGTATTGAGGTCTCTTTTTGGGCCGTGCTCCGGTGGGGTTGTTGCCAGAACCCGTGGAGGACGAGGTGGCTGGTAGCACGCTGCCACAGCGAGAGCACCTCCTGGACAGAGCACCTGCACCACCCGAAAGTATTTGACGATCTCGTCCAGGCTGAGTTGAAGGCTTCAGAGATAATGACGAATGGTGTGTGTCTTCGTCTCCTCTGCCCTGGGTCTCGCAGATGACCGAGGTCACGGAGCGGGATCCGGAGGAGGCGTTGTTGCTGATGCTTGTGGAGGAGAACGGAGACTCACGTTCACTGTCGATGGCAGCCAGGGGAGGGTGGTAACCCTGCTTCCTCATCATCAGATCCTCTCCGTGCGGCATCACCGCTGGCAGGGAGCCTCGCGGAGAGGACAGAACCCGCCGAGTGTGGCTCCTGCCCAGGTCCTCATCAAAGCTAAAGGCGAAGTTGTTGTACCCGTACATCAGCCTGTTCCGGAACCATGCGCTCTGTCCAGAGTCTTCCAGACCGTTATGCTTGTCACGAAACATGCCCCTGTCCACCTCAGCTGCCCCCCGTAGGCTTCGAGGAGGTCTGTGCTCAGTTCCCATGTCGTCATGCTCCTGATGAGGCACGCCGTGGTCAGCAGTGATGGATGTATCGGTGTCGCCGTATGGCCACTCTGAAGAGAACATGCCGCCATGTTCCGCGTTGACGTGAGAAGAGTACATCCGACCGATCCTAGGTCTCTTGGAGAGGACGTCGGCTTCCAGGTAATCCATGACGATTCTTCTCCGTTTCAACACCCGCTTGATGTGCTTGACGAAAGACAGAACGAGGATGATGAAAATGACGAGGAGGAAGAAGGAATAAGGCACCCACACGAAGAGGACGTGGCTCTTGGATGGCACTGGTACCATTGTTGGTGATGGAGGGGTTGTTTACCACGGTTGTTGTACACGGTTACACCGCTGAGTGTGCATTGTAAGGCAGCACGATGGTGGAATTGAAGCATGGGACATGTGCTTCAGTGACTCCCTGCACACACTGCTCACCTGCCTCTGTGCTATTGGTTGTCGGGGGTCTTTGACACGTGTGCAAGAGCATGCTCCTGAAAAAAAGAGCCCCCCATCCACAACGATATCATTATGTACACAAGATAAACATCGTTTGATATCTTTCTATAACTCTGCTATCATCCACTGTGAATTGATCAATGAAATTTACCTGACGACTGATTGACTGTTATATTTGAGTGACTGGAGGACTAAGATGACGAATTTATAAGTATCTACAGTGAAGTGATCAATGAGATTTACCTGACAACTGATTGGCTGTTTTATTTGAGTTGCCGGGTGACCAAGATAACGAATTTATAGGTATCTTAAACGGAGATACATCGCATACAACTGGCCGCATAGTTCGGGCATAGTTACGCGTTAATGTCTTGAATAAGCTATTTTCACACGCAGTTCGCTTATAATGTGAATTGATGGTGTTAAGGGTGATAATAAAAATGATTATGATGATGACCGTAATGTGTACTGAAACATATAACTTTCCTTTTTTTTGGAGGTAAACCCGAATCATCCTGCAACGAACAAAAACTGTATTAAACAGACAGTGATGTTCTTCTTCTTCTTCTTCTTCTTCTTCTTCTCATTATTATTGTTATTATGATTATGATCTGGATGATGATGATGATGATGATGATGATGATGATGGTGGTGATGATGATAATGATAATTATTGTTGTTGTTATTATCATCATCATCGTTATTATTATTATCATTATTATTACCAATACTATTATCATTATTATTATAATCACTGTTTCTATAATTTTTATTTTTGATTGTTATATATAATAATCATTATTATCATTGTTATGATGATGATGATGATGATGATGATGATGATGATGATGATGATGATTATCATCAGTATTATCATAATCATTATCATTATTATTATCATTATCATTATTATTATTATCATGATTATTATTAATATTATTATCATCACTGTTTTCATTATTATTGTTGTTGTTGTTGTAGTTGTCATCATCATCATCATCATCGTCATTATCCCCCAATTCTGAAACGGCCCGGCAGAGATTCGAACCAACAACTCCAGGATCACCAGGTTTCAAGTCCGGTGCTGTACTAGTTCAGTTTATTGATTTCCCAACAGGGTCAGCTCAACACTCCGCCGTATTGATATATCCTTTGTTCAATATTTTCCCCTGATCGATATACCTGTTCAATACTTTTTCCCCTGATCGATATACCTGTTCAATACTTTTTCCCTGATCGATATACCTGTTCAATACTTTTTCCCCTGATCGATGTACCTGTTCCCTACTTTCCCCTGATCGATACTCCTGTTCAATACTGCCTCTGATCGACATTCTCCCTGCTTGCCTATGGCATGTGTGTCTTCGTGAGTGTGCGCGCTGTGGTCTATAGCTGTGATATGGGAAAGATTTCCTTACTTACCCCTCTCCTCCAGAACAAAAGCGCTTTTTTTCTGTTGCAGACGGAGTAACAGGGGAAGTATTAAAGAGCGACAAGTAGAGGGAGTATTGAGATGGGGGAATATCGAACGATGGGAGTATTGAGCTGGGGGAGTATTGAATAGGTGGAGTATTGATACGCTCCCAATATCTCTCTATCTGTTTGTCGGTTTGTCTGTCTGTTTGTCTGTGTGTTTGTCTGTCTGTTTGTCTGTCTGTCTGTCTCTCGCTTTTAAATGATCAATTTTATTGTTCTGGTGCTGATTTCATTTTATTTCAAATGATTTTGGTTATTTTTATTTCAAACAAAAAATTGAATACCTTTTTAAATAATCATGACATTTATGAACTTCCAGAAGTGTTCTAAATGGCGTTTTCATGTCCAGCGCATTCATTGGGAATTTCTTTAAGTGTTATAGATCACATTTTCATGTCGCACTCATTGAATGGGAACTCCCTGAAGTGTTACAAATGACGTTTTAATATAGCACTCATTGAATGGGAACTCCTTGAAGTGTTACAAATGACGTTTTAATATAGCACTCATTGAATGGGAACTCCTTGAAGTGTTACAAATGACGTTTTAATATAGCACTCATTGAATGGGAACTCCTTGAAGTGTTACAAATGACGTTTTAATATAGCACTCATTCAATGGAAACTTCCTAAAGTGTTATATGTGACGTTTTAATATAGCACTCATTCAATGGAAACTTCCTAAAGTGTTATATGTGACGTTTTAATATAGCACTCATTCAATGGAAACTTCCTAAAGTGCTACATATGACGTTTTAATATAGCACTCATTCAATGGAAACTTCCTAAAGTGCTACATACGACGTTTTAATATAGCACTCATTCAATGGAAACTTCCTAAAGTGCTACATACGACGTTTTAATATAGCACTCATTCAATGGAAACTTCCTAAAGTGTTATATGTGACGTTTTAATATAGCACTCATTCAATGGAAACTTCCTAAAGTGCTACATATGACGTTTTAATATAGCACTCATTCAATGGAAACTTCCTAAAGTGCTACATATGACGTTTTAATATAGCAATCATTCAATGGAAACTTCCTAAAGTGCTACATATGACGTTTTAATACAGCACTCATTCAATGGAAACTTCCTAAAGTGCTACATACGACGTTTTAATATAGCACTCATTCAATGGAAACTTCCTAAAGTGCTACATATGACGTTTTAATATAGCACTCATTCAATGGAAACTTCCTAAAGTGCTACATATGACGTTTTAATATAGCACTCATTCAATGGAAACTTCCTAAAGTGCTACATATGACGTTTTAATATAGCACTCATTCAATGGAAACTTCCTAAAGTGCTACATATGACGTTTTAATATAGCACTCATTCAATGGAAACTTCCTAAAGTGCTACATATGACGTTTTAATATAGCACTCATTCAATGGAAACTTCCTAAAGTGCTACATATGACGTTTTAATATAGCACTCATTCAATGGAAACTTCCTAAAGTGCTACATATGACGTTTTAATATAGCACTCATTCAATGGAAACTTCCTAAAGTGCTACATATGACGTTTTAATATAGCACTCATTCAATGGAAACTTCCTAAAGTGCTACATATGACGTTTTAATATAGCACTCATTCAATGGAAACTTCCTAAAGTGCTACATATGACGTTTTAGTATAGCACTCATTCAATGGAAACTTCCTAAAGTGCTACATATGACGTTTTAATATAGCACTCATTCAATGGAAACTTCCTAAGGTGCTATATATGACGTTTTAGTATAGCACTCATTCAATGGAAACTTCCTAAAGTGCTACATATGACGTTTTAATATAGCACTCATTCAATGGAAACTTCCTAAAGTGTTATATATGACGTTTTAATATAGCACTCATTCAATGGAAACTTCCTAAAGTGCTATATATGACGTTTTAATATAGCACTCATTCAATGGAAACTTCCTAAAGTGCTATATATGACGTTTTAATATAGCACTCATTCAATGGAAACTTCCTAAAGTGCTATATATGACGTTTTAATATAGCACTCATTCAATGGAAACTTCCTAAAGTGCTACATATGACGTTTTAATATAGCACTCATTCAATGGAAACTTCCTAAAGTGCTACATATGACGTTTTCAGGTCGCATTCACTGAAAGGGAACTTCCCGAAATCTTGTATATGACCTTTTCATGTTGCATTCATTCGCTGGAAAATTTCTCAAGCGTTATAAATATTTTTTTCTCCTTTTTTGTGGTCAGAATCAAGAATAATTTTCTATAAGCGTAGCTGTGAAGGAGCTTCCCTACCGATCCGGAGGGCAGAATTCGTTGCCGGTATGCGATTAATCATCATGATTCATATTTCTCGATCTTTTCAACCGATTTTTTATATGAGATGTGATTCCAGTGAATTTTGATCCCTGCAAGTCCCCACCACCCCCTCCCACCTCACACACATGTTCGCAGGCGCGCCTGCATTCCCACCCCCATCCCCCGCCCATCGCCTACCTACACCTATATTTAGACTGTAGGCCCACACGGGTACTCACTTCCTCCCATTCCCTACACACACACACACACACACACACACTGAAAAAAAAAGAAAGAAAGAAAAATGTCTTGCAGCAGACTATTTTTCGATGCAACATTGCAACGTCACGTACACTTTTTTTTCTTTACCATTACTTAGATATTTTTCAATTTTGTATTCTATAGTATATTCTGTACCTGTTCAAAATTCCACTCGCGCATGAGTATACATCAATATAAAAAACATCGAAGTGGACGAACGCTCCAAGCAGTTGACACAGATACATTATAGATCTTAGACATACTATAGCCCTCGTACGTTTTCGCTTCAGTGGATAGGACTCTGCTAATTGTCATTGTTAACAAAATACCCAATCTATTAATGAACAACAGGCAGTGAAAAATTGAACGATTCACAAGGACGAACACTGAGCACAGTTCTTCATTCATCGCAGAACACCGTAGGATTATTTATACGCGACTATGACCGATTAGCATCGAATTCTCCTCGGCCGAAGCAGTCTATCGATCGGAATTGCATTGTGCGAAATTGCACCTGCATTTTCCAACCTGTCTGGTCAGTGCTGCACGCTGCGTTGTTGGTGCGAGTAGCCCTTTATTTCCACGTGCTGTGTTGTCGGTGCGAGTAGCCCTTTATTTCCACGTGCTGTGTTGTCGGTGTAATTAGTACTTTCATGTCACACGCTTTCCATTGTCTTATTGATGTCTGGATTGTCCGTGTGTGTGTGTGTGTGTGTGTGTGTGCGCGCGCGCGGGCCTAAATCTGATGTGGCTGTTCTGGTCATGCTAGGCTACCAAATAAGACAATCTGAGAGAGAGAGAGAGAGAGAGAGAGAGAGAGAAAGAAAGAGAGAACGTCCTGTAGTCTTATAGACCACTAATAAACACATTTGTTTCTTTTAGCAACGGCTCTGAAGCTTTCGTATAAAAAGAAAGAGTGTAGGTAATCCTAGTACGCTGAGCTGGAGGATAAAAAGAAGAGTATTGGTAATCCTAGTACGCTGAGCTGGAGGATAAAAAGAAGAGTGTTGGTAATCCTAGTACGCTGAGCTGGAGGATAAAAAGAAGAGTGTTGGTAATCCTAGTACGCTGAGCTGGAGGATAAAAAGAAAGAGTGTTGGTAATCCTAGTACGCTGAGCTGGAGGATAAAAAGAAAGAGTGTTGGTAATCCTAGTACGCTGAGCTGGAGGATAAAAAGAAGAGTGTTGGTAATCCTAGTACGCTGAGCTGGAGGATAAAAAGAGATGCTGGTAATCCTAGTACGCAGAGTTGGAGGCGAAAACACAGTCGTCTTTCAAACACACCCACAATCAGGGCAAAGAAATGGCAGATGTTCAGACAGTTCACCGGAAGGCGGATAGGAGAGGGGGGGGGGGGGGGGGGTAGAGGGTTGCGGTTGGCCTGGCGGAATGAGACACAGTTCTCTCAAAGCAAGAGTCCTGCGTTCAGTCCTTACTTAAGCAAGCTAGATCAGGGGGAGATTTTCGTCTTAGAATCAGGTCTGTGAAGACCACCCCCTCCCCCCGCACCCCTCTGCTCTCTGAACCTCCACCCACTCCTTCGCCCCTCGTCCCCTTCCCCTTCTTTGTCCTTCGGATGAGGCGTTAGGCCAGGTCCGTGTGTGGTCGCTCCAAGTATGCAAAATACATTCATCTGTTAGTAGAAGAGTCAGCCACCGCGTAAACTTTTGCGTGTTTATCACACACACAAAAGCACACGGAATTCGTTATTAATGATAGGATCAAAGACGGTCGCATACGCCGACAGTCTCACCAAAGGAGAACTTCAGAGTTGAACTGACGGATGGAAAAGAAGATCTTTGGTGTCCAAAGCGAAACGAAGGAAGCAGAGACACTGGTCAAGAGTCTGTATAATGACACCTGCACACGACAACGAATGGGCAGAATGGACGGAGACAAATGGGTAGACAGACACTCGTCCTCGTTGAGGCTGTTTTTTTTGCTAATGTATATGAGATACTGGGTTCTGGCAGTTAACCCTCGAAATGTTCTTTCTGTTTTGTATGATTGTTTGTTTTCTTTTTCAGAGGGTGTCTTAAGGATTGAGGCATCAGAGATGAGATGCTTCTGCAAGATCCTTGGCATCTCGTACAAAACACCATATTACCAACTTGAAAGTCCACACCAGAGTAAGGCAAGCCATTGGACCATACGAAGACCAGTTGTCCACAGTGAAAAGAAGGAAAATGAGATGGTGTGGTCATGTATCAAGATCGACAGGACTTGCCCAATCCATTCTACTAGGAATACAGAACCTGAGAACAGAGAGGTCGATATAAAGCAGGGAAAGGAGGACAAAACTCTGAAGACAGAGGGTTTGTGTGTGTATGCAGACTTGCAGTCATGG
>CM031595.1:168622574-168625469 GCA_018398815.1 Conus ventricosus
TCCGCGCCATTACAGCCTCTGGCAATGCGTCCACTAAGAATGAAGAGTTATGTCCCTTTCCGTGTCGTTCAGGCATGGGTGAAAGGTTGAAAAAAACAACAAACACAACAACGAAAAAACCAAAACCGGTTTGACAACTCGAGATTAGAAATGCATGAGCGGTGCCTGATACAAACACGCAAGTATCAGGAAGCAAATGCTCACTCCCTTAAACATGGTTCTCTCCGCTGTGTTTTCGGTTCCTGTTTTATGATCATATATGTAAATCTTATTTAGAGAGCACAAAAAAACTGTCATATAAAAATAAGCCAGATTCGCGAGGTGAAAAATGGGAATGTTGCCTTAACAAAGGGAGTTATCTAATGGGGTTTTGAAACAGGGGCAGCTTAGATAACTTCCTTGGGGGTGATTTGCTTCGGTTGCTTTGATGGGTATTCGCCGGGGACTTTAGCTAGGAAACAAGGAAAAAAAGAAAAAAAAAAGTACAATGTCACTGTTCAGGCTTATCATTGCACACACAGTGTCATTTGAACCTCCGATTGATTTATGAACAAGATTGAAGAAGAGTGATGATTCTCTACTAGAGCCACGATGAATGTCATGTTGGTTAATTGTTTCAACAACTATTTGATTATCGTTCAACTCATTCTGTACGATCCACTATTTAAACGGGCTTCAATACTGTACACGGAGTCCACAAAGTCATTATTCTTGTCATTAGAGGTAAATACTGTTGTTCTTGTAATTATCTTTTAAAAGTGTTTTCAGTGATCAGCGACTCTTAGGTTCATCTAATAAGATTGGAATTGACTTTGACGAGTTACAGCCTGCGACATGACTTAAGTACGTCGTTTGGGCAATTAAAGAAAATAATGGAATATATTGAATTTCGTTTTTTTAATAGACTTATGCACTAACCAAGTGTATATGAGAGAGAAGAGAGAGAGAGGAGAGAAGAGAGGAGAGTTCGAGAGAGACCGAGAGAGAGAGAGGTGAGAGATTGAGAAGAGAGAGAAGAGAGAGAGTAGAGAGAGAGAAGGTCATACCATGAAGTCACCTTTTAACTTTTTTTTTTTTTGCAGAGACTTAGATACTATATGTTCATTCAAGGAATCACTCCCTTCTTTTTTTAAGTAAACTTAGATACTAGTTGTTCATATAATGAATTACCTTACTTTTTATTAATCTTTGCAACCTGAATGTTCATACAAGAATCGCCCTGCTTTTATAGAGATTTAAATGTATATACATACACAATGAATCACCTTACCTTTTATAAACATAATCTTTTAAGGGGGGGTTTTTTTTATGATTTTTAACTGAATGTTCATTCATTGAATCACCCTACGTTTAGTAGACGTCGATTTCGTATGTTCTTATTGATGGATCAGCCTCCTTTAATAGACTTTGATTCGGATGTTTCATTAACGAATCGCCCCACTGTTAGTTGACATAGACACTGTATGTTCATTACATTAATATTTCTGACTTTTCAATAAAACGTAGCTCTTGATCTATTCATACCATGAATTTCCTACTTGTTATAGACCTAAATAGAGTATGTTTATATCTTAACAGACTTAGATAATGATGTTCATACCATGACTCACCATCCTTCAATAGTCTTGATTCTAACACGTTCATTATGAATTACCCTCGTTTTAACAGACTTTGGTTTTTGAAGTTTCATAACGACGATCTTAACCTTTTCCCCAGAAGATTAAGTACTACACATGTACCTATTATTCATCACGTGTTTCAATAGGACGATGATTGACTTCTGAGGTTGCATGGAATCCCTCACTTAGCAATTTTATACCAATCAGAGGAGACAGCTTCCAAGACGCGCAAAACAGCTTCTCACAGGGAGACTTCCTTTCTCTCGTACTTGCTTTGGTCGTGGTTTGTTGGAACAATTTTCAACGGGGTCAAAGTCAGACCAATACGCAAACCCGCGCGGAAAAAGGAAAAATGTACTCTCTTACGACTCGTAGGTCCTACGTATGAGTAACTGTCCAGACATAACAAATACCGAGTGTGAACGAAAACGGCAACGTTTAGTTCGAAGGGATTTTAGTGCGAAACTAAACTAAGCGCACAGCTTGGTATACAGAGCTCGGAGGCTATGAAAGATAGGATCTTGAAACTGGTAGAGCACCTTTATAACTAAAAGTAATATTAACATCTATGCGCGTCCATTCCCTCTTCCCGCCCACACCCCCCCACCCTCTCCAAAAGAAGCAACAACCAGACTCAACGCAATCAAATTAAAAAAAGATCCGTAAGCCAAAGCGAAACAGAACGAAAGAAAACGAACAAAACTTCGAAAGGCAGCTACGAAGTAGATGATCTGGGTATCATGACCGAACAGCATGTTTTGATAGTTAATTTTTCTGTTTATTCAAAATCTATTTAACCGTGACTTCATAACATACAAAATGTAATCTGCGATGAACAAACCTGATAGATGGAAACAAACAACAAAAAATCAAACAAAAAAGCTGACCCCAAAAAAGTACGAACGAACAAGCAAGCATGGCAAGCAAGAAAGCAAGCGAGCTGCAAAGAGACAACAACTTAATAAGAACAAAAAACAAAAATCTCTGAAAACAAACTTCAAACGAACGAAACAAAGGAAAAATGAACAAGTCCATTGTGTCCCGAGGCTTTTACAGCGGATGTTGAAAAATGTTCATTACGAGGAAGACAGGCGGTGGCATATTCATTTCCGGTACGTGAAGAGTGCTCGACATTTGCGGTCAGGATCATTTTCTAACGTTGGTGTAATCCGGTTGTAAGTGCGAATAGTACTCCTCTCGCTAAATGCTTCACCCGGGAGTGGGAAACAAAGAGCTGTGCCCTAAAAACTCACCCCCAGGGGGGTAAACCTGGATC
>CM031595.1:168645751-168658251 GCA_018398815.1 Conus ventricosus
TTTACAATCAGCGCAATTCTTTATTTCCAAAACAACAAATGGCGCCACCATCACGTCCATCCACGCCCCATCCCCTTATCCCTCCCCTTCTTCCCTGACCCCACTACTGCTACGCACCTGAGACCCTTAAACCTATGCTAGGCACCCGTTGCGGTATATCACTGTGGACTAGGGCGCAGAGATAGCCGGCCCCACGTGGGTGTGGATAATACTAGGGCAGGCCAACACGGTGGAATCTCTTCTCTAAATATACCACCCACACCTCTCCCCAGGACCACCTTCTCTTTTGACCGGGACCCTACGACATGGTCGTGCGTCCTAACAGAGGGCCAACGACAAAGTACCCTACACTGGTGCTGCGCCACTCGTCCAACAGGAGGCAGTAGCTAACACCCTTAACCCTACCCCTAACGCTACACCCTTTTTACCACACCCATGGGACAACCCATCCCGGCCCGGAGGCTCCGTCCTCGGCGCTGTACTCGGCCCTCACAGGCTGACGCTCCCCGGACGACTGCACTCCGGTGCTGCCGTGGCCTCCCACAGTACCGCCTCCCCCGAAAAGACTCTGCCTGGCGGCGACCGTGGCTCCACAGTTCCGCTCCTCCCCCGCGCTGGACACACCTCTGAAGCCCTCAGTCTTGAATTCCTCCCCCGCGCTGGCACAAACACCTCTGAAGGCCCCGCCGGACAAACGGTTGAGTGAAGGGCCTGGTGCAGTGCCCTTGACGAGTCCGGGGCTTCGAAGGACGCCTCTCTCTGACGGGCCCCGCTGGGACACTGAGGGTGAGCGAAGGTCTGGGCGGTGCCCTCTGAACGAGTCCGGGGGCACAAGGGGAACGCCGAACAGGGAAGAGGCACGGATGGCTGGGGTCCCGGAAGAACTCCGTAGGGGAGGAGCAGTGCCCCAGACGGCAGACGGCCTGGATGGTCTCCCTTCTCCCGGGCAGCAGCAGGCAACGGGCCACCGCGCTCACCGGCGGCACGCGGCAGTACCTGCCATGGTGGTCTGACCCAGCCCACGGACGGAAAACAGGTTACATGCTCACACCAACTGGACAGAAGGACGATCACCCCCCCAGTTCTGCACTGGCTGAGTGGCTGTCCAACAGAGACGACCCAGAACCGGCAGGCACGGGCACCCAGACCCGCCGCGGCCTGCACTGCTATGACTCGAAGTCCTCAGCTCGATTACCGGGCAGCCGCCCGCACACTACAGGCGGCGTAGCCTCGACGAACACCAGGGACCGAAGTGTGACGCTACCCCACCGCATTCCGCATGGTCGGACATCACGCGAATTCTCACAACACAAACAACGGATTTGGTCAGAGCAGCGTACCCCTCCGCAGAGTGACCGGTGGACCACCGGCCTAGTTGTTGCTCGGCAACAACACGACCTTTACCACAACAACTCACACACCTTGACATCAACAAAGCCGATATCCTGCCCCGCCATCGCTAGTGAGAACCAAGTACAACGGGTAACAATCGGGAATGCAACAACCTCCCGTTCATCCCTCAACAAGTCAAGATTGGACACTCAAGAAATATTGTGTATCTTATTTCCCCAGCCCCCTACCTAGCCTACACTTCCACCTTAACCAAACCCACTCTTACCCCGCACATGCACACACACATCTACATAAGGCACACGCGCACCCGCTCTTATTTCTGAAACTCCCATTACTCCAACACATGGACGGCTAATTTACTACCGCCGATCGGTGACAACCCCCTGCCTAAGTTTTAATATAGGTTAAAACACACCAAAAACTCTCACTCGATCGGCGTTTATCACACTTACCTATAACAATCCAACCCAACCATTCACTCTGCCTGTGTTCCTTTTGTTGCACCCATCCTCATTCAACAACATCACTTTTTTTCAATACTCATTAACTGCAGAATGCATAACCTCTGGTCCAATTCTGCCTTCCACGACCTTAACGGCAGGCCTTACAGACAGCCGTACATTACGGTCTATAGGATAAATTTCATACTTGAGGGTGCTCTGACCAGCTCGACCGCCTATGCAAACACGTGCTTTCAAATACCCAACCAGTAAACTTTGCTTCGTCATTCTCTTCCATGACCTGACGCATGATATCTTCGTCAATGTCAACTCACATTGACACAGTGTAAATGGAACTTACTCTCTCTCTCTCTCCTCTCTTCTCTCTCTCTCTCTCTCTCTCTCTCTCTCTCTCTCTCTCTCTCTTCTGCTTACTGCAACGACTCAAGAAGTCTGGCCGCCACATTGTCTTATCAGACACTGTGCACCGTAACACTGGAATGGCTGCGTGCCCCTTGTGGATCCTCCACTAGTACTTCTAGACCCCACGCTACCTTCCTGGGTTTCGTCTCACAAAGCAAATGTGCTAGTACCTGCCAACTGCTGTGGCCAGTCTTCTTTTGTCAACTCACAACATCTCGTACCTTTTTCCTTAAGTTACGTCCTCTGGCTGTGCGGACCTTTGCCTTTCTGGTTGCAACAGAGATCTATCCGTATCTGCATGGGCCTGGCATAGTGGCTTCCTTACACGGGCAACTCTGGAGACTCTCTCCCTAAACAGTACGCTGACACTGGAACACATGACTGGACGAGTACGACGAATGTTAGCATGCATGCTGGCAATAAAAATGGCGACCAACCGCTCCTGGTTCGGGTGGTACTAAGTGTTCCAGACATGGGTACGTCGTGGGCTAGCTTCATCACGTGGCCCGTTCGTTCAACTAGGAGCCGATTTGATCGCTACGTCCTTGGGACTCAAACCGTCTGACCCGTACCCAGATTCCGAGCGTACTGAATCGTCAAATTGGTGTGGAAGTGCCGTCCTGCTTACACGCACTCGAGCTTCCTCCAGGTTTATCTGTGGTCCTGCATTGAATAATGCTGGGTAAGGGTGTTCAGAATGCATCCTCTACGGGCCAGCGGTATGGTTCTTGTGCTGCTCCCTGGGTCTCTGCGACGATGTCTGCACTGCCCTACCAACTGGGTTTGGTATAAGGCACACGTGTTACCAACAGAATCTCTTTTCTTTGCGAAATTCCCGATCAGGACTTTCCTGCACAGGGTATTCATGATAAAACCTCCACCTTCCTGCACATGAATGGCGACTTCAACTCGCTTTCCGCCCAGGTCACACAGACCTCCTCGGGATTCAGCCAACATATGGAAACGTCTCTCCTGTTTACGCGTCTGTGGCACCAACACTTGGCCATACGGTGTATCGGCACAGTGTCTCGTAATCAATGGCGGCGACCGTTGATCTACATGCAGCACGGGTGTATGCTGACAGCGCATGGGCGAACAAACGTAGGGACACTCGAAGCTGGGCTGGTCGCCAAATGAAACCGTGCCATAGAATGGGGCTGGGGCATTCCTAGCGACGTGGCTGGCTTCTTGCGTTGAAAACACACTATGGTCGATCTAGGCCTTTTGATTCTCCTGTTCTGCTGCTGTAGGCACATCACATGTGGTACCTTCTTGTAGGCTGGCTCTCTGTCGTTTCATGCTATTACCAGGTTGGGTGGTGTTACACCGTTCGGTTTTCCTCGCCTTCCTCCCCATCTTTTGGCCCTCTGCTAAAACAGTAGCTTCGTAGCATTTGTTCACATTTTGGGCATGTCTTCCGGACCTCAATCGTGAACTCTAGGGGACAGCAAAATGGTAAAACTGTTCTTGAAAAAGCCGATTCCATTACATCTTGCCACACTTATCCTTGCCGCCGCTGCCGCACACGAGGGAAACCACCGTTCATCCTTCAGCAACTTGGGCGAAAGTCTCAGCAGGCGTCCTTTTGAGGCTTCTAACACTTTTCCGGTAATGCCTCAGGCATCTAGCCTGGACGAGTGGCTGAAACAGGGCGCTCTTTATATGTGATCATAGTCGCTGAACTGTCCCACTTAACGCTCACCTGCTTCTTCGCTTTTCTCTCAGCGAGACAACTAGAACGTGTGGGCATGAGGTTCGCTCCACTTGACATCTGGGCTCCACGTCAAAATTGGGCGATGAAAGCGTCCACGACATGTTTCTCCACGGTCAAGATGGAACGCTTCGTTTCTACACCTCGATCATCGTTTCTGTGCGCAGCTTATCTGAGGCCTGTCTATCCTGTATGTTTAGCTCTCGTCTCTTGATCTAACTCAGCTTGCTCGTGCTTCGAGCTTCTACTTCTTATCGCCTTTCTTCCTCCATCTTCTCCTCTGCAGTACCAGTTCCATCTTCTCGCTGCTTTCTCCTCTTCGCTCTTCTTACGCTTCAATTTAGTCTTCATCCTTCATCTTCTGCCTCTCTAACTCCTCTGCCTATCAGCTTTCTTCCTCTTCAAATCCTCCTTGCTTCATCTCTAACTCCTCTCATCTTATCTTCTTGCCTTCTAACTCTCTCTGCCTAGCAGCTTTCTCTTCTTCACCTTCATCTTCTGCCTCACTTTCTCTCCATCAGGAGAGTCAACTCTGCTTCTCTCGTTTATTTCATTCTCATCCCTTGCTTTAACCTTTGTTTCGTCTTCATTAGCACCGGTCTGTGACGAACTTGGCGGGATCTCCCCCCGCTAAAACCCATCGCCGTGTCCCAACTTGACCAACTTTGCATAAGTCCCGTCCCCGGTTCATGCTCCACCCGATCCTGGTCACTGCACCTAGGGATTTGGTCATCCGCCGTAGGTGCCTGTGGATCCTGACATCTTCGGGGTCGTCTGCGGGTGGGCTCGGGGTGTGTTTAGACATTAGGGTAACCCCTACACCCCGAGTAGCTCAAACAGTATGCGTCTGAGCGCAACTGGAGGTCCCGACTCCGCACTTGCCAGAAGCAAAAATAAAAAAAACCCCCCCCGGCACAAGTCACATCTTTCACTGAGTCCCGCCCCCCGCATCACTCCACCCCACACTTGAGTATCTCATATACTCAACCGCTACGGGGTACTACCCCCCAATATTCCCAATGCGCTGTCTGGGCGCACCCCCTCACGTGACACCACACAACGCCGTCTTCCCCGTCCACTTTGCATGCGCCCCGTTCCCCAGGACACAACGTCCCGGGCCCTCACTTACTACTGGTATGCCGCCCACCCGATCCCAGTGCACTGCACCCCACAAGTTCATAACGCACTCAGCACACCTTAGTGTCACAGGCATACGGCACCCTCGAGCTTTCCACGCACAGTCACCTGGGCTTACTTGCCCTTAATCCCCACAGGGATATCCGAGCACACAGCGTTCAGGTCACGGGCTGGGTACCACTCTACTACTCTCTGGGGTATACCCACATAAGGGACACAACAGACGACCTAGTACCCTTCCGGCACCTCATACACTGGCATGCATTGTCACTCACACTTCCAACACCATCAATATTTATTGATCACTCATACCTCTCACTCGTAGCCGCCAACCCATTCACTCCACACAAGGGCCCTGCCCATGCCAATGAAGCTGCCTGAAGTGGACAGGGACACTACGTCCCACCTCCCCAGGGTACTGGCCGCTCCCACCAACCACCGCTCACTCGAGTACACACCGGACACAACACCCCCCTACCGTCCCTTTCTTGTACTATCGCCTACCCAGAACCACTCAAGAATGTTAACCCCGCATCTCCACCAAATGACACGGGTCGCTAAGCCGGTCGGCCTACCACCCTTTGCCCACACCTATTACACACTAGAGCAGAAAATACAGACCAATAACACTGCTGTACATCAAGCGCACTTCTTTATTTCACACACTCCCCTATGGCGCCACCCTCACGTCCCAATCCACGCCTTACACCATTATCTCACTTTTCCCGACCCACACTACCCTGCTAGACCTGAGACCCTTAACCTATGCTAAAGCACCAGTTGCGGTATATCACTGCGCCTAGGGACGCATGGATAGCCCGCAACACGTGGGTGACTAACTACTAGGGAAAGGGGACCAACCCAAGGGACTCTATTCTCTAAAATTCTACCACCACACCTCTCACAGGACCAACCCTTCTCTTTTGATCCGGGACCCCTCCGAACTGGTCGCTGCGTTCCCTAACGGAGGCAACGACAAGTACCCTACACTGTGCTGGCCACTACTGTCCCAAAAGGAGGCAGTAGCTAACACCCTTAAACCCTACTCCCTAACGTTCACCCTTTTACCTCCCCCATGGGACAATCCATCCCGGCCGGGAGAGCTCCAGTCCTCGGCGCTGTACTCGGCCCCTCACAGGCTGACGCCTCCCGGACGACTGCACTTCGGTGCTGAGCGTGGACTCCAGGTCCGACTCCCCGAAGACTCCTCTGCAGCCCGGCGGCGACGTGGCGCCTCAGGCCGACTTCTCCCCCGCGCCTGGCACAACACCTCTGAAGGCCTCAGCTCTGGACTCATCCCCGCGCGGCACTACCTCTGAAGGCCCCGCGGACACAACGGTTGAGTGAAGGCTGGTTTGCAGTGCCTCTCGACGGGAGTCCGGGGCTCGATGGTCGCCTCCTCTCTGAAGGCCCCCGCTGGGACACTGAGTGGTGAGGAGAGTCTGGTGCGGTGCCCTTCGACGAGTCCGGGGGCTCAAGGGACGCCCCGAACGTGGAAGCGCAACAAATGGTGGAGGATCCCGGAAGAACACGGTAGCAGAGGAGAGTGCCCACAGACGGCAGACGGCCTGGATGGTCTCCTCTCCCGGGAAAAAAGCAGCAGGCAACGGTCTGACACGCCGCTCCACCTGCCGGCAAGCGGCAGTACCCGGCGGTGGTCTGTCCCCATCCTCAGGACGGAACAGGATACTGCTAACACAACTGGACAGACAGGACGATCAACCACACAGTTTGCAACTGCTGAGTGGCTGCCCACTGATGACGACCCGAAACCGGCACAGGCCAAGGGCAACTCCAGACACGACGAGGACCGGGCACTCGACTATGACTCGAAGTACGCAGCTCGACTAACGGCGCTGGCCGCCGCAACTACATGGGCGCGTCCACCCGACGAACGACCAGGGACCGAAGTGAAGTACCCAACGCATTCAGCCTCTGGTCGGAATCATTGTCCGAAACTCTACTTCACAACACCAAAACAACGATTGGACAGAGCATCGTACCCTCCGCCCCAGAGCTGACACGCTGGACCAACGGACTAGTTGTTGGCTCGTGCAACAACACGACATTTACCACCACAACTCACAAACTTGGACATTACAACAACAGCCGATATCCTGCCCCGCCTTCGATAGTGTAGAACCCAAGTAACAAACGGGTAACAATCGGGAGGAATGAAAACCAACCGCCCGCTCCATCCCTTCAAAAAGTCAAGAGTGGAAATCAAGAAGTATGTGCTATTCTTATTTCCCCAGCACCACTAGCTAACCTTACCACCTAACCAAACACCCCAATCTTACTACACGCACACTCGCACACAACATATTACAATATGCACACGCGCCCACGCTCTCTATGTCTGAACTACATTACTCCAAACACATGGACGGCTAATTTATACCCGCGATCGGTGACAGGCTTCTCATAGTTATGATATATTCCCCATTTTCTTCATCTTCAATTTTTTTTTTTTTTACGTTCAAAGCTTGCCAAGTCATCACTATAACGACAGAAGATTGTTAACCTGACTTGTTTTCCCCACTACTTAATTGTTCAGTATTATATATACTGACTTCCATAAAAAACGCGAAAAGCAAAACAAACTGAAGGTTAGGGGGCGAATTTTATTGGTCACAAATGTACAGAGTGGAAGCGAGAAAATTCAACGTGATTTGATTCATTACACCGGTAATGTGTGAAAATGTCTCAGCAACTGTCTTTTCGTGTGGAAAATCCTGGTCACGTGAAAACCCGCTTGAAGTCCTAATACCGTGTGTGGCCACATTGCATGGACAAATGCTATCCACCTGCGGCTATTTTGAATGGACCAGAGGTTTTGTGATGCGTCCCGTGGCACACCTGCCCACACATGGACGATGGCCTGGTGAAGTTGAGCCGCTGTTTGTGGTCGTGGACGCAGGAGGTCAAACCGACTGCCAAGTTTATCCCAAAAAAATGTTCTATTGGGTTTTAGATCGGGACTGAGGGCTGGCAAGGGCAGACATTGACGATGTTATGGCTGAAGAAATTGCTGGGTGGCCCTGGCTGTGTGATGGTCTTGCATTGTCCTGTTTGGAATGTCCAGTTTTGGGTGTTGCGCCAAAAAAAGGAAACGACATGGGGTCGGAGCACCTGGTGGATGTGTAGCGGCTGGTGCATTGACACCCTGTCACGACCAGGACCAATGTTCTGAAAGAGATGACTGGTCCTCTGGCGTGGTTAATGTCAATTCACCTCATATCATAAGTTCGTGGCCTCCCCAGGGCCTCAAGGATAAGTCCCGAGTAGTACCATTCCAGCAACTTACAGCGCAGTTGTGGTGTTGCAATGACTGCAAGAAATATTGAATTATAAAACTAGCTTGCTCTTATGTCTTAGATTCGAAGAAATAGGGGGGGATAAGCTTCATATCTGCAGTGGTAGTAGTTCTGCCTAACTAACAGTATGTGCTTGAGTGGGTGAATGGGGAAAAATAAAAATAGATGCTTTCAAAAATGAGCCTTCAGCAAGCTTATGTCTCAAGGGATTACAAAACCTCAATTAGGGAGGGAAATCACTAAATATTACTCCTGTCAGATACCGATATTTCGAAACCTGATTGGTCTCTCAGTGACCGCCGGGGAAAAAAAAAAAAGTTTGTTGGGGTTTTTTAACAAATTTTGACTCCTCTGCCTTTTCAGTTATAATATATCATATAATTATATATATATATATTTATATATATACCAGTTTACAATAGGATTTTATAACTGAAGAGGTAAAAACCTACAAGCTTGTTATCAAGCTAAAGCGCTCTCCTCAGGGTTATACAATACATTTGGGCACGCCACCGGTGTTATAGACCGTGGAACTGTGTGGGCGTGTGAATTCTGGTGCGTGTAGCACGTTGGCCTTGCCGGTTTTCTTTAGGGGCGCGTTCAGGGGGACGTGCCACGGAGTGGTGCATTGACAAAGATTTCATTTATGCCTGCAATTGTTTTATCATTTTACTTTAGAGTTAGGGATGCTAGGTGGGGGTTTACATAATATCGCCACTTTTCAGTGGTACATAAGTTGCATTTTTTAGAAATGTTGTTTTATGGTGTTGCTCTTTTTAATTTTCCATGATATGTTGTAATCTTTTTTCCTATTTGTTAGCTTCAAATTATTTACTTAATTCTGTTTGGTTTTATTTTTTCATTTTTTTTGAAAACTGTTTATGGTTGCATATTGGTTTTAAAGTGGTTAGCCGTGGATTCTATGTTATTGTTTCTATATCACTGTCTGTTGTTACGGAGCTTGGTACACAATATTGTTTGTAGAGACAGTTATTATTCAAAGGGCCATGTCTTTGTAGTTGCAATTACACGATATCCTTTCATCCCATCTTTGGTTGTGTTGTTTTTGGTTTTATTGAGAATCAATTTAATTATTTTTAAGGTTGGGCATACACGAGTATGATAGCTTGACGGTCTTTTTGTTGATTATTTTAAGATAGTACATGTTCTTTTGGGATGATGTTTTAAGGATTCTGTAGGAATTCTTTTCCTACGTTAGTTTTTGTTCTTCATCAATGGAGGTTATACCATATAATTTTTCTTTTCCTGTTTTTCCTGTTTGCGTTCTTGTTTTTATCTGGGGTGTATTGTCATTTGGAGTTGTAGCCCCTTTATTCTGAGGCTGGCAATCATACCCACTCCCCCTTTCTTACCTCCTCCTCCTTCCCTCTCATCTACCCTCACTGCTCCCCCCCCCCCCTCATGTTGTTATTTTATTATATTTTTATATATTATATAAATCTATATAAATACATATGGGGCTGATGTTAGAGGAGGGAGGGGGAAGAGGAGGATGGGTAGGAGAAAGGTGGAGAGGCGGTGGGAAGGCATAAGGGGCGTGGGGTGGAACACAAAGTGAAGAAAGGGGGAGGTTTAAGACATTAGCCGGAAGATGAATGAACATTCTATGTTGTCACTCCCCTCCCCCCCCCCCCCCCCCCCCCCCACACACAATCAACAACAAAAACAACCAACTGCAATATTCTCTCTCTCTCTCTCTCTCTCTCTCTCTCTCTCTCTCTCTCTCTCTCTCCTCCTCTCTTCTCTCTCTCTACACACAACACACACACACCCATACACACCTACACATGTCCGAGCACACTCACATACGTGGCGCGCGCGCCCACACACACATGCGCACGCATGCGTCAGGATTCACCAAAAACAACATAGAATTTTCTGCACTGAAACACGAGAGCGAACAGACAGACAGGACAGACAGAGAACGAGACGAGCGAGAGGGCAGGACAAGACAGTTCCAGGCAACAGAGAGACACGAAACAAGAACAGAGAAGATTAGACTGTCAGGACAAACGGACAGAGACACATTCAGAAAGACAGTCAGGCATGAGGTGCCCTTTCTCATTATAGGAATCACTGTCAAGGTATAGGAGACGAGAGCGAGAGCGAGAGACAGGAGATGAGCAACAAAAAAAAAAAATATCAGCCGTGTCGTGTGGCCGCCCCAGGGGTAGGTAGGGTAGGTAGGAGGAGGAGGGAGGAGAGAGAGAGAGGAGAGAAGAGAGAGAGGGATGAGAGGAGAGAGAGAGGAGAGAGAGAGGAGAGATGAGGGAGAGAGAGAGAGAGAGGAGGGGACGGGAAGGAGTGTCAACTAATCTCAGCAAGTAAAGACGGAAGGACACGACACCAAGGCGAAATGAGAGAATTGGAGTGATCAGGACTTTAAAATAGGCCAGGGGGGGGGGGGGTGGGGGGGGTGGACGGAGGGAAAGGCTGGGGGGGTGGGGGGAGGGGACGGGATGGTTGCGGGTGGGGGTAGAGATGGAGGGGGAAGGAGAAGGGGGGAGGGGGGGTAGGAGAAAGGTTTGAGAGTGGTGGAGGGAAATGGTTGCCCGGGGGCGGAGGGGGGGGCGGGGGGTGTGCAGTGAGGGGTAGATGGGAGGAGGAGAGGAGGGGAAGAAAAGGGGGAGTGGGGTATGATGCCAGCCTGAAGAATAAGTTGAAAAACCTCTCGTTGTTGTTTCTTTAGAAGAAAAAAAAATAAGGGGGAGGGTGGAAAGCGGACTCTCTCTCTATCTCTCTCTCTCTCTCTCTCTCTCTCTCTCTCTCTCTCTCTCTCTCTCTCTCTCAAAACAAAAGAAAAAAGAAAAAAAAAGAACCTGAATATTCACTCCCTTTTTCTCCGTCTCTCTGTTTCCAAAATACAAAGCAGAATACTCTCTCTCTCTCTCTCTCTCTCTTCTCTCTCTCTCTCTCTCTCTCTCTCTCTCTCTCTCTCTCTCTCTCTCTCTCTCGAATGAGCAACATTTTTTATTTCAGTGCTCCCTCTATCAAGACCTAAGGAGTAAATTTCTCAAAGAATTCGCTAGTTGTCCTCTTAATTTGCTTCTTAAGGTATCCAGTGCTTCGCACAGACATAGCGTATCAAGGTACATTTTTCATGCCATAAACAGAAGGATCAAGTCAATTCTTTAGTGGATAAATTACTGCGGACAATTACCACTACCTTGGTTTTCCTTGAAATGACTGACTTCATTTGTATTGTAATTTCGTGTACTCTAAACGTATCTGAATAATGTATCATCTTTTTACACGAAGTTTTGGGTAATTATTATTGCAATGCTTTTTTGTGCTGTTTGCAACACATATATGCTAACTCCTCCCCGTTCCTACCCACTCCCCCCTCCCCCCTCCCCCCTCCTTTCCCTTTGTACCTTGTATTGTGTCCCAAGGCCGATGTACATTAAAGCTTTCTGAGTTCTGAGTTCTCTCTCTCTCTCTCTCTCTCTCTCTCTCTCTCTCTCTCTCTCTCTCTCTCTCTCTCTCTCTCTCTTACACACATCCCAAAGAACTTGGAAAGCGTTCTAGACCCCCGTCTGAGTAAAATGTTTGAGTCTTTAAGTCTATGAGAACATGGATGTCTTGAGGTTTTGTTGTTGTTGTTGTTGTTGTTGTTGCTGTTGTTGTTGTTGTTGTTTTCTCCTATCGACCTTTTTAATGTTAAGTGATTTGTATTTGTACACAGATCGTATGGCGACAGAAGTGAGTAGTAGTAGTAGTAGTAAGTAGTAGTAGTAGTAGTAGTAGTAGTAGTAGTAGTAGTAGTAGTAGTAGTAGAAGTAGTGGCATATTCAGAGAGAAAGAGAGAGAGAGAGAGAGAGAGAGACAGACAGACAGACAGACACACAGAGAGAGAGAGAGTGTGTGTGTGTGTGTGCGTGTGTGTGCGTGCGTGCGTGCGTGCGTGTGTGTGTATGTGTGTGTGTGTGTGTGTGTGTGTGTGTGTGAGTGTGTGTGTGTGTGTGTGTGTGTGTGTGTGTGTGTGTGTGTGTGTGTGTGTGTGTGTGTGTGTGTGTGTGTGTGTGTGTGTTTACTACATAAACGTATGGATTGATACATATATTTATGAGAAATAGTTGTTCGAGTATTCTATACGTT
>CM031595.1:168668251-168670751 GCA_018398815.1 Conus ventricosus
ACACACACACACACACACACACACACACACACACACACACACACACACAACACACACACATGTAACATCCTTCAGTAAACGCCATGTTCACTTTCTCTCTTTTTTTCAATGTATTCATCTCACGCTGTGGTTACTTCTCCGACCCCCCATCAAATCAATAGACCGCTCTGGAATCGCCCGTCCCCAAAACGGCTTCTGCTTGTTCTGCTGCGGCTCCAGTTGCTGCTGCTGCTGCTGCTGCTGCTGCTACTGCCCCCAACGCCACCGCGGACTTCTGGACGCGCGTGCGTCGTATGCAGTGGCGGCGCGGCAAGTTGGCAGTCAGTAGCTGAATCAAGACCGTTATCACTCGATCGCGCATTCTTCAACCGCTCTTCAATTTGCATGCACGTGCGCTTCGTCAGTGAATTTGAGTCCCGTCATACATAGAAAGAGAGAGAAAGAGAGAGAGACGTTGGTTGGTTGATATTGCTATTATCATTCTTATTAGTACCGCGGATTGATACAGTTTTCTTTTAGCCTGAATGTTTTTTTCTCTGGTGTTGCGAGACAGCTAGAGAAGTTGTTGTTTTTTTTTCTGTATGAGTTAGTCGATCAGTTTGTGTACATACTGAAGTCAACGTGAAGATTTTGGGTTTGGAATAGGTTCAAGGTATGTTATCGGTGCGTTTATTCAGAGATTCGATGTCTTGGATGTCTTGGAGCGTAATTTGATGCGAGGGATGAGTGGTGACGTAAATAATTTTTTTTTAATGGGTTGAGGAGCTGTAACGCTATATCTGGATTGCCGTGGTTTTTTCTTTTATTCCCATCTGTTCATCTTCTTGGTGCATTTATTTTTTGTGTTTTCTCATGTATTGTTTTGATCACCATTTTGTGAACACTTTCTTTCTTTCTTTCTTTCTTTCTTTCTTTCTTGCTTTTTTTCTTTCTCTATTCATATATCTATTATTAATTTCTTTATTTCTTTCTCTCTTTCTTTCTTTTCTTTCCTGCTTTCTTTTTCTTTTCTTTTTTCATCTTTTCCCTTTCTTTTTTCCGCTTTTCCTTACTTGTTTATATCGCTGTTTCAACTTCCATGTCCTCGCGATGGCTGGCTATAACTCTCATGCTGCTTATTCTGATTCCCCCTAAACACAGCCCCACGCACATTCCTCGTGTCAATGTTTAGCCGCCAGAATGTTATTGGGAGAGATGGTCGTAAGGTTACCCACCAGAGGTGACACTGCACTGTTGCTGAGTCACTCCGGCATTGTCGCCTGTTCTTATCCAGTATATGCAGAGGACGTTACAATGTGACAAAGCTTTTTGTTATCAGCGACAGTAAGTACTTGGTTGCAGAATCCGCGTGGGTCAAGTCCTCCTTTGCCAGGGGGACGGGGAGAGTGGGGGAAGGGGCGGGGGGGGGGGGGGGGGGGGAGAATTTAACCACTTCTGCCAGTTTACGATCCTAGTGAACTATCCGACATTGAAGACTTAGACACGGCATAATTACGGTTCAAGCATGTATAAAGGAATCTGAAAAATGGAATCACAACCACAACAAGGCATGCAGTCCGCAGGATTTGAACCATTTCTGTGTGATCATGAGGATGAAGAGGATGAAGACGATGACACGGGATTTAAAACTTTGAAAAAAAGAAAAAAAAAGCATTCATGGCAGGGTTGCAGGTCGATGCTTTCTTTCGAACTCGAGAGTTCCCAGTCGCTGCCATGACACAAGCATTGGGTTGGTGCCTTTTCCCCAACAACTGGTCCACATTGTCCGGTGCCTTTTGTTACAATTGGGCCAATTCTGGTGACATTTTCACGACAATTGGGCCACCGTATCTGTTATCTTTTTCACTACAATTGAGCCACAATGTCTGGTGTATTTTTCACTACAAGTGGGCCATGAGTCTGGAGCCTTTTTCACTAAAGTTGGGCCACAAGTCTGGTGTCTTTTTCACGACAATTGGGCTACAGTATCTGTTGTCTTTTTCACTACAATTGAGCCACAATGTCTGTTGTCTTTTTCACTACAATTGGGCAGCAACGTCTGTTGCCTTTTTCACTACAACTGAGCCACAATATTTGGTGTCTTTTTCACAGTTGAGCCACAATGTCTGCTACCTTTGTCACTACAACTGGGCCACAATGTCTGCAGCCTTTTCCACTACACTTGGGCAGCAATGTCTGGTGCCTTTTCCACTATACTTGGGCAGCAATGTCTGGTGCCTTTTCCACTACACTTGGGCAGCAATGTCTGGTGCATTTTCCACTACACTTGGGCAGCAATGTCTGGTGCCTTTTCCACTGCACTTGGGCAGCAATGTCTGGTGCCTTTTCCACTGCACTTGGGCAGCAATGTCTGGTGCCTTTTCCACTACAACTGGGCCACAATGTCTGTTGCCTTTGTCACTACAACTGGGCCACAATGTCTTGTGCCTTTTTCCACCACAATAAGGGCACGGTGTCTGGTGCCTTTTTTTTTACTACAATTGGGCCACGATGTTTGGTG
>CM031595.1:168680751-168688251 GCA_018398815.1 Conus ventricosus
TACAGGCACACCGGATATAGAGTACATGGTTCACCACCACACACACACACATCACACCGGGGTGGGGGGTGACAGATTAAGCCACCACACACACACACACACACACACACACACAACACACATCACACACACACACACACACACACACACACACACACACACACACTCACCCACACACACAACCACACACACACACACACACACACTCGCATTTGTATGCGAAGTTTTGAAACAAAAGCATGCAATATATCCACAATCATAGGAAGCAGACCAACGATAGAACAAAATGGGGGTGGGGATGGTGGGGACAGTGAGAAAGACAGGGGAGGATAGGGGTGATTGGTAGTGTGGGGCAGCAGTTGGGAATGGAAGATAAAAGGGGGTTTGGGTTTTTTGATAAAAGTACAATATGCCGATTTTTGCTGTGTCTGTGTCGTTGTCTTCGCGACCTGACGAGCATAACGATAGTGCTAGGTTTGGCCATGAACAAAATACAGAATTCTAAGAGAAGCAGTTTTCCTCCGCCGAGGATGGACATTATGGTATCGTTTATTTACAAAACGAAGAGAGAGAAGAGAGAGAGAGAGAGAGAGAGAGTGAGAGAGAGAGAGAGAGAGAGAGAGAGAAGAGAGAGAGAGAGAGAGAGAGAGAGAGGCAGACGAGGCAACAGACAGAGACAAGACAGACAGCAGAGAGGACCGTGGAGAGGTGGAGGTTCCATATGGTTATTTGTCTCAAGAGAGAGAGGAGAGAGAGATAGAGAGAAGAGAGAAGAGAGAGAGAGCAAGCGAGAGCACAGACCGACATACAGACCGAACGGACAGACAGACAGACCGACATGACAGACTGACAGACTGACTGACTGACTGACGGACAGACAGACAGACAACAGACATAGAAAGACAGACAGACAGACAGACAGACAGACAGCCGAACCGACCGAACCGACCGCCATACAGACAGACAGACCGACGAACCGACCGACCGACCGACCGACCGACAGAAGACAGACAACAGACAGACAGACAAACAGACAAGATAACGCAAAGGCGAGAAAACAACGCGGTCTGCAGGACCGGACGCAGTGCCGTTCACTGGGTAACCAAACACGCTTTGTCCAATCACCACCCTGGCCAACAGACGACCACTTGCAGCCTTCGCCAGCCACACGTGGAGACGTACGTTCATCATCTCTTATGATCACATCTTATCCTTGTGACAAGCTTGGCTGCCTTACCCGATAGGCCAAGCGGTTAGAATAGTAGTGGTAGCAAACGTGGATTGTGCAGTGAAATGAGACCGAGAAGAACCCTTCAAGGTATTTGTGAGATGCTTTGTTTGACCTCGAGCCTTCACAGGCCTATTTCATAGAGGAGCGAGGATAGAGAGAGAGAGAGAGAGAGAGAGAGAGAGAGAGAAGAGAGAAGAGAGAGAGAGAGAGAGAAGAGAGAGAGAGAGGAAGCAAGAGAGCAAAAGAGAGAGCGTAAGAGAGAGAACGAACGAACGAACGAACGTACGAATTTTTATTTTCAGAGGGTAATGGAATAAGCATCACTGCGTTTTACATCCAGCCTCCGGGCGGAAAAGAAATCTAAGAAAGAAAAGAAAAAAATAAATATAGATTAATATAAAATAATGGAAAATCACTCTTAATATGACATATGAAAATACAAAAGGATACAAATCTATGAACAGAGGGAACACCGACAGAAGGTGTGGGAGACGTGGGGGTGGGAGTGGGATGAGGTGGAATAGGGACAATTAAAGAATTAAGGGGCGGGGGAAGAAAAGGCAGAACTGATATAGAAAATGAAACATTTACACAAACAGTTATTGTACATTCTTGGCAAAGTGGTGTAAGTCAGCATAATACATCAATACGTAAAAAGAGTGGATTCAACTTACTAGTGTTTTGGTTCGTTATTTCAGTTTTTCTGGGATATTATTCCACAGGCCATCCCACACAGAATAAGCAAGGGCTTGATTTGTCATCAATTTAATTGAAGGTAAAGGGAGATTTATTTTATGCGAATGACGAGATTCATTTAGAATAAATAAATTCCTTAAATAGGGGAAGGGAGCAATCTGCCGTGTAGTATTTTATGCCATAAAGAGTGCTTTGTTGTACAAATAGTATTGTCTTAAATGAAGATACCCTGCTCGTTCATATCAGGGTGCCTAGCGAGGGTTCATCAATTGTTTATTTTGGACAGCTCTGCTTGTATATACTAGTCAATGGTTTAACAACTTATTGCTCGCTAAATCCATAGTGTCGATAGCATAGTCAATATTTGTTGGAATAAAAAATTGAAAAAATAATTTTCTGGTGTGAATAAGCTAAAAGTTTTTTATTTATTTCTAGCTGATACAGTTTTAAAAAACGGCAAACATTTTTGAAAGAAAGTTCTAAATGTTTCGACCAAGATAGGTTGTTGTCGAATGCTATGCCTCAACTTTGTGATTATAAACCTCTTTGAATTTCTCGTTAGCATCTACAGATTGGCAAGTTTCGGTTACATTTTGACGTTTTTTGCTTTGGTTTGTAATTCAACATGAATTTTGTTTTTTGAGGATGCAGAACATGTGATTGTGTTGTGTCCATTTAACGAGAAGGTTGATATTTTTCTGAACATCAAGTAGACTTGAGCTGAGCATTAGAGTTATTAGTGTCATAGTGTATCATCGCAAAACATTTCAACAATGGAATCAAGGTCAATGGGTAAATCATTAATATAGAATAAGAAGAGCAGTGGACCAAACACCGGGGGGGGGACCTTGATGGTACACCAAAGTTATTGAATACAAAAGTAGAATAACAATCATTTTAATAATACGAATTGTTGCCCCTGCTGGAAAGTAAGGATGAAAATGAGTTTTAGAGTGTCGGAAGTTAGTCGATAAATAGATTAACTTTCTGAGCAAAAGGGTCATGATTAGAAATTCGAAAGCTTTAGCAACATCCAAAATCCCACGAAGAGTATACTCCGAAAAGTGGTTTGTTGTTTTATGTTTGAAAGCCATCGATCAACTACTTGGTAAGAGCATTTTGACAAGATGATTCTCTCTAAATCCGGATTGCATTAGGGTGTAGTAGACGAATTTTTTGACATGAAAATGCAGAGACTTTTTTTGTGTAGTTCTAATGGTTTTGAAAGAACTGAATAGAATAGGATATAGGTCGATAGTTAGAATGGCAGCCAATATCCAGATTTTACAATGGTATGACTTTAGCTTGTTTAAAAAGCATCAGAAAGCATGCTTATCAATGCAGAGATTATAAATATATGTAAGAGTTTTTCCTGCTATAACAATGCGGATAGCTTAAGAAATTTCGCCGTCAATTCCATCAAATTCCATGCGATTTGCTGTCTGTTTAATTTGTCTAAGAGAAGAGAACACTTCGTGACAATCCATGGCACTAATATCCAAAGCTGAATGGATGTTCTTCTGGCGGCAGTATTTCAGTAATTCTTGTAGATCGTTACTTTTTGATTCATCGGTCGTATGATTTGATTTGCTATAACGTTGCAAAATGGGCGTTCAGTTCACTTGCAGCTATGTCTTTTGTAAGTTTTATACAGGTCAGAATTTTCCTTGGTTAAGCCATGTATAGCGCACAAATAGATTTTTACAGCATTCTTTCTATAATTAGGTCCAAGAAATAGTTTCTTTTCTCTATAGTATTATAGGGAGGTCCACCTTATTCTGTACTTTTGAATTCTTACGTCGAGAGCCCGATTTTTTAACAGATAATCCCTTTGATATATAGTGTCTTGTCTTTCTTTGTAAGCATGTGTTTTATCCGATGTTTTACCTCTTTGAGTTTGAAAGAGAAGCATGCTTATGGTATACGTCATGCAGATGTTATACATACTTGCAGAGCTTGATTCGGGTCAGTATGCTGATACACGTCATTTTAAAGAGGGAATTTAAAAGACTGAAGAATTTTTTTCTAACGATCAAAATTTGAAAAATACTGAATGTAATCGTTTAGAATTTAATTGAGGTTATGGGTATATTGACGCCCTTTGGGTCCACGTAAAACAAATCGGAAAATGGTCACTGCAGCCATAAAACAGGAGCAACTGATTCACTATGTTTCTGATTTGGTAACATAAAATATGAACTATTTAATTTTTTCAGAAGAATTTGGTTACACGGGTACTGATTTATTAATTGTGTCAAACCAAAGGATGCAAAATTGATCCCAGTGATTTTCATTTTGAACAAATCAATATAAAATCACTTAATATATGACATCTTTGTGAATTATCATTGGTATTTTCCAACATTGAAATGAAGCGTCGATCCCTCGACATGTTCGGCTGGATTCCTGTATAAGAAAACATGAGTATGGGCTTGTTATACTTCAGTTGCATTTCGTCCAAAATAGTTTCTACGTGATGCTGTTCAAGGTAATCAATTCTTTCAACTTTAAATGACTGATGGACATCCACTATTAATCCAGTTTCATTTATTTTGAATGGGGTCTTACGAATTAATTATAGCCTGGAAATGAAAGGATCACTATTAGATATGAAAGAGATAAATGGATTCAGAAAAACCAAATATGTGAAAATGTTGCCAAAATTTGATAATATGGATGATATTTCAGTAATCTTATTTATCAAACATGATTAATATTTAGATGCCCCACTCTAAGGTCCGTCTCGGTTAGCCAAAAGGGCTATACCACGTTCATGACATTAACAGCCAACAAGGAAAACACACATACCCAATACCAGTGAGAAAAAATAATAAAGATAGTAGCATACTGACAGCAAACAACAGAACAATTTCAACGCAGCAATAAAACAAAGCGCTGAAAGAATCCCAGCAGTAACAAAGGCAAAATATCACATCGAAAAGACAAAAGAAGTATTCTCCAAATAAACACAAGCGCAATTATCAGTCCTTGTTATGCTCAAGTATTCCCAGACCACTGTCAAACCGCGTAGTCAAGTCAAACAAGTGAGAAAAAAATACAAAGATCAGTGATACTCAATGCAATCAAACAATATTCACAAGCAGCAGGTGCAACAAACAAATGCGCTGATAGAATTGAGACTATAAACCGAGTTCCGTGTGGTGAAACGCATGCAATAACACTGCACACACGTAAAATCCCATCACCAACTTTCGGAAGATAGTGCCAGTTGGCCGTGGTGTGGATGACACGTTACACATAGCAAGCACCCTGCGTGAGAAATGGAGGAAAGAATGATGGAAGTAAGGAAAATGAGTGATCGATATTGAACGATACTGATTGGAATGACACGGAAACGACTAATGAAGCGCCAGCTGGCAGCTCTTTAGTCGCACTACCCCAGGTAGGCAGCCCGTTGTGTAAACGAGTTGGATTGTTAAAGCGCTTAGAGCGTGGTCTCTAGCCGAGAACAGGCCTATACAAGTATTCATGTATTGAGTATTATTAAGTAAATCCCAGCCTGTAACAAAGGCAAATATCAATGCAAGAGACAAGACGAGACCAACTGTCAAACCTCGGATATCAAGTGCAAGCAATAAAATCATGGCCAAGCCCGGTGAGTCATTTACACACACACAACACACACACACGGGGGTGTGGGGGGGTGATTTTCGGGGGGGGGGGTGGGGGGGGGGGGAACACAACACACACAGTACACACACAACACACACACACAAACACACAAACACACACACACGCAAGCACGCACGCACACGCACACACTCACACGACACTCACACACACACACACACAACGAGGCACACACACACACACACACGCGCGCCACACAACACACACACACAACACACAGACACCCACACACACACACACACACACACACACCCATCACACACACACACACTACACACACACACACACACACACATCACGCGCCGAGCGTGTAAGCACATATGGATTGAGAATTACATTTCTGAAATACACATTGGCACAGGCCATTTTCTATTCTAAACACAGGAGTGAGTATAAATCAAGGTGGAAAACATAAACCCACATACCCTTTCCCACCCCTATCCATCGCACCTCTCTCTCTCTCATCTCTCTCTCTTCCCTCGCTCTCTTCTCTCTCTCTCCTCTCTCTCTCTTCGCTTCTCTCTCTCTCCTCTCGCTCCTCCAAAAACCTCCATACATACGCCCATGGTAATGTTTTCTTTGATTTAGGAGGAGATAATGTTGTTGGGAAAGTAGTCTGAGATGCATCCTGAACAGTTTCGAGAGCATGAATGATATTGGTGTGGTTGGAACCCAACTGAGTGTTATAAATGGGTTACTGGGAATGTTAAGGATACTGCAACGTTTTGGGAAAGCAGGGGAAGGAAGACCATGGTAACTCCTTTCCTGTCTGAAATACGTGGAGGGGGTGAATTACGGCTAATTTTATTCATACATTAGGGAGAATGGTGTGAGGAGGGTAATGATGAGGGGTGGATTCCTGATAATTTTATTCACATCATCAATGGGAAAGTGTTGGACGTAATGATTTTGGAGTCTGTTTAATTATATCAACGTCTCAGGGGAAGGGTGGGAAGGGTAATGATTGCAGAGCGCTGTCTGTCTGTCTGTCCGTGGATTTAAATGGGTAATGGCACAGGGAAGAAGGGGAGATAGGCCAGTCTGTGGGAACGTGGATCAGTGTTTGTGGGAAATTCACGATGAGAGAACGAGACTCGTAGGCACCAGCAGTATTATAAAATCCAGTATCTGTACTGCGTTGATGCCTCCTTCCGCTGAGGACCATCAACAAAGATCCGTTATTGCGAGGACGGCTTTGCTGGATGAACCCCCTTGGGGCCGGCTGAGGCACGTCACCTGAATGGACTCCACGCCACAGTGACTTGAGTTGGCAGCAGTCTGCCAGTTCCTTTGGCCTGGGTGGATAAGGTCTATAGAGGGCCAGACGAGGGGCCCCTGAAGGAGTGGTGAATGTGGAGTTCGTGGTCAATGAACGACCACTGACTCCCAGCTGGTCACAGACAGCCTGTAATACGGTTGGATGGGCGGATCGAGTTATTTAGGTGATGTCGAATCTCTGGCAGGAACGCTGGAGCTGAAGACAGTTTTGGCGTTGGGAAATCTCACAGCATCGTGACACCAAAGTCCTCATCCAAGACTTCCTTCTGGACAAGACCAGACAGGGCAGGAGTTCACCCCGACATGGAACGATAACATTACTGATGTCTGGGAAAGATATCAAGGGACAGCAGCCCGAGAGAGAGAGAAAGAGAGAGAGGAGAGATAGGAGAGAGAGAGAGAAGAGAGAGAAGAGAGAGAGAGAGAGAGAGAAACGAGAGAGCGTATTAGGAGAAGAAGAAGAGAGAGAGAGAGAGAGAGAGAGAGAGAAAGGTGAGAGAGAGAAAGAGAGAGAGAGGGGGGGAGGGGAGAGAAGGAAAGAGAGAGAGGAGAAAGAGAGAGAGAGAGAAGAGAGAGAAGAGAGAGAGAGAGAGAAGATAGAGATAGAGAGAGAGAGAAGAGAAAGAGAAAGAGAGAGAGAAGAG
>CM031595.1:168696967-168709467 GCA_018398815.1 Conus ventricosus
ATTATGATGAACATAAAACATTCTGGATAATGAGCAAAAATGAGTCTAAATCAGATCACCCGATAAAAGGTCAGAGCAGGGCACCGGGTAAAAAAAAAAAATGAAGGAAAATGGGAGGGTGAAAAAAAAGGGAACAGTGATATGGAGCAAGTCAGTGGAGGGAGGGTTGAAGGGTGTGCACTGCCCATTGTAAACAATTTCAATAGCGGCAGGTCTCTCTTTACAAAGTCATAGTGCACAAAGCTATTGATTTATATTGCAGGCAGGCTTATTCCACCTTTCATAAAACATATCAAAACATGTTTCTTACCTTCCTCCAATCACAAGACTAGATAGAATCAGCTGATTAGTAACAGTGACGACATTTCCGCCAGCACTTGTGTTGTTAGCAACTGAACCTAGCTGTCTTGTCATTTTCACATTGGGTTGGTGTGCTGTGTTAGACGTGTGTGATTTCCAGTCAGGAAAGCGTTGTGACTTTAAAACTTTGCTGATTGATTCCATGTCTCAAGATAGCATTTTTTCAGAAGAAGAGAGGGATTTACTAGGTAGTCTTCTTCACAAGAATTAGCACAGGAAATTAGAGTTTCAAACGCTGCACATCAAGCTCTGTGGATTATTCTATTCAAGACACGCACTTTATTTTCCCAATCATGAGTACTGAACCTACTCAACAACCAATACCTCAGTCATCTACTACATTTCCACCTCCATCTGCTTACAATTGGACTGAGGAGAAAAGCTGCTGTTGCATGAATATTTTGTTTACTTTGGAAAAATGAAAGATGTTGTTACCCGAGCTCAACAGCATGGACCGCAGAAACTGCCAAAAAAACCCAAAAGAAAACTTGAAGCTTTATTCAAAGAAAGGGAAGGTACAATCAAAAAGAGCAGGAAAGAATTTCAACTCCAGCAGAACTTCATGAATACCTTCTGCAAACAAAGCTGACATCGGAAAAAAAAATAACAAGAGAGGCATTTACAGATAGCCTATTTAACAACACTGAAAGTGAAGATGAAATCATCAACAGACTGAAAAGAGGGGTCAGGAACATTCGAAGGCAAGATGCACAAAACTATCATGATCTACATACAATTTGGGATATTTTTTGAATTTGTGTAAAGATTGGCATGAGACTCGGCAACAACAGGGGGAAATACAGCAACATTGGGGAGACTGGTTGAAGGAAAAAACTGGATATTCTGATGACCACGCTAGAAAACTGCGTGCACTTGCAAGTGTACTTTTTGGATTTAAACAGTTTTTTTGTGTTGGGCTTCCTTTAAACTTCTTCCTCAGTAGACTGAACGCAATTAAAGTCATGCTGCAAGTTCCAGAATATGCCAACTACTGGAAACAGATCCCACATGTGCCAGCCAACTTGGAGCAGCAACATTCACAGTAGAGCACCTGTCACAAACCACCCAGCAAGGGGAAATGACATGATTCTAAAAATAACGGTTATGCATAACCGGGGCTCTGCTTCAACTTCTTCTTGCTCCACTTGCTTCAATGCTCCTATTCAACGCCCTGCCTGCCTTCACTGCTTCAGGCTGCCTATTCAGGCGGCCGCCGAGTGTACTTTATTCAACTGTCTTGTTTATTGAATCAAGCTTTTGATAAATGCACTTGGTGGCTGCTTTGAACTTACAACAAAGACACTCCCAATCCCCTTTCAAAAACATTCTCCTCACGCATGCATCAACCGCCCCACTGCATTCAGTACAGTGCTGTATACACTCACCCCGTCAAACGGGTTTTCCCGATTTTGTGTTTAGGTGTACTTTTCTTATCAAATGTTTGTTTACAAATAATATGTTCAGATCATAATGTTTGTTTTTAAAATTGGTTTAATGTTTTATACAGTTTGGATTAATGTTTGTTTATTTGTTATTTTATTTACATTAAAAATGTATATAATATCAAATCAAGATGGTCGTGTTAATCTTTATCAACCAATTGATAATAAAAACGGGTTTGCTAGAGTTGCACTTCATGAAATCTTTTTTAAAGGAAAATGGTTTAATATAAGTGATCACAAGATATAATTGGATTGAGATAGATGAACAAACTTTTGTTATACCAGATGGATATTACGGATTCTGCACATTAAAAGAATGTTAGGAGAGGAAGGAATCATTTTAGAACTTAACGATGCAAATATAGAATAAACTTATCATTCAAACATAACTATAATTACACTTTTGCAGCTGGATTGGCAAAGATGTTGGGATTTAATACAACTATATTCAGTGACTCTTCAGAGGGTGATGAGCTGCCGACTTTAAGAGGAATCCAATGCTCTTTGTTCATTTAGATGAACTGAATACAAACGAAAACTTATACAATGGTATTCCATCAACAGTTCTACGGATTATTCCATCAGGAAATTCGGCATTCTGTGAGCATGAAACAAAAACATTCACTAACTTACAGTTCAAAAAATTAGCTATGGGGTATTTTGATTCATTAAATGTAAGAATAATCAATCAAGCAGGAGAAAACGTACAGTGTGAGGATGTGTATTCGTTTTAGAAATAAAACAAAATTTTAGCATATAAAAATGTCGCGCGGTCCAGTTTTGTTAGCACCTACCAGATGTATAACCTTAGAACTTAAAGATCTAGCTGACACACTAGATTTTGATCTTAATGGTGAGATTGGAGCAACTTATGCTTTTCAATATACAGATGATGGATCCTATAAAAGAGTGGAAGTAAGTGAAGATAGAAAGAATCCTAAACTTGAACAACTTCGCAATGTTATAGGAAATAACATTCACAATAACTTTGACTATAAACTCAGAAAGAAAGATAACAAATGGAACCTTATTCCATTAGTCGATTGGAAAAAAATTTGAATTCTTAGTCATATACTTACTTTGATCAAGAAAAGAATTTCAGGAAATCATTCAACGCTGGTCCTTGCTAGTTAGTCTCGTTCCTAGAGGACAACAGCAGACGTGAAATAGAAACAAAAAGTTTAAGAAGAGACAGTACTTGCTACATAGAAAGGAATCTGTGACTAAAAACGCAGCCACAAAATGAAGTTCATACCTGACATTCTGTTCCGAATGAGTTCACTATGATATTTGACATTTCAATAAGATCAGATGTTGACAGAGATGGTTGTTCCGGGTGTTAGTGATAATCTAATGAAAGGAGTCATATTTCTTGGCAAAACTTAGACGTTGAAACGCTTAGAATCTCAGTTGCTATTCAAAGCAATAGTAAAGAAATAAAATCTTTGTCTCCAACGAAAATGTAATCCTAAACGTTGATCAAAAGAATCTAGAAGAATTAGGATACATTAATCTCACTCATCTAGATCTTATAGGGTTTTATTACACTGATCAAGTGTTTACCAGAGGATCTTCTTACCAGCTTTAACAACAAGAGATTAAATATTCTTAAAAAATGGTGGAGAAGTATTGAAATGCAAGATTATACAGTTAATGAGGATGATTTGATGATGATAACACCTTTGTTAGAAGACATCCTTACAACAAGAATTACAACTTTCAAGAAACGTAGATGATTTTTACGATTCAATTGGAGAAACTCCATATCAAAAAGATTATAATAAATTCGATTTTGATAAAGATGGTAATCTTATTACTAATACTGGTGATAGATTAACTCATGAGGGGAAACCTGATAAATTTTTATCTAAAACATATCTTCAACGAAAAATGGGTGGTGTAGATAGATTTAGAAAGGTTTTAAATTTACAGGATATGGATACTAGATCTTTATCAAAAGAATCTTTTAAACAATTTCAAGAATTTCAAAGTAAATTACCTGCAAATGTAGAAACAATACCAATGAATGAATTACCAAATACAGCAGAAAATATAATAAGTTCTATCGAAGAAACAGCATTAAAAACATTGAACGACTCCCCATTACCTATGAGAGAAATTTTAGCTCTTGATAGATCTCTCCAGTCTAACAGAGGAGAAATGGTTAATAATTTAGCAAAACTAGGAGAACTAGACAGACACATAGAAAGAGAAAAAGAAAAACTAGTAGAAGCCGATGATGCTAATTTAGGAACAGAAGTAAAACAAAGAATTGAATCCAGACTAAAAGATTTATATGAAGAAAGATCAGCAAGATTAGAAGTTCTGTCTACAAACCGTGAACAACTTAGAACTCAAGTAAGTAGAATCAGAGAAACAATAAATAGAATTCTTCATGAAGATACAACATTAGCTGAAAGAATTAGAACTTTATTTAGAGAACAAGGAATTACAATTGCTAGTATATTAACAGCTTTTGGATTTGTAATTAGTACAATTGTATTAGCTGTAACAGGAACTAGTCCACCACCACCTCCTCCGCCATCTTCTAATTCTGATTTAAAAGGTTGGGTGAAAAAACAATTAAAACATTTATCTGAACTATTAAAAAAACTAGCAATAAAAGCTGCAGATAGTTTACCCGCTATAATAGGAGCTATTGTTAGTTGGATATTTTCAACAGTGGGAAAGGTAGTTGGTTATATGGCAGATCATTTATGGACTTTATTAATTTTAGTTGCAGGAATTTTAATCAGTAAAATAAAGAAATATTAATCCTAATCCAATACTACCAACAACTAAAGCTGTTTTCGTTGATTCATGATCTGAAGAATCTTTAGAGGGCGGAGGTGTAACAATTTGTTTATTAACAGATGGTGGTGTAGATATTAAAACTGTATTCATTTGCATATTATTAACAGAAGGATTTAATCCCATGGTTTGTTTAGATGTTGCTATCAATATTTCATTATTATAATTAGTTATTGTTCCAATTTGCATTTGCATATCGGAAGGAATCATATATAAATTATAACCAACAACATAATCTACTTTGGATCTTGCATATCTAAGAGTATTTTGATATCTATCGATACTTGAAGGTAAATCTTCTGCAGAATTGACAGCATCTCTCTAAATTATTTAAAAATTGTTTTTGCGAATCAAAACTAGTGCCTGTACCTATTATATTAGATCTAGTTTGAGTTTGTGCACTAAGAATACACCAAACATATGTTCTGATAGAATCATTTAACCTTTCAACACCGGCTTGCGTAAATCCATTTCCTTCATCAAGAATAAATGTTGTCCATGCTTTGTTATGTAGGTGTTCTATCGAACCTAAATGAACGGTGGTGCCTGAGGAGAAAGATGTGTATGGAGGATTCCAGTCATAGTTATACTCTCTGTGAACACCCCAGTAATAAAGCGAGCCCAATCCATGATTTTTATCTAATTTTTGTCTAAAATCTTTTGTTGATATATTAAATTCATTACTTATTCTTTGAAATGCTTTAAGATCTATAGGATTATTAAATGGGTTGTGAATTGTTCTCCAGGTAATGGGACTCGTAGCTCTGATAGTATTCTTCTAAATTGAAAATAAACATGAAATTGATAAACAGATCTAGTAAGGTGATCTGGATGATTAAAGTGGTTTACATAAGATACTCCACATCCTGTAGTTGCACAACAAATAGCAAAATTTAATTGATTTTGATAAAACTGTATTGGATTAGAATTCCATCGTCTAGGTATTGCATCATTTTTAATTATTGGATTTAAATATTTTTGAAAAAGATTTAAAACTTTAATTTTAAAACTATCTTCCGGTGTTACATTTATATTAAGATAATCAAGATTAATATCTTTTGTGTGATATCTTGCTCCAATTAAATAATTTGCTTCTGGATTATATTTGTTCATTTTTTATTGTTAAAAATGAAGAAGCAATTATATCCTAAAATAGTAAATGGTAATTTAGTTGAAGAACCAACAGCACCACCACTACCTGATAATTTTAGATTACAACATATTACAAAAATTCAAAAAGATTTACAAGATGAAATAAATATTATTCACGTTGTCGTAGAAGATATAAATTCTGCATTTAATACTGTGAGTATATTCATTCTGTAGTTAGTTTTGGAACAATCGCAACTTCATCAACTGGATTTAGGATTAATAATTAGTGGAGTTGGTGCACCTGCAGGAATTGCATTAGCGAGCGTTGTGTAGGTTGTGGAATTGGTAGTTTAATGTCTGACTTTTTATTATATAAAAGATAAATAAAAATTACAAAAACACATTGCTATTAGTCAGCTAGCAATTCGAAAATACGAGTGTTCAAAAATTAATTTTAGTACCGCATTAGAAGATGGTAATATTTCAGATTCGATTTTAAAAAGATAACAGATGATTATGAAAATTATCAATCACAAAAACAAAGCATTCAATCTAAAATGATGGTTGGTCCAACAGATATTAATAGTATAAAAAATCGTTTTTTAGAAGAAGGGAAGAAATTGGGAATGGAAGAAGCAACGAAAAAAATTAAACGCTCTTTTAGGGAAATAAATTTAGAAATAGGAAATTTAAAGGGAACATTTAAAGATAAAAATATATCCTATAAAAATGGCACGTATGGTGAAAAACTTAATCCTTATAGAAGATATAGAGAACCATTAGGACATAAAGCTATTAGGCAAACTGTTATTACAACAAAAATAATCCGTCAACTATAGATGAGAATCAATTATTAACAGTTAGATTTCCTAATCTTAGACCAGAAGATTTAATTGTTCCAGTACAGCTAGATTAGCTTTTAAAATTGATCTTGACTCTGAGACTGATCCAAATAGAACAATAGTTAATAATTTAGGTAGAGCGATTGTTAAAAAGATTTGTATTAAATTAGAAGGACAGGAAATTCTAAGTATTGATGATAGTGATATATTTTTTATTTATAACGATCTTTGGTTAACTGCTGATAAAAGATCAGATCTTGTTTATCAAGGAATTCAATCTGAAAATATTAGTAAATTAAGAATTGGTGCAGGAGATAAAAATGAAAATAAGAAAAGAGATTTGGTAGTAGCCAATACTTTTAAAAATAGATTTTATATCCCGCTTGATTTTAAATATTAAACTACTCATATGCCATATTGTCAATCTGCATTAAATGATAGATTATCTTATGAACTTACGTTTAATAATTATTCACGCGTAATCATATCAGAAGATACAACAGCTACATATAAAATATCAGAAATTTCTCTCGAATACGAAATTGTTACAAGCCCTCAACTTTCAAGAATTATTAGAGATCAATACCAATCAAAAGTAACTATTTTTATGATAGAATATTAAGACATAGTTATTCATAAAAATAAAGAAGATTTAGTATGGAATATTAAATTTAAATACTCCAGCTCGAAGTATGAAAGGAGTATTGATGTTGTTTCAAGAACCAAAACAAGGATATAAACGAGAATGTGAAAATTTCTATAATCCTAAAATAAAAAATGTTAGTATAGTAATAGAAGGAAAACCTAATCAAATATTTTCTAGTGGAGTTTCTCCGTTATACTTTTTTGATGAAATGTAGAAAATTGTTTGGCGGAGGAAGATTAAATAGTTCTTCTGTTGATTTAGTATCGAAAGATTTGCATTTACACGATGTTAGATTATCTGATTTTTTAACAAACAAATATGCATTGTGGTTAGATTTTAGAACGACAGATGATTCATCTTTACATGGATCTGGAAGAAGAATAGAAAATGGTTCGGAAAAGGAATTACATTACAAATAGAAAAAGAAGCTGATGGAGAAGGAGCTATTAACGTTATACTTATGTTGTATCTGATGCTCAAATGAATATTGAAAATGGAAGATTAAGTAAGTTAGTTTATTAATTAAATTATTTTAAGGTAGCGTAGATCTGCGCCACCATAACTTTTAAAAAATTAAACTCGTTCAACTATTAATTATTAAACAGTTAGACATAGTTAATAATTTAATTATTTTATACCCGCTCAGATGTGAGCGTGTATAACTTTTAAAAAATTAAACTCGTTCAACTATTATTTATTAAACAGTTAGACATAGTTAATAATTTAATTATTTTATACCCGCTCAGATGTGAGCGTGTATAACTTTTAAAAAATTAAACTCTTCTAATAGTATTATTATTATTTTATTTCTTTTAAAATGAGTGAAAAAAATATTATAAATTCGATTTATCATGCAGCAGTAATTAGTGGTTTAAGTGTTGGATATAGTATGATTAGTAAAAGGTTATTAAAAATGAAAGTAGCAGATTTAGATAAACTAAATGTCGAAGATAGTGTTAAACTTGTTGCTGTTATTTCTGCATCTATCGCTACTAAAGATTTTTTAGTTAAACAAGGGATAATACCTGAAAATATTAACTAAAAAATGGCAAGTGCAGCAATGTTAATAGGTGGAGTAGTTGTAAATGCATTAGCTTTTTCAGGAAGCAATTATTTATTTTCAAACTTAGTAGTGATGAAGAAAGGGAAACGTCATGATAAAGCTTTAGAAGATTTAGCAAAAGCGAGAGATGAATATGAAAAGAAAAGATTAGCTTTAATAGATTATGCAAATGAAAAAATAATGGAAGAAAGAAAAGCAAATAAAACTTTTGTTGATAGTGAAGAAGCTATGAAATTATATTTTGAAACAACATTAGGTCCTCCACCAAACACTTAGTGATTTTTATGAACCTTCTGAAACACAAAAGAATAATGAACTTTTATTTATAGTTGTTGGTATGGTTGGAGTTTATTTTATTTCTAAACAATTTAAATAAAATGGATAAGATTTATTATTCACCAAAAGTATATTGGAAAGGATTAACCGCAATAAAGAAATTAAGTGAAGCAGCAAATGTTAGTGAAAAATAGCTAAAGATTGGTTATCAAAACAAGCTATATGGCAGATATATTACCAGCACCTAAAAAGATTATAAGACCTAAATTTGAAAATTATATCCTAATGATACCCATCAAATAGATTTATTATATTTACCATATGACAAGATAGGAAAAAGAAATATAAATACGCTTTAACGATTGTAGATATTGCAACAAGATTATAAGATGCAGAACCTTTAACGGAAAGAAGTACAGACGCAGTTGCGATAGCTTTAAGTAAAATATATAAAAGAGGACCTTTAACATTTCCAAGATTAATTCAATGTGATGAAGGAGCAGAATTTAAAGGTAAAGTTAATCAGTTATTTTTAAAACATCAAGTATTAGTTAAAGAGGAATTCCTGGAAATCATAGATCACAAGCGATAGTAGAAAGTTTTAATAAACAATTAGCAGAAAGACTTTTTAGTTATCAGTATGATAAGAAATGATTACGGATAAAACTAATACAGAATGGTTAGAAGATTACCAAAAGTTATAAAACGTTATGAATAATGAAATAAATAAAGTAACAGGATTAAAACCTGTAGACTATTAAAGAAAAAACATTAACTGTCTCAAATCAAAATAAAAAAATAAAAGCAGATACTTCTATATTTAATAAAAAGGTTAGATATTTATATGCTCCAGGAGAAGTAGAAGGAGGAGAAAGAAAAACGAGCAACTGATCCTATTTGGTCAACAAGAATATACGAAGTTAAAAGTATACTAGAAACTATCCTCCTGTTTATTATTTAAGAGAACCTGGTCCTCAGAGAGCCTTTGTTAAAGAAGAACTTCAGATAGTTCCAACTATGTAAAATATAATTTATAGTGTCCTAGAGCAAATGATTTTTCTTTTGTATAGAAAACCCTTTTTGTATCATTTGGACATAACGTTTTTTTTATTTGTAACTGTAGTTTCTAAGTTATGATTAGTTGATTTAATTGATGTGTTTGGATATGTATCCTGTTCTACCCCATCTAATGATGCTTTAAAGTTTTCATGCACTATTGTTTTATTTTTAATTGCTGATTTTTTTATTCCTTTAGCTTTACTTTTTTCTTTACCTTCTAAATCTAAAAATACTATACATTTTCGCTCTTAATCCAACATATTCTTCTATAGGTTTTCCGTTCAATTCATCTTTCATTTTACCAATTATCTTTTATTTGTAGTTGAATGTAATGGATGATTTTCTGGATAATCTGATGTATCATAATAAAATAATTCAGTTTCCATATCTTTATAAATATCATCAGTTGTAACGTTTATTATTAAAGAATCACAATCTGAATATAAAAGTGTTGCATCAGGATATTTCTTTTTAAAATAATCATAATAAAATTCATACATTAATAATTTTGATAATTCTAAAACGCTAACCCAATAAATACAGGTTTATCCAAATCTACTTTTTTCTTTTTCATTGAAACAGCATATAATGATTCATGAAATTCTTTATATCCTTGATATTCAGGTTTTGCTACAAGTTTAATAGCTTGATTGACTTTGTAACTAATCTAATATCTTTCATTTTATATGGATTTTCCATTGTTTTACCATAAACTGAATTATTACATAATTTAAAGTAATCTTTTTCAAAATCGGATTTAGCTTGTTTTCTAAGATCTGTGTTTTTATTAATATATACAGCTAAGAAATCAGTTTGTGTAAATCTTATAATTCTATGTATGTATTTTAATTTTAATCCATGTCTAACATAAAATTGTAAATTTCTATAATGACATACATATTTTCTTTTTATCATACAAGTTTAGGAATTAATTTTGTTTGTTTATCTATTGTTAATCTTTCTGGTGCTAGTGGATAATCATTATGTAAATCATGTAATTCATCTGGATAATCTAAATCAACTTCAACTATATATCCATCATCAGAATTTGGATCATGAGTTAATATTTTATTTATCCATTCTTCTTGATCTTCATCATTTAAAGTTATTAATTCAAAATCACTAACTGGTAAATTTTCACTCATTGACCATCCATATAAATTGTTAGCATCTAAGTAAATAATATAATTAGAAGGTTCGTCAGGATTGTATGAATCTAAATATTTATTATTTGCTTTACAATATTTATGAAAAGCACAACTAATTCCACCCCGTATTCCATTTTCAACCATTTTCATCATCTCCATATCAGATATTAGATCTATTTCTACTTTACTATATTTTTAAAAATGCATCCCATGCCATTGCAGGTGTAGAAATATAATGTGCAGGATCTAATTTATATATATTTAATGTTGTTTCTCTATACTTTTCAAATATATCAGCTAGTAAACAAACATCAGCTAATAAATATTTATCATGATAATCTCCTAATGTTTTACATTCTAATTTATTCCAAATATTCTGTGCATGTTTATAATCTTCATCTGTAATACCAATCTTGTGTAGTGTAGAATAAAAACATTCTTATATAGTAATTTTCTTCTTCAAAACAAGTCCAACAGTCCATATATTCATAAGGGTAAACACCTTTTCTAATTAAAGATGGATCATCAAAATATTTACTAGTAATAGGATATTCTGTTAATCCTTTTGCTAATTTTATCTATTGATGATTTTAAATGTTGCATAGAGTCATAAAAGGAGAGTTTATCTAATGTAAAGGTTTTATATTTTTCATCTGTTTCAGGAATAATAAATATTTTTTTATATTCTTCATTAACAGCTTGCATAATAATATGGGAATTGTATCCTTTTAAATTATGAAAGAATATTGGTAGTTTATAGTTTTAATGTTTATACCATAACGTAAATTACATTTGTTATGTGCTGCTCCTCTATACTTTCCTGTAATATGATCATGATCTCTTACTTTTGTTTCATCAAAAGATTCTTCACAAATATGACATTTAGTAGCATTTTCAAAATCTTCTTTATCTTCATCTGTTAATTTCATAGCAACAGGATTTTTTAAATTATTAACTAGCTCTTCATATAATTTATTCATTTCTAGTAAAAACATTTTTGCTGCATTTTCTCCTCTATAGATTACAGGATCTTTTACTTTTCCATCTGATCTAATAACTACATATCCATAACTACAAGGCTCATGTTTTTGAATTGTAAATGTTTGATTTGTTGTAACAGTAGGTTCCTTAATTAATAAACATTCAAAATCTGCATAAACAACATAAGGATGTTTTAAACTGTTTATGAATATTTTCAAATCTTACTTTTGATTTTGGATTAGGTAATACTAATTCAGTATTAACATCGGTAGGAGATTTACATGTTTTTTACGTGTTCATCTACTTGTTTGAGATCATTTACTCTCTTTAAAACATTTTCTACAAAAATATTTTTTCCTGTCATCTTTTGTCATATTAAATATTAATCTCGACATATTTTTTATTAAAGTATAATGTTTATGATCAGGATCTGCAGGATCTGTAATTAGTAAAAGATCAATATGTTTTTTATAATTATATTTTCAGATTCTTTATCAATAGTTGGGGAATAGTCTGATATTCTTAATGTTTTTAATTCACCTACCCATTCATAAACATTAATTGAGAATGAATTATTTTTTTCTTCAAACTTATCAATATCTTCTATTTGAACAGGAAATGTAATATCTTTAAAATTTAATTTAGTTACGTGTTCTTTGTATTGAGTTATTCTTTCAGGATGATTATTTGATTGATAAAGGTGTGCTAAAACACACCACATAAAACATTTGTTATCTTTTTTATTTTGAACATTGATTATTGCTTTTTTATTTTGTAGTT
>CM031595.1:168729467-168734467 GCA_018398815.1 Conus ventricosus
CGTCAGCATCTGTAATTGTCAGATTGTGCACACGTTGAAAGCGTCAGCTTCTGTAATTGTCAGATGGTGCACATGTTGAAAAGCGTCAGCATCTGTAATTGTCAGAATGTGCCCATGTCGAAAAGCGTCAGCATCTGTGATTGTCAGAATGTGCCCATGTCGAAAAGCGTCAGCATCTGTGATTTTCAGATTGTGCCCATGTCGAAAAGTGTCAGCATCTGTAATTGTTGGAGTGTCCACATGTCGAAAAGTGTCAGCATCTGTAATTCTAAGTTTGCGCACATGTCAAAAAGAGTCAGCATCTGTAATTGTCAGATAGTTCACATGTCGAAAAGCGCGAACTTCTTTATTTGTCAGATTGTGCACATGTCGAAAGGTGCGAGTTTCTCTAATTGTGAGATTGTGCACATGCCAAAAAGCGCCAGCTTCCGTAATTGTCAGATTGTGCACATGCCAAAAAGCGCCAGCTTCTGTAATTGTCAGATTGTGCACATGCCAAAAAGCGCCAGCTTCCGTAATTGCCAGACTGTGCACATGTCGAAAAACGCGAGCTTTTGTAATTGTCAGATTGTGCACATGTCGAAAAACGCGAGCTTTTGTAATTGTCAGATTGTGCACATGCCAAAAAGCGCCAGCTTCCGTAATTGCCAAACTGTGCACATGTCGAAAAACGCGAGCTTTTGTAATTGTCAGATTGTGCACATGTCGAAAAAACGCGAGCTTTTCTAATTGTCAGATTGTGCACATGTCAAAAAAGCCCCAGCTTTTGTCATTGTCAGGTTGTGCACATGTCAAAAAAGCCCCAGCTTTTGTAATTGTCAGGTTGTGCATGTGTCGAAAAGCGCGAGCTTTTCTAATTGTCAGATTGTGCACATGTCGGAAAGCGCGAACTTCTGTAATCTCAGCCTGTGCTTCTGAAATTGTCAGATTGTGTACTTGTCAACAAACGCGAGTGTAGAATCGTCTGAAGTCGTGAATGTTATCTTTAGAAAGACCGATTTAAAGCTGTGCAACATGTTTTGAATACAAGGTTGAGAGTGTGAGGTATGTTGTGTACAGCTTTGGAAAGTTTCAGATATCATATACTCAGGTTTGCCCATTGATATTACAGCTTGTGTAGATTCAATAATGAACACACACACACACACACACACACACACACACACACACACACACACACACACACACACGCACGCACGCACGCACGCACGCACGCACGCACGCACGCACACACACACACACACACACACACACACACACACACACACACACACACACACCATTGCCACCACCACCATCACCATAGTTACATTTCCCCATAGCCTGGTCAATTTCTCGACTTTCAGTCATTTTTCTCTCTCCACATGAGAGGGCCAGCTGTCCAGAATGAACTAATGGCTTGAATCAACAGAACGATAAAAAGAAGAGTTTACCGCTATACTATACTGAAACGTAGAATCGTCTAAAAAATTCGAAACATTTCAACATTTTGCAAAGCCCATGGAGACTGACATGAAACATGTTCAAAAACTAAATAGAAACCCATTCATGCTGTAAGACACTAAATCTGCTTTCGATATTTCTCATTCGCACTCATCGACATTTAAACTCGCTCTAACGGGCTTGTGCCCATGAGGTATTCGCCTTTTTTAGACCTATCGGTCCCCCTCCCCGCACCCCCATCCCCCACCCCCCACCCCCTTCATTCCGTCCTCATTACACGTTTCCTTCCTTCTCCACAACAGTGGGTAGCTTCTCTCTAGTTGAGCAGCGACGCGTGGGATGGAAGGTGTGTGTGGGGGGAGGGGAGGCGGGGGTGGGGGTGCGGGAGGGGCCCCGGAGAGGTCAGGGGAGGGGAGGCGAGGGTGGGGGGTGGAGGGGGGGGGGGAGAAAAGGTACAGCTCAGAAGCCAGCTTTGGGACGATTTGGGGCCAGTGCCCCCATGGGATGGACATGGAGCTGCATTCCCTTTGCTATGCTGCCTTACTGTCGGTCTGCGAAGGACCACCTAGTTCTTGAAGCCTTTGGCTGATATGACGGTGACCTCACCTTCGACGTTCGGGGGGGGGAGAGAAAAAAAAACGAAACGAAATGAAATTTTAATTTACCAGGGTAATGAGAAAAAAACAAATAGGAATACTTTTTTCTTCTACCCAGCCCTGATTTCCATGAGAGAGAGAGAGAAGAGAGAGAGAGAGAGAGAGGGGGAGAGAGAGAGAGAGAGAGAGAGAGAGAGAGAGAGAGAAGAGAGAGAGAGCATTTGGAATGTAGTCCCAGGGAGTGACAATTTTATCCAATTTCTTCTTGGAAAGCAAAATTCCAGGTACGAGTACAATGGGTTTAAACTCCGTACAGACTGCATTACCCCATATATACAGCTGCTTTGATGATCTGTGTACTAGAGACTCGGATTAGTCAATAACGAAGGTTTCATGCAAGCGAGTTTATGTTAAAGCACCGATGTCAGCATGAGAATTTCTTTTTTTATTTCTGTCAAATTACGGAGTAAAATCCTGAACCCGTCCACACTCATTTGTCCTTCGGGTTTTTTCCACGGTGATCAGTCGACTTATAATTTAAAAGTAATGAGGATGAAATTAATAGAATTTTGTACCGTAGAATTTTAGTGGGCACGTCACCAACCGCGAGGTCTCGCGCTGGTTTGTCTGTTTTCCCGCGTAACAAGTGACTTACCTTACAAAAGAATGCAATTCACTTCTTGTTCCTGCGTAAAAGTGACTTACTACAACAGAATGCATTCACTTCTTGTTCCTGGTAACAACTGACTTACCTTACAACGAATGCATTCACTTCTTGTTCCTGCGTTAACAACTGACTTACCTTACAACAGAAAAGCATTCACTTTTTGTTTTCTGCGTAACAACTGACCTACCTTACAACAGAATGCATTTAAATTGTTGTTTCTGCGTAACAACTGACCTACCTTACAACAGAATGCATTCACTTGTTTTTTTCTGCGTAACAACTGACTTACCTTACAACAGAATGCATTCACTTCTTGTTTCTGCGTAACAAAGACTTACCTCACAACAGAATGCTTCACTTTTTGTTCCCGCGTAACAACTGATTATTTCACAGGGTGCATTCCTTGTTTTTCCTGCGTAACAACTGACTTACCTTTTTAAAAGAATGCATTCACTTCTTGTTTCCCCGCGAACAAACTTTCCTTACAAAAATGCTTCACTTTTTGTTCCGGCGTAACAAAAGACTTACCCCAACAGAAAGCATTTATTGTTGTTCCGCGTAAAACTGCTTACCCTTTCAAAAGAATGCATTCACTTTTTGTTCCTGCGTAAAAACTGACTTACCTTACAACAGAATGCATTCACTTCTTGTTCCTGGCGTAACAACTGACTTCCTAAACAGAAAGCATTTACTTCTTGTTCCCGCGTAACAACTGACTTACCTTACAACAAATGTTCATTTTTTTTCTGCTAAAAATGACCAAAAACAGAATGCATTCATTGTGCCCCTGCGTAACAAACTGACTTACCCAAAAAAATGCATTCCTTCGTGTTCCTGCGAAACACTATTCCCCTTACAACAGAATGCATTCACTTCTTGTTCCGCGTAAAAAACCTGATTACCTACAACGAAGCTTTTCCTTGTTGTTCCTGCGTAACAATGACTTACCTAAAAACAGAATGCATTCCTTTTTTTTTCCTGCGAAACAACTGATTTTCCTTAAAAAATGCATTCCTTTTGTTCCTGCGTAAAAACCCCTGATTCCCTTTACAACAGAATGCATTCATTTCTTGTTCCTGCGTAACAACGCTTCCCTTTACAACAGAATGCATTACTTGTTTTTTCGCGTAACAACTGACCTCCCTTACAACAAAAATTGCTTCACTTCGTGTTCCTGCGAACAACGGGACTTACCCCAAAGAATGCATTCACTTCTTTTTTCCTCGTAACAACTGACACCTTCAACAAAATGCTTCACTTGTTTTTTTCTGGTAACAACTGACTACCTTAAAACAGAATGTTTTACTTGTTGTTTTGCGAACAATGATTACCTTACACAAAACGCTTTCCCTTTCTGCAGAAAACAGCCAATGAAAACATCTGCTGGCAAAATGAGGTTTTCGCTTTTGGTGGTTTGACAGCAAACAAGGGGGGGCAAATTTTCGTCGTGGGGGAAGAGTGATTTCCAAAAATGGTGGCGGCAAAAAAAAAAGAAAGGGACATTAAACGATCTGAGAACGGCCATTGATGGGGCCAACGGCCTCCCTGCGCCGAATTGCTCGTTCTTCGTTTTATCGTCCTGAATGTTGTTTTTATTTTTTCGAAGAAGACATCAGAGGTGAAAGCATCGTGAGTTTTCGTAATTTTTCTTGCCCTGTTAAACGGGGATTTTTTTTTTTTTACTTTGAACTCCTTTAAAAAAAAGAAAAAAAAGAAACAGCCCGCAAAAGGTTTGGGTTTTGGGTTTTGGGGTTTTTCTAGCTTATCTTTTTTCCCCCTCTCTTGAAAAACGGGTCGGAGAGTTATCGATTATCGGGTGCCGGGAAGGGGAATGGACGGGTGGATGGTGAGAGCCGTCCAAAAAAGGACAGCAATGCCCGACCAAAAAGGTTTTCTCGGCAACGACATTCCAGAGCACCTATACGCAGTCCCTTCAGCAGTGGTGAAAAATGATTCAACTTCCTGCTGTTTGGACAGGGCGCGCCCGGGTTCTGAATTCGGTGTAGCCAATACACTGGTTGGGCAAAATGTGTAGCATTGAGCTAAGTTGTCATCATGATTTGAACTCCTATGGTCCCCTTAACAACGACCTCGTTTTTATTCAACTCCCATCTTGCGCGAAATATAAGAAGACAAGTGATTGCCCGTTCTTCGTTTTCATTGCCCTGAATGTTGTTTCTTTTACCTGAAGAAGACCCGAGAGGTCGAAACGCGTCGTGTTTTGTCTTGTACTCCGTTTGTCCATATTGTCTTGCGGAATCACAAACAAATTGTTTTAGAACTAAGTGATTAAG
>CM031595.1:168739467-168751967 GCA_018398815.1 Conus ventricosus
TCTCTCCTCTCTCCTCTCTCTCTCCTCTCTCTCTCTCTCCTCTCCCCCCCCCCCCCCTCCCCCCCCCCCCCCCACAGCACACATCATTATCTTTTTGCGAGAATTAATCCCAAAGTCTGGATCAATTCAAGTCACTTTTCATTAAATTTAAAAAAAAAAATGCTCCGATACTGTTGACTTTGTTAAGGGGACAAATTGTGAAGTCATAGGGCTAAATTCTGCGATCATAGTTCGCCATGGCTGAACGTAAAATAAAACCGCTCTGCCCGAAGCGCAAACTGGATCTAATTCGTGAAGTTGAGAGGGATCCTTTGAAGAAACGGAAAAAAAACCATAGCAGAAGAGTTTAACATTCCGCCCAACACATTGTCAAATATCACGAGGGACTGCGAGAAATACAAGAAGCTGTATTTCAGCAACGAGACTGACTCCCTCCAGGAAGCAGAGGGGTTCCCATGCGAAACACCAAGCATAAACCAAGCTCTTCTTACTGCTTTGCCAATGCAAGTCAGCTAATTTTCCTGTTAGTGGTCGAATTCCAACCAAAAGCAGAGGATTTCTTTTACAATGTGGGCACACCAGACTGGCACTGCAACAATGCCTGGCTATCCAGATTCAAAAAGAGACTTTGCTATCGTTTTCAAGACATGAGCGGTGAACAACACTGTAACGAGCAAGCTAACAAACGCATGGACTGAGAGCGTGTTAATACCTACCCAACGCAGATACCAAGCAAACGACATCTTCAACGCTAAATGAAAGTGGCCTCTTTTGGCGTCTTTTGCCAGATAAGACACTGACGTTCAAATCTGAAAAATTACTTTGGTGGCAAGAAATCAAAGGAAAGAAATTACACCTTGCCTGCACGAACATGGATGGCTCTTGGAAAATGCCACTCTTCACCATAGGACGGTTTAAGGGGCCACGGGTTTCTCGGGTGTCAAAACGCTGCCATTGAATACGATGCTAACGTCAAGGCGTGGATGACTGCAGAGCTATTTGAGAACTGGTGACAAAATTTGATCTAACAATAAAAGCAAAATTGTTGCTGATGAGGACAATTGCTCTGCACATGGAAAGTTTCATCAACGTCAGAAGCACGGAGCTGTTTTCCTACCTCCCAACGCCACAACAAAGCTGCAGCCACTTTTTGATCAAGGATCATACAGAATGTGAAGGTGCACTCCAGAAAAGCCAACCTTCGAAACGGGTCACAAATCGGGACGCTGGAATGCCAAACGAAACCTTTCACATCAGCCCTTCTCGAGGCCATGGCAACACTGAAACAGGCGTGGAATCGTGTTACTCCACACCCCATCAGAAACTGCTTTAAAGAAAGGCAGGGTTTGTGACCACCTCTTCCAGCAGGCTCAAGTGCATGTTCCAGCGATGAAAAATGCAGAGCCGGAACCACTTCTGTCCAGACGTGCAGTGAAGGGAACATTAAAGCAGAGGATTATTTGACATTGAAGCAGATCTTCAGATATCAACTGCGAGGCGACACCAAAGAACACATCACACTGCCCACAGCCTCATCAACTCCATAACAGCAACACAGGACCATTCTGACTCAGTTCCGAGCATGATGACTGGGGAGCCAGAGCGGTCACCTACAGAGAGTGCACAAAATCAACATCTACTGTAAAGCAAACCCGTGGGTCCGAGAGTCTTCCTGGACCATTCCACGAGTTTACAGAGAGTCTCAACAGACATGTGGCCAATATATAGAGTCAAACTACAATCGATCGGGTTTTTTGTGTGTTTTTAAGGAAAGGTACAAAGAGAGAGGAAGGGGTGAGAAGTGAAAGCGAGAAAATGCCAGCTGGAAGTGAGAGAAAATGGTGTGAGAATCAAAGGAGTAAGAATGAAAAACTGAAGCAATGCCAGAAAGACGACAACAGAGAAAGTACATGTGGACAATGACAAAGACAGTGGGCAGAGAGAGGAACGATAGTAACAGAGAAAGTGAAGGCGAGTGTGGAGAGAGAGGAGAGCGAGAAAATGAAGGAGAGTGAGAAGGAGATGATACAGAGAGCGAAAGAGACTGTGGAAGAGAGAGGAGAAAGAGACCCCAGAGGAAGTGAAGGAGACTGTGGGAAGAGAGGAGGAACACACATAGAGGAGAGTGAAAGGGGAGTGTGGAGAGAGAGAGGGAAAGAGACATAGAGGAGAGTGAAGGCGAGTGTGGAGAGAGAGGAAAAGAGACATAGAAAGGAAAGTGAAGCGAGTGTGGGGAAAGAGAGAAAAAACAGACATAGAGCAGAGTGAAGGCGAATGTGGAAGAGAGGAAAAACAGACACAGAGGAGAGTGAAGGAGACTGTAAAAGAGAGGAGAAACAGACACGGAGGACAGTGACAGAGAGTGTGAAGAGAAAGGAGAAACAGACATAGAGGAGAGTGACAGAGATTTTTGGAAGAAAGGAGAAACAGACACAGAGGAAGTGAAGGAGACTGTGGAGAGAGAAGAGAAAAGACACAGAGGAGAATAAAGAAAGAATGAAGGAGACTGTGGAAAGAGAAGAGAAAGGGACATAGAGGGGGGTGACAGAAAAGGGGGCGGAAAAAACGGAAAGGGAAATAGGGGACGAGAGGGGGTCTTCGTCACAGGCAATCAAAGGGACCTGAGCAAGCATTCGTTCCAAAAAAATGCTGCTGGCCTTGCGCGACAATGTGCACGGGTTGGTCTCCCCAGGCCTCGCATGTTGCCAGAACGGAAACGGCAGGCAGTCCTGACAGCCCCCAAAGATGCAGCAATATAGTTGGGGATGGCAACTGTCTGTATCGTGCCTTGAGTTTAAGAGTGTGTGGGACACAAAACTTCCACAAAGAAATTCGAGCACAAATCGTAGATTTTATGTGCGTACATCATGAGCCATTCTCCCAGATACTTGGGACAAAATCTTGAAGAATATCTCAATGAGAACACACTGGAGCTAGGGGCATGGGCTCAGACGTTTGGGGATTTTGTCAGCTGCCATCATGATGCAAACAACAGTTGTGGTTTCCCAAAACTGTCTCCCCAAGAAGCAGGGTGTGGCTGTCTTACAAGTCGCTGTTCCCGGGCCTCTGATCAACTTCACGAAGAAAAAATCTACATCGAACTCCTGTAAGCACTTGAAAGAGTGCTTTGTGTGCTTTGAATTGACCATTGAAGTCTAAATTTTGCAGGAATTTGGTGTGGCTTGTACATCTGTTTCAGTTGATTAGTGTTCTAATGTGTTTACATTCAACGTTACTAAAAGGCCCGTAACGGCCTGTAACGGCTTTTCTTCTCCTGGAATATCTCAGAAAGTACTTGGCTTTTCTTTGTGAAAATTAGCAGTATGTTCATTATGGGTCACGAATGATGCCCGATTTTTAGTTTACCCCGTTACAGCCGTTTGGGAACGGCTGTAACGGTCTGTAACGGTTTTTCTTCTTTATAGAATATCTCAAAAAATTGCTTGTAGACTTAAGCTTGTGTTTTTCCGGAAAAGAAGATTAATTTAATCTTTTATCTCTTTTTTTTTTAATCATTTTTTTTTTTAATATGCTTGCTGGTTTTTACTGTCATTTTTAATGAGCTAACATAGATTTACTTTGGCTTTGGATTCTCAACACTTCAACATTACAAAGAGCAAGGATTTGGTTTCGTCTTCTTTAAAAGTTTGTCTGTTCAAATGTTTACTTTTCCCCACAAAGGGATTATGATGTGTGTTGTTGCGGTGTTGTTCATGTTTGTTTTTTGTGGTTTGTTTTTCTTTGTTTTGTTTTAATCGGTTGAAATGATTAAATGGAAAATAAATCCCCCCCCCCAAAAAAAAAAAAAATCGAATGTCTGAAAAAGGTGTTTGAATAAGTGTTTTTGATTGAGAGAGACAGAGAGAAGAGAGAGAGAGAGAGAGGAGAGAGGAGAGAGAGAGAAGAGAGAGAGACACCCCCCACACACACACACAAACATTCACAGAGCTCTCTCTCTCTCTCATCTCTCTCTCTCCTCTCTCTCTTTCTCTCTCATACACACATCAACACGCACTTCCCCCTTCTGCACCCCCCCCCTCCACATATGAAAGCTATACAAGGCACGTTTAGCTAAAACACACACACACCAACACCACACACACACACACACACACACACACACACACACGTGCCCGTGCTATACTGTATGTCACGACCGACCCCTGGAGGTCTGCCCTGACAGGATCGGTCTAGGTGGGAGTGAAGGGAGTGACTGACCTCACACGCTCCGCAAGAGACCACACAATAAAGATTGCGATACAACACCCCATTTATTCACACCAGCAAAATAAACATTCCAACACACGCACCATGCACGATCACAATAAAGCACTCCAACGCACACAACATGCACAATCACGATCAAGCACTCCAACGCACACAACATGCACAATCACAATCAAGCACTCCCACACCACAACATGCACGATTATAAATAAATATTTCGCCATACGACGTACACGATCACAATTACAGCACTCCAGCACATATGACATATACACAATTATAAAGGAATATTCCCAGTATCAATCCTTTCTCACACCATGGAGCGCGTCCACATCCCTCCCCCTGTCAAGTCCGCAGGGAGCACCCTGTCGCACTAGGTGCTCCGAGCCGGGCTGGTTCTCGCAGGGATCGCCCAAAGCCGACACCCTCGACTCCCGAGCGGCAGTGAAGAGAGTGTCCCGGGGGGGGGGGGGGGGGGGGGGGGGGGGGGGGGGGGGGGGGGGGGGGGGGGGGGGTGGGGGACGTAGCTGTTACTGGAGGTCCTGGACGGGGGTCCAGGCCGGCCAGTCAAGACGGCGGGCTCTTCTAGCAGTCCACGGTCCCGACCAAGGCGTGGCCTCGACCAGCGCGTGGCACCATCCCGTCCGTGGTCTCAGCCAGAACGTGGCCTCGACCAGCACGTGGCACCATCCAGTTCGTGCTCCAGGTGAAGCCCCCGGGAGGGGGGAGGACGTAGCTGGGAGGAGAGTCGGAGAGGAGGAAAAGAAGAAGGAAGGAGGAAGGAAGAAGGGTACTGGAACCCTGCCGTCAGTACCGTCTGACCATTGCTGTCAAGTCTTATCAGCCACTCGCATGATGGGCGAGGGGAAGTGTATTAAACGCACACAGTACACCCATTGAATCAAGTTTCTCCACACGATTGCAGGTAAAAAAGACTCTCTCTGGCTCCTCTCTTGCTCTCCTGCATTAAATCAACAGGTTTTATTAAACACAAATCTGAATTATCTTCACCCCCCTTCTCTACTCACGCTAACGTTTTCCTCCTTAGGAAAATTAATCAACACAGCGACACTTCGCTTAATAACTGCCACCACATTTGCAAATTAGTAATTCAATGGCATAATTGTCACATTTTTATAAAACATTTTCAAAATCCACACAAATCTCAACCCGCCTCCGCACGACAAATCATGCGTACGCACGCTCGTTGAACATAAAACTCGTTCTCCTTGGCAACACAAAACAGACGGTGGGCGAAGGATAAAAGTCCGGCGAATGTGACAGGGGCTGACGGAGCGAGACCAAGCAAGTTCCAACCCTGAATCACCAGGTTTCTCCCTTCCCCACGACTACCGCATCACCAGATACATAACAGGAGGAAAGAATTTTGGAAATAATTTTGAATGGCCCAGGTTAAAGATTGAATTAACCAGAAAAAAGGTCTCAACAATATTCCTCTTTACAATTCGAAACAAAGAAAAATGCGCAAAAAAGTGAAGACTACGCCGGCTACACAACAACAAATCAAAACAAACAGAGACCACGATACAACTGATGGCCTTACCCAGCTACCCGGTGGTTGTTGAACACCGAAGAGGCGGGGCAAAGGACCTCTCTAGCCCTCTGGTCCAGTCGAGGAGGACAGAGGCGGAAGATGCGGAAACAGAAGAAAATGATGTCCCTCTCCTAAGGCCGACTGCAGGAATTGAACGTATGACTGTACTCTCGACGATAGGTAAAGAACCAGGGATGGAGCAGGCGCCCACGAGACATTCTTCCCGCTCGAGTGAAGAAGCTAACCTCCCTCAGCCCTGGCGGCAACATGCCCATGCTTGTGCGTCACAGAGTGACTACTTCAAACTAAAAGGAACGAAAGCACGTGGGACAGGTAAAAAGACAGGCGAGAGGCCGTTAGACAGAAAGTTCGAGCGAGAGAAAGGTACCGGCCACCGTGAATTGCAGGATGAATAGCACGGGCGGAGGGAATTAGAGAGAGAGAGAGAATGCAAACCGAAGTTGAGCTGAACCACATCAAGGTTTTGTGCAACTGCACCACAAGCCACCTAAGGGACAGGATACACGACACAGCAAACGACAAATAAATCAAATAGTTATTCCGCCACCCTAGGTGGGTCGAAACGTCGTAGAGCCTCGCGACAAACTCGTGACAAACCCCCCTTCCAAGCATCTGTTTCTCTGAGTACAGTGCTTCTTTGAAACATTTGTCGCATGGTGCAAACTCACAACACATGGGACCGAACCCAAAACTCTCTGTGATCGACAGAGTTACGATGAATCCAATACAAACATTCCACGATAGAATCACACGGGGAAATACATAATACTACATTTATCAAACAACTAGCCAAACTTCAACCATGAAGGGTAACAATCCGAACCATGGTGATTCATACCGTTAACCTCACTGAAAGTGACAATGGTCACTACACCTGATACAGAGACCAAACAGGGATATAACCCTGGTTGAGGGGAGGTGTCCCTCTGACTTGATTTTCCAATTTGCTAACTACGGGAGCTCGGTAGATAAGTCAGCATCCGTATTACAGGAACCCTTGATATGACGGAAAGTGAAGCATGACTCTGCAGTCCACTGGCCAACCCATGAGTCGATATGGACTGACTGGCCGGGATCGGTCCAGGCACTGGAGAGAGAATGATGATCGCTCGCCAGTACAAACTTCCGCCGTACTTTCTTACTTGGGCACGCCAGGAGCGCGCCAATCTGCCTGAGAGATTCAGCATTCGTAGGGGTTGGTTAGTCTAAGCGGGGGGCAGGCAAGTCTGGGTACCGACTCGCAGATTCTACCACTACCGAAGTGTTAGCGGTGACCGCGATCGGATGGGGATTAATGGGTCTCACCAGGTCGACCCCCCAACCTTGCTGAAATGCCTCCCCGACCCGTGGCACTGACCCTAGGGGAAATCACGCTTCAGCGACCCCTTAGGGTAGTCCGTTGGCAGACATCGGCAACTGCGGCAAAACTGCCTAACCTCGCGAGTATCCTGCAAATCGTTGAAGTCTTGTCTTACTCGCTCGAGAGTCCGCTTGGAGCCCATATGACCCCTGCATGGGGGAATCGTTGGGCCTGCCGGAGAGAACAGTCTCTCTCAAGCTTTGGGGGAACAACAAGCTGGTTTGGCCACTCGATCTGCCTGAGAGTGGAAACCCTAAAGAGGATCCCCTTGTGGAGCTTGAGCTCACTCGGCGTGTTGGGCGCCGATGAGCGGGCCGTCCGCAAGTTCTCGTAGGCGTTGGACATCCAGTCCTGGCCTCCTGAAGGACGGATAATGCTAGCAGGATAGGCCCTTGCCAGAACCTCGTTTTAGAGATCGGCTGAAGAACGGGACGCCAATTCCTGTGCCTGCTTCCTTGCTTCGGCGCGTGTGGTGACTCCACACACGCCTGTACGGGCAGATCCGTAGACACGGACTGACTGCGTCCGTTCTGCGTAGTGATTAGTATTCCCTATGATAAGGGAATACAGAGGTTCGTCCACCGCGATGGGCCAACACTTCGCCACAGAAGTAGGGGGTGAAGATGAAAGGAGTACTGAGGGACGGGTGGAGGTAAAACCCGCATCCACCCGCTACATCGTAAACTGGCGCCCCGCCGGGCTTAGGGGGAAACTAAATTCTTATCCACAAAGATCGTTGATGCTCCGAATCACTGATGGTGTGTCGACCAAGGAGGAACCTCAACAACATAGAGAAACACTTGGGCATTGATCACCAGAAGCTTGGATGGAACCACGTTAGACGAGGCACGAGGATGCTGGAAAGGACTAGCCCCATGACTACCAGGGCTCTAGGCAAATCTTTCCTAATGTGGCCAGGACGACACAAAGAAGAAAAAACACAGTCGGGGCGCTTAGAAATCCCCGATGGAACTGCCTCTGCCTTATTCGACCCGCTAGCAGTTGTCGGCACCTTATTGCCTATTTTATTCTGTGGAGGGCTTCCTCTCCGTATCTGGGCGTTGCCATAAGCCCTGCGAGCTTCAGAAACACCTCAGCTGGTGTGAATCGCAGCCGCGAAATCCTGAGTGTGCTTGATCTAGCTATCCGGATCCTCAAACTTGGGGACACAGTGAGTTGGTGAGCTGTTCCATTTGAGGATCAGATCCTCCAGCTCCAACTTAGCTAATGTCGCCAGTTACCCTTGAAACTTTTTGCGCAGCCTATCCCAAAACTGCACAGAAGGTCTTCGTCATATTCGTCTTCATGGACCTAAAACTTCATCTTGGTAGGTCTCTGGGGTAAGGTCGGAAAGGAAACGCTTAGCAGAGCAACTGGCATGTCTGCATAAGGACGCACATCATTTAGAGGAGCACACACTCCTTGCAGCACCAGGATAAACCAGAAAAAAGGTGCAATTGCCTTTTGTTCTCAGACAATTGGTTATGACAAGCAACCTTGTCGAAATGCTCTAAGAAACATATCAATGTTCCTCACTAGGTCTGAATCTGGAAGCTTTATCTTTGGGCCTCTAACTCTATCAACCTGCTGGTGATTAACCCTGGGTTTACAGAAGCGGGGGGGGTAGGGCCGCGAAAGAAGTTTGTTCATCTCCTCCCCTGCGGAGAGCCTCCTGTCTGGCAGCCTCCTCTCTACGTTGATACAAACTCTTCCCGACGGGGGCAGCCTCCTCCTCACGCTGAGCCTCCTGTCTAGCAGCCTCCTCCCTTCGCTGAGCAGCCTTCCTCCCTACGCTGAGCAGCCTTTTCGTACGAAGGCACCCTGTGGGCAGCCTCTTCTCTGCGCAGCTTTAGCCTCTTCCCTATGCATAATCTCCTGTCTGTAGTCCCTCTCCTGCGCAGAGGCTCTGTCTAGCGGCTCCTCTCTTCGCTCTTCCCTCCGGACGAGCTTCTGCCTGACAGCCTTTCCCTACGCTGCCGGTCCAGAAAACAGAAGGACAGAGGTGATAATCCTGGCGGGGTTCACCATCCCGACCGGGAGGATGAATCCGTTGACACCGTCCCTTGGGTCTCGACTTTCCATAAGGGAAGGTCCCTTCTGGGGCAAGCCCTTACGAGGGTAGCCTGGAGAGGAGAAGGTTTCGGTCTCTGCACGACTCAAAGAAGCCCACAGTGCTTCGCTATACTCAGACGCTTCCGAGCGGAAGTGCCAGTCGGGGTCTCGACGGGGAGACCCCCCAGCGAAGAGGTAGTAAAAGTACTCACTGGGTACCTGCTACAGCATGGTATAGGTTAGAAGTTCCGTAGTCGAAGTACTAGTACTAATAGTAGGGACTTACAGTAAACCCCTTCTTGAATACCCTTCTTCTTCGACGCCCGCGTCCGCCATACCACCAGCGCCCGGAGTCTCCATGACAACAATATTCCTACAGTTTTCCAAATAGGGGAAAAACAATTCCACTAGAGAAAAAAAACAAATATTTAGGGGCGTGTTGTATTATGGTGATGTGTGTGTGTGGGTGTGTGCGGTACAAGTTCCGGCTGCTCCCACTCTGGCAACACCGACGCTCTACAGCACGAGCTACAGTGCGGTGGGGTCTCACTGAAAAAAAAAACAAAAAAAAAACTATGTCGGCTGCCCCCACTCTTGGCAAACACCGCGCTCTACAGCACGAGCAACATCGACGGTGGGGTGGCCAGAAAAAAAACAAACAAAAACTAGCAGACGGGAATCAGGGAGAGAGGAAAAAAAAAACACTAGCGTCCGAGCACCCCCCCATTACTCAAACAACCCGGTAGAGAAAAAAAAAAAACAGAATTGGTAATACAAAAAACAAGGGAATGGAAGACTGAGCGGCAACAGAAGGGCAAGAACCTTACGGCCGTACCTGCGTGAGGTTTACCCGGCGGAAGGAGGTTGGGCGCGGTCACTCCCCTCGGTCTCGCCTCGACCCGAGTCACGCCGGATGTTCCTCGGCCCCCAAAGACTCCTTCACTCTAGAGTCACCCAGCCAACACCAGAACAAACCGACAAACTGACTACACATATACTAAACAGACAAAACTAAACAGGTACTCTGCGAAACGAGGAGAGAGACAGCCAGAGCCTTCACATCCGGACGAAGCCCCCACAATTGTTCTACGACCGACCCTGGAGGTTGCCCTGACAGGATCGGTCTCGGTGGGAGGTGAAGGGAATGCTGACTGACCTCACACGCTCGCAAGAGACTCACACATAAAAGATGGCGATACAACACCCATTTATGCACACCAGCAAAAATAAAACATTTCAACACCACTGCACCATTGCACGACTCACAATTAAAGCACTCCAAAGCTCACAACATGCCAATCACGTCAAGCACTCCAACGCACACAACATGCACCAATCCACAATCAAGCACTCCCACACCCACAAATGCACGATTATAAAAAATATTTCGCCATACGACGTACACGATCACAATTACAGCACTCCAAAAAAAGACATATGACGTAGCGTTAATGGAGGTCCTGGAAGGGGTTCCAGAGCCGGCCAGTCAAGGACGGCGGGCTCTCTAGCAGTCCACGGTCCCGACAAGGCGTGGCCGCGACCAGCGCGTGGCACCATCGTCCGTGGTCTCAGCCAGAACGTCGGCCTCGACCAGGCACGTGGCACCATTTTCCAGTTCGTGCTCCAGGTGAAGCCCCCGGGAGGGGGGAGGACGTAGCTTGGAGGAGAGTCGGAAGAGGAGGGAAAAGAAAAGGAAGGAGGAAGGAAAGAAGGGTTACTGGGAACCCTGCCGTCAGTACCGTCTGACCATTGCTGTCAAAGTCTTTTCAGCCACTCGCATGATGGGCGGGGGAGAAGTGTATTAAAGCACACCAGTACACCCATTGAATCAAGTCTTCTCACACGATGCTGGTAAAATGACTGCATTAAATCAACAGGTTATAAAAACAAAATATGAAATTCTCTTCACCTTCTCTCACTCACGGCTTAACGTTTTCCTTCCTTAGGAAATAAATAACACAGCGACCATCGTAATAACTGCCCACATTTGCAAATAGTAATTCAATGGCATAATTGTCACTTTATAACACATTTCAAAATACACAAATCTCAACCACGCATCCGAAACGACAAAATCATGCGTACGCACGCTCGTGAAACATTAAAACTCGTTCTCTTGCACTCACATAACCGACGGTGGCCGAAGGTAAACGTCCGGCGAATGTGACAGGGCGGAACGAGCGAGACCAAGCAAGTGCCAACCCTGTATCACCAGGTTCTTCCCTTCCCCACGACTACCGCATCACAGATACATAAAGGGAGAAAGAATTTTGGTAATAATTTAGAATGGCCAGGTTTAAAGATTGAATATAACCAGAGGAAAAGGTCTCACACAATATTCTTTACAATTTCGACAACAAAAAAGAAAAATGGGCAAAAGTGACGACTAAGCCGGCTAACTACAACAAATCAAAACACACAGACCACGAAACTGATGATTACAGCTACCCGGGGTGAACCCGAAGAGGCGGGTCAAGGACTCTCTTCTACCCCCCCATCTGTTCAGTCGAGAGGACAGAGGGAAGTGCCGGAAACAGAAGAAAATGATTGTCCCTCTCCTACAGGCCGACTGCAGGATTGAACAGTACTGACTGTTACTCTCGACGATAAGGTAAAAGAACAGGACTGGAGCAGGCGCCCGAGGACATCTTCCGCTCGCGTGAAGAGCTTAACCTCCTCAGCCATGGCGGCCAACATGCCATGCAGCGTCACAGAGTGAGCATACTTCCAAAACTAAAGGGAACGAAGCCCGTGCGGACAGGTAAAAAGACAGGCGAGAGGCGTAGACAGAAAGTTCGAGAGAAAGGTACCGGCCACCCGTGAACTTGCAGGATGAATAGAGGGCGGTGGAATTAGAGAGAGGAGAGAGAAGAGAAAGCAAACGAAGTTGAGCTGACCACACCAAGGTGCAACTGCACCACAGCCACCCTTAAGGGACGGATACACGACAACAGCAACGGACAATAACAAATTAAGTAATTTCGCCACCCTAGGTGGGTCGAACGTCGTAGGCCTCGCGACAAAACTCGTGACACTGTATAATACACGTATAGTGTTACATGTATGTCGACGTGTCTTCTCTAAAACTACAGTAAAATGTCGAGATTCCGTGACAAACGGATACGTCGGAAGACGCATAACTCGACACAAAATCTGTTCCCCTGGAGCGTCGACTTAAGCTACTTCGACTGATACGTTTGCCAAACATTGATTGTTACAGTTTTTATGTTGACCTAAAACATTGATTTTTTCCCCAATCTTCCTGTTCTGTTTAGTTAACCAAAA
>CM031595.1:168754467-168756967 GCA_018398815.1 Conus ventricosus
TGGGTATTGGATAAGACCGTAATCCACATATTGTTTCTGTCAGCTTTGTGAAGAATTCCATTTGAAAGTGAAATGGTTTAGCCCTTTTGCTGATTGTTGCGACATATGTCGCGCCATTACGTCATTGCCGTCACTGGTTGTCGCGACATATGTCGCGCTGTAGGGTGAGCCTTGCGAGCCTAGTTTCACTGACACAGGCTCAGTGAGAAACTAATTTGCATGAATGACTGAGCGAGCCCCGGAACATGGATTTTTCAGTGTTTTAGCTTAGTTTATGGTTAGTAGCAGCTTGTAATGCATAGCGCGACTCGACTTGTCTGGCAAACAAAAATGGCGGCACCCAAGGAGAACGTGATAGAATTCAGAACGTGTTTGAAGATGTTTTAGCTGAATTTCTTGTAAAAGAAGGTGGTGAAGACGTTAAGGACATTTTGAATGAACTGGGTGTGGTGGGTGATAGTTTTGATTTAGATCAAGCACCATGTAAATCATGATTTTGAGATCAACACGGACAATGACTGGATGAGTGCCTAAGGGTGAGGGGAATCTCAGATACCATTCAGTGGGAAAGAAAAAACTCAGTGTAGCGTTTCCAGATGATCCTAAACCTTTTAAACATAAACAACAACAGTGTGGGCTAACTATTACATTCGTTGATAATGACCATTTGTGTTTATTTCTGTGTTACCAGCACGTGATTCCAATGTGAAAACTGAATTGTACCTTATTCATTCTTACCTGGATTACCTGCATGGAAGACGGGTATAATCCACACTAACTTACCTTTGAAAAAGACTGAAACTTATTTCTTGATACTGTGGAACATCATTGATTGGATTATCTGTGAAAAAGCTCTTGAGAATGACAAGCAAGATGTGGCACCTGTTTTTTATCTGTTATTTTCACATTCTAGACAGGTAAGCACCTAATCAAACTCTCACAAGCACACCAGTTCAGTTTTATATTATTCTTTATTCAATTACTAACAATCTGTATTCTGCATGCCATGTTCAAATACTAACCATTGAAAAGTTATTCATATTATACAAACGTAACTATTTTTTCAAACATTCTGTTAATTCACCAGACAGCATTCTTAATAGTACGTTGTTAACTAACCAGTAGATAGGACACAAACGGCGAGAGAAACTGAGACACTTTTGATCTATTTGATCAAGTTTAAACTGTAAGCTCTGAAGTACCTCAGCCAATCATGATAGCTATAATGTGCGCGCCAAACTTACGTAATTAGTGGTCCGTCACTTCCGCTTGACAATTTGAAGGCTCGCGTTGGAGGTTTATGTCTATTCCTGTTGATAAACGGTACACAAAAGAACAGATCAAGAACCAGAAATATCACACACACACACACACACACACACACACACACACACACACACACACACACACACACACACACCTGCTCGCGTACGCTCGAAAGCACTTCATTCACACACACACCACACACACACACACACACACACACACACACACACACACACACACACACCTCTGCTCGCGTACGCTCGAAAGCACTTCATTCACACACACACACACACACACACACACACACACACACACACCATTCAGGATTTCTGAAATTGTTAATTTTTTTTCATAAGAAAAAAAAAAAAAGGGACATTTTTAACCTTTTATTGCAGCAGCGTACCGGCAAATAAAATTTGTGTATTTGTGTGTTTAACGCAAGATCTTCGCAGGCCAGATCTACTAGTATTCTCTGAGAAATGTCTTTCTTTTTTATGACATCTGACTCATGACCAGATCATATAGTGATATGGCACAAACACACCTACATCTATGCATACACTATAGTACAAACGTGAAGGGCATTCGACGGAGTGCAGACTCCCCGCCAAGATCAAACATAACCTGGATCCGCTCTTTGAGTTAGTTCACAAGTGGAAACAAGCTTGGTCTTTTTACCACTAAGGGAGGTAATGTTTGGTACGGACAGAAAGAATTACCTCCCATGCACATTGTTTTATTACGACACAGAAACGTACTGAATAACCAAAGTTTTCATCATTCAAAAGTTTCAATATTCCATGAAAATATACTACATTACAGATAGGTCATAATTTTTAAGAAATAAGTTCACATGGCTTATCTTATTTACAATAGAAAATTCGTCATAACCATGCTGAACGACACATGAACACCGCTGTCACATCCAGAATCACATGATGGATTCGTACTAAAAAAACCTTTTGTGGGTCGGACTTGGTGCCAAATTTCATATTTCCACCAAGTTGCATTAACTAACATGCATCTTTAGCGTAATTTCGTTGACAGACAAAAAAAAAAAAAAAAAAACAAAAAAAAAACCTTAAGGGACTTACTTGACAGCAGATCCTGCTCGGCAGAGGCACCCCATTTCCCTTTCCGACACAGCCTTAATTGAAAAAAAAAGAAGAAAGAAACAAACAAAAACAAAAAAAAAACCCTCCACCAGAGAACTTACGGACGGCCGAGGGCGTCG
>CM031595.1:168771967-168786967 GCA_018398815.1 Conus ventricosus
TCCTAGTGATGAACATAATTATTTTACATTTTGTCAGTGACAGACTTTAGCATCTGTGTGAGGAACTGTGGCAGACAGGTCAGATGGCCAAGTGCCTCGGTCTGTCTTGTTTCGTGTTTACAGAGGACAGTGAATTAACGCAGGTTCTGCTGTCAGTAGGTTCCTGCGGTCAGTAGAGTGTGTGTGTGTGTGTGTGTGTGTGTGTGTGTGTGTGTGTGTGTGTGTGTGTGTGTGTGTGCGTGCGTGCGTGCGTGCATGCGCGTGCGTGTGTGTGTGTGTGTGTGTGTGTGTATGTGTGTGTGTGTGTGTGTGTGATTCCGTTATCAGAGTGGTTTTGTTCCTGTTACAGGGTAGATTTTTTCTGCTATCAGAGTAGGTTTTTTTTCCTGTTATCAGTGTGGTTTGTTTCTGTTACAAGGGTGGTTCTGTTCCTGTTACAAAGATTAATTTTGTTCTTGCTACCAGAGTGATTTTGTTCCAGTTACAAGGTGATTTTGTTTCCTGTTACGAGATTGGTTTTGTTCCTGTTACAAGGATGGTTTTGTTCCTGTTACAAGTGTGGTTTTGATTCTGTCATCAGAGTGGTTTTGTTCCTGTTACAAGGGTGGTTCTGTTCCTGTTATCAGAGTGGTTTTGTTCCTGTTACAAGGGTGGTTTTGTTCCTGTTATCAGAGTGGTTTTGTTCCTGTTACAAGGGTGGCTTTGTTCCTGTTATCAGAGTGGTTTTGTTCCTGTTACAATGGTGGTTTTGTTCCTGTTACAAGGATTAATTTTGTTCTTGCTACCAGAGTGATTTTGTTCCCGTTACAAGGTGATTTTGTTTCCTGTTACGAGATTGGTTTTGTTCCTGTTACCAGACTGACATTTTTTCGGGTACCAGAACAACCCCAGTGGCAGGCCTCAAAGTGGTTTTGTTCCAGCTATCGGAGTGGCTTTGTTTTAGGCACGAAGAGTGGTTTAGTTCCAGGTCCCAGAGTTGTTTTGTCTTGAGTGATGTTTTGAGTGGTTTTGTTCTGAGCGATTGCTCCAGGTACCACGAACAGTGTTATGTCAAGTAGCCGCTCATTACCAATGAATGAGCCGCATGCGACAACTCTGAGACCACTTTGATTCCAGCATGAGATAAGCAGCCGGGAGCAGCAGTGTGAGTCAGTTGATGGTACAAGGCTGTCACAAATGACACACGAATCTTCCCAGTTCAGCGCTTCTGCTGGAACTCAGAGAAGAATCTTATGGCTTGGAGCTGAAGTCTAAAAGACGATGAGGATACAACAAGAATGCAAAGGAACCTATAATGACAAAGAGCATTATAGAGAAGACATATTTCAGCTGTCTGTCATACTACAACGTACAGTCTTTCGAATCATCCCCTACCTTCTTTCTCTCTGTGATGTGTGTGTGTGTGTGTGTGTGTGTGTGTGTGTGTGTGTGTGTGTGTGTGTGTGTGCGTGCGCGCGCGCGCGCGTTTGTGTACGTGTGTGTGTGTGTGTGTGTGTGTGTGTGTGTGTGGCGCGCGCGCGCGCGTGTGTGTGTGCGTTTGTGAATGCCTTCCCCCTTCTACTGTTACTTCTTCCTCCTGGGCTCCCCCACTCCTCTCTCTCTCTCTCTCTCTCTCTCTCTCTCTCTCTCTCTCTCTCTCTCGTTCACGTCGCTCGCTCGCTCTCTTAATACAAGCACAGGAACTGGCGTAGTTGTTCCATCCTGTTTCATTGGTGTGCCCAAGGGGCACCACTGATTGTCATAGAGACAGAACGTCATGACTTCCTAGTGGGGCAATGATATAGAGAGTTGCCATCGACTAATTTTTGCTTTCCTTCTGCGCGTTACCAATGTGCGGACCCCCCCCCCCCCCCCCCCCCCCCCCCCCGACCTCACTTCCTCAATGACCCTTCACTCACGTCTCCCTTCTCTTCCACCCAATTAAGAGGTAGGGGTGCAGTAACAGGGTACCCCCAGAGGCAAGTTGTTCGGGCAGGAACAGAATCACCAGCCTGTGTACTCACACCGAACAAATTATGAACCATCTCACCAGCCTCAGCAGCCACACGGGGATGCTGTGGTGTTTAGCAGTCGCAGTCGCATGACTAGAAGCTCGCTCTCTCTCTCTCTCTCTCTCTCTCTCTCTCTCTCTCTCTCTCTCTCTCTCTCTCTCTCTCTCTCTCTCTCTCTCAGAGTAGGACGAAACTCTATTGAGAGCTTGACAGATTAAGGTCTTCAGAGAAGAACCTCCCCCCCCCCCCTCCCCCCCCTCCCCCAACAGACAAGTGTTTTGGCCCTGAACTCTTTACACTCTTAAGGGGCCGGGGACGCATCCGCTGCTCCAACTTCTGTGGCGAGGACCCGGACCTGGAGACTAGATTCCCTCAGGCTGCTCCATGGACTGGCATGCCTCTCAGTCTTGTAGAGATGCGCTTGCTCCGTTCTGTTTTCGTATGGCACAGTGAGTTCGATCAGAATCACTTACCACCGTGGTGGGATTTGCTCCATTTGAGGGTCAGGTCCTACTAGTGATGAGCGTGTTTAGGGCGTTGGCAGGTATGCCAGCACAAAAGAGTAGGCATTCGTCTACTCAGCGGAGTAAACCATTCAGTGACTAGGCTTACCACCCTCTGCAACCCACCACCTCAGTGACTAGGCTTACCACCCTCTGCAACCCACCACCTCAGTGACTAGGCTTACCACCCTCTGCAACCCACCACCTCAGTGACTAGGCTTACCACCCTCTGCAACCCACCACCTCAGTGACTAGGCTTACCACCCTCTGCAACCCACCACCTCAGTGACTAGGCTTACCACCCTCTGCAACCCACCACCTCAGTAGCGGAGAGGGGAGGAAAAGGAGATGGGAAGAGAGGCGGTTAGTGGTGGAGTTGTACGTGGGGCGAGGAGATGAAAGGAGGCAGGTGTGTGTGTGTGTGTGTGTGTGTGTGTGTGTGTGTGTGTGTGTGTGTGTGTGTGTGTGTGTGTGTTGTGTTGTGTTGTGTTGTATGTGTGTGTGTGTGTGTGTGTTCTGTTGTGTTGTGTGTGTGTGTGTGTGTGTGTGTGTGTGTGTGTGTGTGTGTGTGTGTGTGCATTGAATTGTGTGTGTGTGTGTGTGTGTGTGTGTGTGTGTGTGTGTGTGTGTGTTGTGTTGTGTGTGTGTTGTGTTGTGTGTGTGTGTGTGTGTGTGTGTGTGTGTGTGTTGTGTGTGTGTGTGGTGTTGTGTTGTGTTGTGTGTGTGTGTGTTTGTTGTGTTGTTGCTGTTGTTCTGTTTTACGTCTTTCCACATTACGTGATATTAGACGGAAAAAAGGGGAGGGGGGGCGGGGAGGGAGGGGGAGGGGTAAAAAACGGTTAACACTATGAGGTACAATAACTAACTTATCTACAGCAATAACACAAAAGTAGAAAATCCACTTAATCAAAGACTGAAAAAAAAAAAAAACCCACACAAAAAACATCGAAACATGTAACTCTTCTGTCTCATCGCACCACTGACTGTTATATGTTATAAATATTTGCCAATTGGACTTTTAGCTAAGTGCAAAAAGAAAAGATACGTTTCACTTGCTGACAGTGACCGGAAAAATTTTGACTAGGCTGTACAGACGTATTTGGAATGAATTTTTTCATTAAGTTACACAAAATAATGTGATCAGTTGATATGCTATGACCACATATACAATGTATATTTTTGACATACTTTGTTTTAAAACAATCCAATTTCCATCTACAGATCAAGGAACTTATCTGTCGTCTACGATAAATGTTTTGACCATACTTACTTAACATTTCATGAATACTTCTCATTTCATCGTGTAAACCAAAACACCCAGTTTCTCTTTCTATCAAATGAAAATTAGAAAATTGTACTTTCTCTGCCAAAGTATAGCACTCTTGCATTGACATAGAGAAGTTCAAAAAATCCGAATCTGATGATCGTTTTGCTCCTCTCTTTGCCAGAACATCAACCTTTTCATTATAGTATAACCCACAGTGGGAGGGCACCCAAAGAAATGTTATTTCAGTGTCTCTGGCTGAGAGGAAGTGTACTAAATTATTTATTTCAGTGATCATCTCAGGTCGAACTTTTAATCTAAAATTCTTCATTGCAGTAAGAACTGACTTGGAATCTACGCATAAAACAACTTTAAATAAATTTTGAGGGTAATCAATAACACACTTTAAAGCCATAATTATAGCAGTTAACTCAGCAGTGAATATAGATTTGTTTTTTCCAAGATAATAGGACTTTTCTTCGTTAAGACCTGGGATAATGTATGCTGCACCTGCATGTTCATTGATTAATGACCCATCAGTGTATATCTTAAAATGTTTGGAATAGTGATCATGCAAATGCATTTTTATATTGGATAATAACAAATTAGTATTTTCAGCCTTTGTTAAATCTGTATGGTCAATATCAAAACGTGCTCGTATTAGTTTCCATGGGGGGATAGGAGACACAATAGATCTTTTTGCAATAGATGTTAGTTTAATATCTGAGGATTCTAAAATCGAGGAAGTATATGTTCTTAGAGTCGTTTGAGATGATATATTTTTAGCCCTTTTGGGAAAATCAATGTCCGATTTAATATTTATTTCAGGGCCTATATTGTTATCTATAGTAGAACTTCTTATAACAAATTTGGTGCATGCAAGATTCCTATATTCTTCCAGTGGTAATCTCCCAGCAGCACTGTATGCTTTTGTACAAGAGGCATGGACTGGTAGTCCCATGGCTATCTTATATGCTTTGGAATCAATACTTTGAAGTTTTTTCAGTAAGTATTTGGGTGCACTGAAGAACACCTCTTGTGCATACGTTAATTTTGATCTAACCAGTGCAGTAGAAAGGTGCAAAAGAGCAACTGTGTTCTGAGCCCAAGCATGCTTGCTAATAATCTTTAATAGATTTAAACTTTTTCGAGCTTTTGTTAGAATATGCTCTATATGAAAATTCCATGACAACTTTGATGTTAAATTTACTCCAAGGAATTTCACTATTTTGGTATATTTGATGGTATGCCGTTGACGTGAAATGAAGGCATATTAACTGGATCAGATCCAGTATTAAATAACATCATGTGTGTTTTTTTCAGTTGATATTTGCAAACCATTTTCAGTCATGTAAGCAGAAAAGGTGTTTAATTCTTTTTGATATAACTTTTTAATATAGTTTTGTGATCTGACAGATGTACATTTTTTTAATGTCACTTTCATCCATATGCATATGTCATCTGCATATTGGGCTAGTTCTATATTTTTAGTAATTTTTGTGGGTAAATCGTACATAAGAATACTAAAAAGTAAAGGGGCAATGACAGACCCCTGAGGAATGCCCATGTGTAATTTCCTTCTCGTAGAATAGGAGTTCCCTACCTTCGTTCTAATATATCTGTTTTCTAAGAAGTCTTTAAGAAACTCATAAATGTTTCCTGATAATCCAATCTCTTTAAGTTTATAAAGCAAACGAGAGTGCCATACTTGATCGTAAGCTTTGGTGATATCAAAAAAGGTTGCCAGTAAACATTTTCTCCTGGAAAACTGATGTTTAATTTGAGTAGTAAGTTTGACCAAGTGTTCAATAGCACTTCTTCCCTTTCGAAAACCTGCTTGGTTCGTTGGGATAACTCTGTTCTTTTCACAAACGTAGTTTAGCCTATTCAAAACAATTGTTTCATAAAGTTTACAGACATGAGAAGTTAATGAAATAGGTCTGTAACTATCTATTCTTTCTTTCAGTTTACCTTCCTTGTGAATCGGTACTATTACTGATTCTTTCCATATTTGTGGCAAAAGACCTGAACTCCAGCATTTTTTAAATATACTAAGTAAAATGCTTATCCATTTGTCTGGAAAATGTTTAATCATTTCATTAGAAATGGCGTCAATCCCAACAGCTGTTTTTTATTTGGTAGAGAATCTATGGCGTCTTTCAGCTCTTGTAATGTAATTGGGGCGTTGATGTCGCTTGTGTCATTATCAGATACATCATTAAAGACATGTGCAGATTCTTTATCCTCTCTGAGTGTGTGTGTGTGTGTGTGTGTGTGTGTGTGTGTGTGTGTGTGTGTGTGTGTGTGTGTGTGTGTGTGCATTGAATTGTGTGTGTGTGCTGTGTGTGTGTGTGTGTGTGTGTGTGTGTGTGTGTGTGTGTGTGTGCGTGCGTGCGTGCGAGCGCGCGCGCGCGCGCGCGCGCGCGCGTGTGTGTGTGTGTGTGTGTGTGTGTGTGTGTGTGTGTGTGTGTGTGTGTGTGTGTGTGTGTGTGTGTGCGTTCGCGCGTGCTTACTTGCCTGCGTGTGTGCGTGCGTGCGTGCGTGCGTTGGTGTGTGTGTGTGTGTGTGTGTGTGTGTGTGTGTGTGTGTGTGTGTGTGTGTGTGTGTGTGTCCTTGTGTGTGTCCTTGTGTGTGTGTATTTGTGTGTGTTTGTGCGTCCGTGCGAGCGTGTGTGCGTTCGTGCGTGCTTACTTGCCTGCGTGTGTGCGTGCGTGCGAGTGTGTGTGTGTGTGTGTGTGTGTGTGTGTGTGTGGTGTGTGTGTGTGTGTGTGTGGGGTGGTTGGGGGGGGGGGGGGGGGGGGGGAGGGGAAGGCAGAAGGGAGTGCGGTGGCGAAACTGAAGCCCCAGCTGCACACCAAAAATGAATAGGCCAAGGCCTGGTTTAAGGAGTCGTGTAGTTATAAGCTGGTGCAATTAAATTGTATTGATAATTTTTTTTTTATCGTATCTGAAAGTTGATTCTCCTCATTTTCTTTCATATGGGCTAATGAAGGCACAAGGCACAAGGAAGAAGTGCATGTTCCAAGCAGACAGATTCAAATCAAAGGAATGGGACTGTTTCGGCGCTTCCAGCTGACAAATACAGGGTCACGGGTGAGTGCAAAAGTCCCTGAAAAAATGTGTCGTCCAATAGGGGGAAGGGCATGTATCAAAGACTTTGTGATTTTATCGGTGAACACCCCCCCCCCCCCCCCAAACAAGGGAAGTAATTGGACGGGAGTTCGTTCTTTCGATCAATTATCATTCAACACAAAATACTGGCTCAAATTTATGGTGCCTCCCCCCCCTTCCCCCCCCCCCCCCCCCCAAATAGCAAAAAAAAACACAGAAACAATAAAACAACACCCCCCCCCCGAAAAACAAACAAACAAACAAACAAACACCCCCCCCCCCCCCATTTCCTGTGTTGCCCGCCAGGCGCTTAGAGTACCGCTTCAAAGACTGATACCGATAGATTGATAGGGACTTGAACCATGAACAGGGCATGGTTAGCCCGGTCTCCGTTGCAGGACACGACTTCAGACTAACAACACAACTTGGGTACGTGACTGTGTTAGAGGAGGAGAGTTGAGGAAGGGGTAAGGGGGTACACAAGGGGGGAAAGGAGGGGAGTCGGAAGTGGAAAGATGAAAATGTGGATGTGTGGTGGGGGGAGGGGGGGGGGGGGGAATCGAGGTGAAGGGCATGAGATTTTAAGCCATATAGACAGAATAACAGAGCAGAGAATGGAGGGGGAGGGGGGGGGGGGGGATTTTGAGATAGGCACGCAATTATTTGTGTTTATGTGGAGTGTGTGTGTGTGGTGTGTGTGAGTGTGTGTGTGTGTGTGTGTGTGGGTGTGTGTGTGTATGCGCGCGCGCGTGACTGCGTGCGTGCGAGTCCGCGCGCGTGAGTGCGTGCGCGTGTACGTGAGAGAGAGAGAGAGAGAGAGAGGAGAGAGAGAGAGAAAAGAGAGAGAAGAGAGAGAGAGAGAGAGAGAGAGAGAAGAGAGGAGAGAGAGAGAGAACACGCCTATCGTATCTTTTCTTCCATTGGCCACTCAAAAAAGGCAGCCAATAGAGCAATTGCCCATCAATCCATCAATCAGTAAACTAATCAGCCAATCATCACTTAAATCAGTCAGTCATCACTCAGTCACTCTGCCATTATTAATCAGCCAATCGATGAGACAGTTCACATGTCTAAATACGTGCATTGTGGCTCAAGTCAACAAGCAAGAAAAATGTGTTAATTTATTTCTGTTTGGGAATTCAACACCGTATCCACAACAGTCAGGATGATGATCGACACATATGTACATGGTTCACGTGGGACTAGATGAATAAAATTCCATATAAATAAACTAACAGAGAAATAAACACCATTCTTTCACCAATCCGAAAAAAAGGGCCATCGCCACAGCGCTGATTCAAACAACTGTTTATGTTAAACAAAGCAAAATCCAAACGACCTCACTCCAAGCCACCTGTCCTAACCCCACCCCCCACACCCACCACTCGTCCATCATAATTCATCCTCCTTTCTAAGAAAACAACGTAATAAAAAAAAGGCTGACTGATACTTGATTCAGTAAAAACAACAACAAATATATGATATATATATATATTATTTATATATATATATATCATATATATATTATATATATGTATATATTTTATTGATATATATATATATATATATATTAAAAAACAGAGAGTTTAAAAAACCATACTGACATGATAAAAATGATTTCAACAAATAATCTCGCGCTTTAAATGCCTTCCTCAGTGCCAAATGTGAATTGATATATATATATTGATATATGTGTGTGTGTGTGTGTGTGTGTGTGTGTGTGAAAGAATTATGTAAAATTCTGCCTTCAAGAATAACTAAAACATTAATTCACGCGCCGACACAAAAATGTATTAAAATTATATTTAAAAAAAAATCAAAACGCCAAACAAACACGCAGTGCATGGGTGTGTGTGTGTGTGTGTGTGTGTGTGTGCGATGGTGGGGGGGGGGGGGGGGGGGGGGGGGGGGGGTAATGATCCAGTGTGGGAAACGAAACGTAAGGTAGACAATTTGAAGAAGTATGGTGTTGGTCCGTTTATTTTGAATTTGCTCCTTGAACCATACCTCGTTCCTTTCGTTTTTCGCTGTGTTGTCTCGGACTTTGGCATTCTTGCTGACAGATGTTGGTAGAACAGAGTGTATGTGATGCCTACTTTTGTCCGTGTGTACGTAACAAGGAAAGGATGAGGGGGATGGGGGGGGGGGTGGGGGGGAGAGGGAGGGGTAGGATATGGGACGTCAGGGGTATGTAGGGAAAGCATGGAGGGAGGAGTGATAGAAAAGGGGGGGGGGGGAGGGGGGGGGGCGGGGGCTGACGCTTGACGAAGGGTAGGGGTGGGGGAGGGGGCTGCGAAGGACACAAGGGAAAATGAAAGTGAATTGAAAGCGAAGGAGGTGCCTGAAAATCAGGAGGCCCCAAAAGGCCAAAACAACCAACCACCTTAAAAAAAAAAAATTAATAACAAAATAAATTAAAATAAATAAAAAAAGAAGAAAGATTGAAAAATGGAAGCCACATAAACACCAATAAAGGTAATGGCACTTCTCCTTTATTTAACCTTTTTTCAAGCCAACACTGGCCAACTGACGAACAAAACTCTCAGATTTTTTTATTGTTGTGTATTAAGCTGAGACCGAGTTCTGGAAAAGTGTTCCACATAGAAAAAAGGAGTTCACTGTAAAAAAAAAAAGTTCACTGATGGAGGGGGGGGGGGGGGGGGGCGGGGGGGGGGATGGGCGGAATGGAAGGAAGGAAAATTGGAGGGGCGGCATGGGGAAAAAAGGGAGGGATACAAAAAAAAAAAAAAAAGGTGTTGGGAAACTGGCGGAAGGAAAAGGGCATGGGTGGTGGTGGTGGTGGTGGTGGTGTTGGGATGGTGCGAGGGTGAACAGTGGATTCTTGCGAGCGCCGAGGGTAAGGCTGGGCATGTACCCGCATTGGCGTGTGTATGTGTGTATTCATGTCTGTAGATGAATGAAGGATAAGGAACGTTTGTCCCAAACGTAAATCGAGCATTGCATCGATGGAATACTTAAATATCCATTTTGAAAAAATAAAGGAAAAAAGAAAAAGCAAATAAAACAGCATCGTATAACTGAATCGACAAAAACAGAAAACAAATTCAATGTAAAATTCAATAATTTAAACAAAAAAATGAATGGCTAAATATATAGCTGAATGCCTAACAAATACCTAGATAGATAATATCATAAATAAATAAATATAAAATAAATGAACACACATAACAGCAATGAAATAAAGGATGATAGATAGATAGATAGATAGATAGATAGATAGATAGATAGATATATAATAAATAAAATAAATAAATAAAATAAATATGATACTCAGCTGAATCTTCATATCTGAAAAAACCAACAACAAGTAATAGACAATGAGTTACTAAACGCAAGCAGATGAAATAGAACTGTATGTCGCGAAAGTAGTTGCAGCGAAGGCAAAAAAAGCAACACAGATATCCATAACGACATTGCTTGATAAGGGACGCTACTCAGACGCACTCAAACCACCCTGCTGTCATGAAAATCGCGCTTCTCTATTTTGAATAATGTTGTTTGCGTGTTTTTTTTGTTTGTTTTGGCTTGTTTGGGAGGGGGTCGGGGAGATTGGGGGGGGGGGGGAGGGGGTTAGGGTTGGGGGAGGGATGGGAGGATAGGCGGATTACGTTTGAATCTAGGAAGCCTGTAAGCTGAATTCTGTTTCCTATAAAGCAGCCTTGAACTATTTGATGACGACTTCTACAAGTTGTTGGGGAATGCGTGGGTGGACCATGGGCAAACTGGACAAACATACTAAACACAGATAGATATTAAATTCCCTCTGTCTTGTCTCCTCTGTCTCTGTTGACTGTCTGTCTGTTCTCTCTCTCTCTCCTCTTCTCTTCTCTCTCTTCTCTCTCTCTCTGATGCTTCTTTCTCTTTCCGCGTAGAAATATAATTTACTACGCGCGCCGTCGAGCGCGTGCGGCGCCTGTGTGTGTGGGTGTGTGTGTGTGTGTGTGTGTGTGTGTGTGTGTGTGCTTGTGTGTGTAGTGTGTGTGTGTGCGTGCGCGCGGTGTGTGTGTGTGTGTGTGTGTGTGTGTGTGATGTGCGTGTGTGTGTGTTTGTGTGTGGGTGTGTGTGTGTGACAAACACTTTTAATGTGTATGCATGTTGTGTTCTTTAAATGCTCGTATGGATCATCATGTTCTTGTTACAGTCTTGATTATGTAACGTGATGCAATTTTAGTATCCTCTATCTCTGTAAGGATACTACTATCCAAAACGAATTTTTCGTTATGGTGTTATCAATTAGGAATGATAAGACTCTCTCTCTCTCTCTTCTCTTCTCTCTTCTTCTCTCTCTCTCTCTCAGTGTAAGGGAAAATAATGAAACAGAACAAAACAAATACCCCCCCCCCCCCCCCCCCCCCCCCCCCCCCCCAAAAAAAAAAAAAAAAAAAAAAAAAAAAAAACCACCCTATTAAAACTTAAATAGTTATTGAGTACTTCATATTACTCTCTGATAATGACAAAAAATGTTCACAGACAAAACACGAAGAAATGGTTCAACAAGTCCATCACTGACTATTCAAACGAGCTCCATGAATAGGGTCACAAAACAGAATTTTGCTGGCCTTTAGCATGGACAAAATATGCACATATTTATTGATACTCTGTTCGAAAAAGTGACATGTATGCTCTTAAGTAGGATAAACGGATTCATTGTCTACATGTAGGTTGTCGTATGGCAGAAAGTAATTATACACAAATTAGTTTGATGACTGGATGCTTTCATCTAAGTACACAACAATGTGGATCACACGTTAAAAAAAAAGGAGGAAACAAGCATTATATCGCAGTGGTAGATAATTCTGCCTAACTAATGCTTTCCCCGAAAAGCAGGTGTGCAATACCTTGTATGTTTTTTTGAGTTTTCAAAAACCAACCCAAAAATGCCACCTAAGAAGCAAAAGAAAATCACGAAAGAGCAAAACAAGCTACATTTTCTTGTGAAAAGTGAAAATATAAAAAGATAACCTTAAAGACACAAGTGCGAGGGCCGTTTAGGAATGAATCGCAAGGGACTTATACAATGAAAATAATAATTCCAAGGATAATACCCAGCACCATTCCAGCAACTTACAGAACAGCTTGGTGTTGCAATGACTGCAAGAAATATTGAATTATAAACAAAGCTTGCTCTTTGTCTTAGATTGAAGAAATAGGGGGAAACAAGCATTCAATCTGCCCGTGGTAGATAATTTCTGCATAACTAACAGTATGTGCTTGAGTGGGTAAAGGGGGGAAAAATTATATATATATATATATATATATATTTATAATATATTTTAGTTTTATTTATATATTATATAAAGAGAGAGAGAGAGAGGGAGAGGAGAGAGAGGGGAGGAGGAGAGGAGAGAGAGACAGATATACATACACATATCACCAGACCACACGCGCACCTGCGCGCAACAGAGGAAATAAATGATAATGATGAAAACTGAACACCTGCTACGTGAGGAGATATCGTGTATAAATAAAGACATACACAGATGTTGGCTGAGGTTCCGCAACTGGGGGACATCATCACCTTCACCTAGGGACTCTGATCAATGGGAGACATCCAAACACCTTCACCTAGGGACTCTGATCAACTGGGAGACATTTATCACCTTTACTGGGGACCCCTGATCAACTGGGAGACATCATTCCCCCTTTACTAGGGACCTCTGATCAACTGGGAGACATCATCACCTTCACCTAGGGACCTCTGATCAATGGGAGACATCATTTACCTTCACCTAGGGACTTGATCAAATGGGAGACATCTCACCTTCACCTGGGGACCCCTGGATCAACTGGGAGACATCATCACCTTCCCTAGAGACCTCTGTATCAAATGGGAGACGTCATCCCATCACCTAGGACCCTTTATCAACTGGGAGACGTCATCACCCTTTACCCAGGGACCCCTGATCAACTGGGAGACGTCATCACTTCACCTAGGGACCTCTGATCAACTGGGGACGTCATCACCTTCACCTAGGGACCTTGATCAAATGGTTAGAAGATTAGGCCGCGGGGACGGTTGTGATTTCGAATTTTGCATGGGGTCAGATTTTATTGGCTTCAACCAATCTCTGCCGCCCCCCTTCTCCCCCCCCCCCCCCCCCCCCCCCCCCCCCCCCCCCCCCCCCCCCCCCCCCCACCCCCCCCCACCCCCCCAAAACGCAACAAATTCAAAGGGGGCCCCCCCCCCCCCCCCCCCCCCCCCCCCCCCTTTTGCTTCCCCCGCCGGTAATCCTGGGTTTGCAGAGGAGTTGGGGGTAGGGGATTTTTGAACCTTTCCCCCACCCCACCCCCCCCAAAAAAAACCGGGGGCTTTAAATGTGTTAAAAATTGGTTTAACCCCCTTTTGGGGTTTCCCGGGGGGGAAAGGGTGGCCTTTTTGGGGGCTGGGAAACATACATTACCTTACCCGTATAACTAAGCCCTTACACTGGGGGAAACGTGGGGCAACGATAAGCGGTATTTAATAGACAGTAAAAAGTCCATGATTTTTTTTGGTAAGAGTCGCCCCCCCCCCAAGGTTCGTCACATTTGGGGGTGGGGGCTGCTACCTGGGATTTGCCACGGGCCCCGGGACGGCCCGTATATGCCCCACTCCCTTAAGGTGCGGGTCAGTGCTTTTTCAGACGAGCTTGAGAGCCCCTTTGGACCAGGACAGAAAAAGTCGTTTCAGAGCGAGGTGCCGCAGGGGGAAAATTAAAAAAATTTTCAAAGGGTTTTTAAGAAATTCCCGGTTAACAGGGACAAACAAAATTACAAGACAAAGACGACGCGTTTCGACCTCTTAGGTCTTCTTTAGCAAGATAAGCGTTCAGGAAAAAGGCAACGACGGGGGAAAAAATTATCTTCTCGTATCATTCATCTTATTTCGTTACATTATCATTTTTTATTTTTATTCTTTATTATTATTATTTTTATTTTTTTTTTCATTGCCCTTTTAAAATCGCATCGTCTCTTCCAGGCTTCGTTTTATTCAAACGCCCATCTTGCGCCGAAATTTTAGCAGTAAAGTGCTTTGTCGTTCTTCGTTTTCACGTTGTTTTAAACTAACCTGAAAAAGACCCAATAGGTCGAAAGCCGGGTGTTTTGTATTTAATTTGTTTGTCCCGTTAACCCCGGGATGTTTTAATTGTTCCCCTTTTAAAAACTTTGACAGGGAAGGCTGACCGTATGACCCAAGAATTGGACGGTTCGTCAGGCTCTGCAGAAAAAAAAGGGCATTTGCAGGGAATTGAGAGCGGGGGGAAGCTGGGTTTTATTTTAGGTTTTGTTTTTCCTGTGGAAGACGTGTATCAAATTAAGACGGGGAAGTTAAACCCCGTGTTTTCCCCCCCCCCCCCCCCCCCCCCCCCCCCCCCCCCCCCCCCAAAAACCCCCCCCCCCCCCCCCCCCCCCCCCCAAAAACCCCCCCCCCCAAACCCCCCCCCCCCCGGCCAAAACCCCCCCCCCCCCCCCCCCCCCCCCCCCCCCCCCCCCCCCCCCCCCCCCCTGGTTTTTGGAAGAAAATGGAAAAAAAAAAAAAAAGCTTTGTTTTTTGGTGTTGTCTGAAAAAAAAAAAAACTTTAATAAAATTTATATGTTAATAAAAAAAGGTGTTCCTTTTAAAAAGTTTTTAAAATTGTTTTGTAAGTGGACATTAAAATTTAATATATACATTTACATGAAAGAAATACTTCTAACATACTGATAATAATGTGTGTATGTGTTAAAAAAGAAAAATTCTAAAAATCAATATTTGATTAACTTCTACTATATATCTGCTGCTGCTGTGCTACTACTACTACTTCTACTATATACTACTTTCTTTATACTACTACTTTACAACTATATACTACTTCATAAGTAATAAATTAAAAACAATGGTGATTAAGTAATGTTTAAAGATGATTATCTGTTGATGCAAAAAATGATGTAGAATGACGTGATGTGAAGATGATGAGATGGATGTGATGGGATGACGATGTGGCGGTGGTGGTGGTGCTGTGTGCAAAAATTAATGGTAAAAAAACGCAACAACAATTAATAATAATTATAATTTTTGGGTAATAATAATAAAAAAAAATGATAATAATAACAACAAAAATGATTTTCAATAATAAAAATGATGATGATG
>CM031595.1:168794467-168796967 GCA_018398815.1 Conus ventricosus
AGCCATTCTCACACTTAAACTAGAATGGCATTTGAAAGGGTTAATCGCCATTACTTTTGCACGTTGTAGATCCTTTCTATAAGTGTGGCTTTCAAAAGCAGCTATTCTCGTTCTTAACCTAGAATGGAACTTGAAAGGGTTAATCCTCACTCACTACTTTTGCACGTTTGTAGATCCTTTCTGTAACTGTGCCTTTCTGCAGATCCCTTCTATCGTTACGGCTTTCAAAAACAACCACTCTCACTCTAAACCAGAATGCAACACAAAACTATTATCCGTCAAGGGAAATAATAAAATTTTCAGGATTGAAAGATTTACTTCCCATGTGCTTTTCTCGTCGTAATACGGCACTTTATATGTACTTTTTAATGACAGGATATTGAAAATACAAAATGTCTACTCTGATACCGCAAGAAAGTTTGCATCTTCCATGTAAACATATTACTTCATATATGGTTACGAGGTCGAAAGCAGTAATTTCACATTGTTAACGTTCAGTAAAGAATCAATCGTCATCTCACAGAACTGATCCTGGATCCGCTTTTTAAAAAATTCCGGATCCGCACCAACATTTAAGTGGTTCGTCACTATGCCAGGCGCCATCTTTTCGCTAAGTTTCGTTCGTTTCGCTTCAGTAGTTTGTGCGTAATCTTCCTAACATACAAACAAGCAGACACGTTGAAAGTGTATCTCATTTGATGGAGGTATGTGTGGTGAGAATCCATCATAGCAGTCTATAAAAATGTACTAGTGAACTGGCCTCACTCTGTGGCCTCCGTCAACATTAATAACTCATACTTCCATCAGTGCCAGCGTAAACAGAACGTTCCAAACAAATATGTGTGTCGGCATGCAAGAACATTTTGCTTTGCTGTGATGTGTCTGAATTAAACATGACAAAAGAACGAATGCAAGCAGGAAGCGAGTCATGGATAAAATTAAGAAATTAGAAATGAAAAAAAATCTATCTATCTATCTATCTATCTATCTATCTATCTATCTATCTATCTATCTAAAAAAAAGATTCGTTCTGTCTGTCTGTCTGTATGTATATATAAATGTGGTGTGTGTGTGTGTGTGTGTGTGTGTGTGTGTGTGTGTGTGTGTGTGTGTGTGTGTGTGTGTGTGTGCGTGCGTGTGCGTGCGCGTGCGCGCGTGCATGTGTGTGTTTGTGTATTCCCTGTGCTGTTTGTATGCATTGTGTACATAAGTGCGCATGCGCGATGATGCATACGTGTGTACCTTGCTCACCCATGTCTGTTCGTATGTGTGCAGACATTGAGCTCACTCGGTTGTCACAAGTGAGTCAGTTTACTTAAAATTTTGCCATGTATTTGCATTTATGAACTGTTTTATACAGCTGCGATGGTTCCTGTTTCTATAGTGCGATTGTAACGGTATAGTGTTGTGTACACGTAACAGATGACTCTTGTAAATAAGAAATAATTTTACATCGATCAGGCGGATTGGGTCGTTACAGCCGAGATAGCAATACGGACGTAGTTATTGCCTTCTTTATCAATGTGTCAAAATACTGGAAAATAGAATCAGTTTCTATAACTCCTTGAATGTTTGGACTCGTAGAAAAAGGATGTGGTAGTGAAACGAACCAGATGTGCTCTAAACAGAAGTACAGATAGACGGACGGACAGGTAGACAGAGAAGCATAAATGCCGTGAAAACATATTTTTTTTTGAAACACATGCATACTTGGATTCCAAGGAAAAGGTGTGGGGGGAAGGGAGGAGGAATTGGTCGGGGCTGGTGGTGAGGACTGGGGAGACACCGGAGGTGAATGTGGAGAGGGAAAAGAGTAAGTGTGGGGGTGGGGTGATGGAATATATGCCTTTCTCCTAGATCAATTTCTTGTGCCTCTGTTCTACTTCATCTTCTGTTGTTGTTGTTATTGTTGTTTTGTTGTTGTTTTGTTGTTGTTTTATTGTTGGTGTTGTTTTGTTGTTTTGTTTTGTGTTTTTTTTTTTCCGTTTTTATGACAAGTATTTTTTGTCATAGTTCTTGCCTGTTCCCCCCCCCCCCCCCCCCCCCCCCCCCCCCCCCCCCCCCCCCCCCGCTTTTTCAGTCTGTAAAAAAGATCCAAGACATACCCTCCGAACTGCATCTACAACTGTCGTCGACATGACTGACTGTCTAGCTGTTGTTTCTCCGTCTGCTTTTCTGTCTTCTTCATTCTTCTTCTTCTATATGTTCTCTGTCCTCCATCCCGCCTCCTCTTCACTCTATTTCGCGGGTTTTTTTCCCACAAGTCAGTCCCTCCTCTTCAATACGGCTGTCTTCTTATTCTCCTGACTTCATCACAGAAGCCCAACTTGTTGAAATTCTCTTGTCCACTGCGTCTTTTCCTTCATTTGCCAGAAAGATGAGATTCTCTCTCTCTCTCTCTCTCTCTCTCTCCTCTCTCTCTCTCTCTCTCTCTCTCTCTCTCTCTCTCTCTCTCTCTCCCTCTTCTCTCTCTCCGTCCGTCCGTCCGCCTCCCCCTCCC
>CM031595.1:168801967-168806967 GCA_018398815.1 Conus ventricosus
TTGTTGGTCAGTTTAGGAGGACAGTTCAGCTGTCATGGGACCCTGGTCCTGTCAGCAGCATGCTGTGTGGTCAGTTTAGGAGGACAGTTCAGCTGTCATGGGACCCTGGTCCTGTCAGCAGCATGCTGTGTGGTCAGTTTAGGAGGACAGTTCAGCTGTCATGGGACCCTGGTCCTGTCAGCAGCATGCTGTGTGGTCAGTTTAGGAGGACAGTTCAGCTGTCATGGGACTCTGGTCCTGTCAGCAGCATGCTGTGTGGTCAGTTTAGGAGGACAGTTCAGCTGTCATGGGACTCTGGTCCTGTCAGCAGCATGCTGTGTGGTCAGTTTAGGAGGACAGTTCAGCTGTCATGGGACCCTGGTCCTGTCAGCAGCAACGCTGTGTGGTCAGTTTAGGAGGACAGTTCAGCTGTCATGGGACCCTGGTCTGTCAGCAGCATGCTGTGTGGTCAGTTTAGGAGGACAGTTCAGCTGTCCATGGGACCCTGGTCCTGTCAGCAGCATGCTGTGTGGTCAGTTTAGGAGGACAGTTCAGCTGTCATGGGACCCTGGTCCTGTCAGCAGCATGCTGTGTGGTCAGTTTAGGAGGACAGTTCAGCTGTCATGGGACCCTGGTCCTGTCAGCAGCATGCTGTGTGGTCAGTTTAGGAGGACAGTTCAGCTGTCATGGGACCCTGGTCCTGTCAGCAGCATGCTGTGTGGTCAGTTTAGGAGGACAGTTCAGCTGTCATGGGACTCTGGTCCTGTCAGCAGCATGCTGTGTGGTCAGTTTAGGAGGACAGTTCAGCTGTCATGGGACTCTGGTCCTGTCAGCAGCATGCTGTGTGGTCAGTTTAGGAGGACAGTTCAGCTGTCATGGGACTCTGGTCCTGTCAGCAGCATGCTGTGTGGTCAGTTTAGGACAGTTCAGCTGTCATGGGACTCTGACTATACGGATACCAGACAATATTATTTTGTCCAGTCTGCATCCAGAAAAAAAATCACTTGATCCTCTTGTCTCAGCAAAGGGTAGATGTCTCTTGTCGGTATTGGAACTGCTGTTTCTTGTTTGCTGGGCCTTGGTGATTGTTTGGAAAAGGTTGGCTATCTGTTGTTTTTTTTTCCTTCAGTTCTTCAGCCAATGGGTCTGCTTGCTCGTAGCTGGTTCTCCGGCAGTGCGCTGGTACCCACTGAAGTACAACAATTACCCTGCAAGCACTGGGTAAATCAAAGCAGTGGGGACCGTGGAAATAGTATATGAACCAGTCACACGACAGCTTTGACAGCAGAAAGGGCATCAGAGAAGACAACAGCTTGAGCTAAACTTCTGGTCGAAGGTTAGGACACTGTTGTTGCAGCTTCACGGGAGAGGTGGTGGGGGGTGGGGTGGGGTGGTTCTCTCTCTTTGCGGAGTACTTGCCTGTTGGCATACCAAGCTCTTTTTCGCTATCTGTGTACCGCTTGAACATTCTGGCACTACCATTCTTAGTAACTCACATTACTGTGCCCTTCGTGAAGATATCTGTTCAGCTTCTGAGGGATGCTGACAGCACATGTGCTCTATGGCCGAGGCTTTTCATTGGGTGTCCTGAAGCCCGCCCCGCTTATGTTGAACTCCAGGGATGCTGGTGACCATGGATGGGAACTAGTTTCTCTCCATGATTGGCATCCGTCTGTCTCCAGAGACAATGGTGTTGCGCCGTGGATCAGTCAGTAGTGGAGGTGCAGCGCCTGCTGCGGCTGAAGAGGCTGATCCTTGAGCGGCAGACTCTGCTGCAGTTGCTGCAGGTCAAGTCTCGGTCATGACTGTGGGTGCCGATTCAAGTCTCTGCCGTTTCCGGCACATCCGTTCTTCCCACTGGGCCTCTCTCCTCTGCTCTGTTCGCTTGATGCCGACGGATGGGAACTGGATTCTCTTCCCTGATGACACACTAGCAGCTGTTAATAAGCTTTGCTTCGTGTTCCATCGTGACGCGTAGAGCTCTCTCCAGCCATTGTGACTGGTGAACCAAGGTTGTCTCTTTTCAGCTGTTTGTTTGGTGGTGTCTGCTGATTCTGCTGTTTATGAAGTAGTTGTTCAAACGTTTGACCTTCAAAGCTAGCAACAAGATCTTTGTTCCAATGAATGAATGCATCTTCTGTTTAACGCGTTTTCACCATAATTAGTGAAATTACACGGGAAAAAAAGGTCACACACACACACACACACACACACACACACACACACACACACACACACACACACACACACACACACATACACACTCACGCACACACACGCACACACACGCACACACACATATACACACAGATAACATAGAAAATATACGCGCACATACAAACACGCCTACCTATACATATACATATACAACTGCACTACATTTCATTGCAATATTAAATAATCGTAAAATTTAAAACCACATTGCAGTAGAACGCATACACTCAATATCCTTTGTCATATGCCATACACTTTAATTGATTGATTGTATTATACAGAATCAGCAGATAATCTGTACTCCAAAATGCACTGCTTGTCAAAATATAACATATTCAGAATCTGGCATTTAAAAGAATGTGTGGAATGGAAATAAATTCACCACACACACACACACACACACACACACACACACACACACACACACACACACACACACACACATACACACACACTGAACATTCTTAGAGTATTTTGTTTTCCAAGCATCAAACCTCATTCTATGTAATAAGCTAACAAGTATGCCTTGGTCCAGAAAGAACGGCTTTAAAACGACCAGTTTGAGTCCTACTTCTACAATGCACTGTGTAATGATGTCAGCTATTTCATTTTTTTCCTTCACACACACTAGAAAGAGCTAGCTCCTGTGGCTTGTTGGTGAAGCGCTTTGAGTAGTCTTTCTTTCAATGATATGTAGGCTAAAAACATATCTGCTGTGCTTTGTCATTCAGACGGCACTTCACTTCAAGAGCATAGTCACGTGGCTTGTATGGGAAATGAAATGGCACATCCGCGTGCAGACCCACAATACATCTGGTTTTAAAATGGGCGGATGAAATTTCCGGTTTCCGGTTTCCGTCTGGTCTCTCCATTACAGAATGGACATCATTTCTTGCTGAGTGCCCTATACATAAAGCTCTCCTGTTTTTTTATGCAATCTTGAAAAAAGAAATGTATAAGAGTTGAACAAGAAAAATGGGAAGAGAGACGGAGGGAGGGAGCGAAAGAGAGAGAGAGAGAGAGAGAGAGAGAGAGAGAGAGAGAGAGAGAGAGAGAGAGAGAGAGAGAGAGAGAAGCACACGGTGAAGCACACGGTGAAGCACACGGTGAAATTTAATGTGGGGCCATCGGTCCATACACATTCATCCGGTGACATCTATGAGCAGCAATTACGCAAAATGCAACATCAAGGAACAAAGTGGAGAGTTTAACGGAAGAAAAACGAAAAGTTAATTCATAAAATTTGTCATCGCTCCTTGGTCCCCCCTTACTGCAAAATTGTAATATCCTATAAACAATATCCTATAAACAATGCCTTATTTCCCTTCTTTTTTCTTCCCCCTTTTTTCATTATAATTATGTTAACAAACTCAATGTGGGCCTACAATGCAAATTGAGCCTTCATATCTATGGAGCCGTGTATTTAATGATATGTCATGGGAGAACAAAATTCAAATCTAGAGCAACCAACATAAGTCGACAATGAACATCAGCTAACAACCTACGACAATTGACTTGATTCACGATGGACTAGCAACAAGGGCCGTGTCATACAGCAACATAGGCAGACAAACAGGCAATGACCAAAATCTCATAATGTGTCGCGGATGGCGTACGCCATTGGCAACCATCAGGAGTGGTCACTCCATGCTGCAGCAACAAAGCTGGCCACAGAAACACCTTCAACAATTAACCCCTAGCCATATGGACTCGTCCAATGCTGATGAGCACAGCCCACGAAAGAAGTTGCAAGGCAAACCAACAACAGATTCCACATGTACCTAAAAAGCATCATCACACATAGCACATTCTGTATACAATTTACTGCATGCATACATGGAACATCATTGTACAGAGAGAGAGAGAGAGAGAGAGAGAGAGAGAGAGAGAGAGAGAGAGAGAGAGAGAGAGAGAGAGAGAGAGAGAGAGAGTGAGAGAGAGAGAGAGAGAGAGAGAGAGAGAGAGAGAGAGAGAGAGAGAGAGAGAGAGAGAGAGAAGTGGGTGGATGGAGGGTGTAGGAAGATACAGGCAGTTTCTATTAAACTGAGGGACGGTTTTCAATTCCAGGGTAGCCAACAGGAAAATGACAAAACCAAGACAGGCATGACACCAGACGAACCCCCGATATAGAGGACATCTCAGAGAGAAGAAACCTTCAAAGACTCCTCTCTATGGGATCTATGAGAGAAGAGGTGATAGGTCCACACGTCTATATTTGTGTGAACTGAAGGGTTTTTTTTCACGGGTCTTTTATTTGATGAATTAATGTGGGTATGTCAGCTTTGAAAGCTATAGACACGTAAAGACTGAAGCAAAGTTTATATCTATCTATGCGCACATGCGCGAGTACACACACACACACACACACACACACACACACACACACACACACACACACACACACACACACACAAGAATGAACCATGACTTCCCTTCTCCGTAAAGAACGTTGTCTACAACAATGTGAAATAGGCAGGATGGAAGTCGAAGGAGGGGAGTAGGGGTGGGTAGGGGGTGGGTTGGGGGTGGGGGTGGCGGAGGGGGCTGTTGATCAGAAATGGTAACTGGTCTCTCATAAAAAAGCGACAGTTTGACTTCCTCTGCTTCAGTTTCAAAACGGAGTGACTCAGGGAGGTAAATGGCGCAAAAGCCAGAAAGAGAGTGGGCTAGTTACCGCCAAGGACACAGACAAACATAGCACAGGACAAGACGCAATGCATTTCGACCTCTTGGGTCTTCTTCAGGCGAGAACAGATAACATTTAGAACAGTGAAGATGAAGAAAGAAAGAAAAAAAAAAGAGACACT
>CM031595.1:168811967-168814467 GCA_018398815.1 Conus ventricosus
AGAGAGAGAGAGAGAAGACAGAGAGAGAGACAGAGAGAGACAGAGGAGACACAGATAGAGAAAGATCGTTACAATCCATGATCCTTTCTCCTCGACAGACTCCCAAGTGTGGCCCCACTTACAATTCTGTGCACATCCCTTTTGAATCTATGAACAAAAGTTGAATCGTGGAGGCTTAATTTGAACCTCTCTACTTTCAAAACCCGTGCTTATGGAGAGAGAGAGAGAGAGAGAGAGAGGCGAGATATAGCGAGAGAGAGAGAGAGAGAGAGAGAGAGAGAGAGATAGAGAAGAGAAAGAGAGAGAGAGAACCAGGAAGGCCAGAGAAGGAGAGAGAGACAGAGAGAGAGAACAGAGGGAGGGATAGAGAGCAGGAAAAGATAGAGAGACAGAGAGAGAAGAGAGAGAGAAGAGAGAAGAGAGGAGGAGGGAGAGTGAGAGAGAGAGGCCATAACAGAGACGACAGAACAGGCAGAGGAGAGATAGAGCAGAGAGAGAGAGAGAGATGAGAAGGAGAGAGAGAAGAGAGAGAGCGACCGACAGACGACAGACAACAGACAGACAGATCCACTGAACAGATGGACAGTCAGCTACCTTGCCAGCCAGCCAGCCAGCCGGAGAACAGACGAGACAGAGAGAATCAGAAGTGATGGTTGTAGTGGTGCTCTGTACCAGTCCGTTTTCAATAGAAAAGCCTTTCTCTTCTGTTTTCCTTTCCTTGTCAGAATCAAAGCTGCACCATAATTGATTTATGCTTTAAAACTGACGCCAGTCCCATGGCGAGAACGCTTTCGTAATCCTTTGAACCAGACGTTTATTTTGTCTGCAATTATTCAGTAGCTTCTCCGGCACAGGAACCGAACTGCAGTTTGGATATGATTAATATCCTTTTCCACCCTTTCCGTCTCTGATTACGTCCCTTAGGGCGCATTCATGAGAGGAAAAAGACGGTAAAGAAAAAGCGACTTCGAACGAATCAATAACGGATGGAAGGAACCTAAAAAGCTATCTTTTTTCTGACTTTTTTCTTTTTAGCATGACAGGGCAAAAGTACTGCCCCAAATCGAAAAATAAAATGTATCTCATGACGTATATCGGACTAGCCTATCTTTTGGCTAATTCCTTACATATAGAGAGTAATGTAGTAGAACACAAGATTTGGGAGGGGATGTGGGGGGGGGGGCGGGCTCACACGGATTATTATCAAAAGTGAAAAAAGTGCATGGGTTCTTTAACACCTCAAATAGTCACAGTCAAGAAACTTAGTGGTATTAGAAAACAACACCCACAGAACAGAATACAGAGACATCAAAATTGTAGTATAAGGAACAAAAATAAATACAATCAAGGAATACATATTTGTAAGCACTTGATAATTAATGATGAAAATGGAACAGTGGAGCAACAAATATCGCAGATACTGTAAATGTTCTTATCTGAGATCATTCTCAATAAACAAAAAATAAATACAGAGAGAGCTAAATTTACCATGAATTTGAAAGCTACAATTAGGCGAAAACGGACAAATAGGAAGCACAAGAAAAAAAAAAGTAGCAAAAAGAAAATACTTAACCAAAATGAAAAAAGGGCATAACGCTAAAAAAGGCTTAGCGGCCACTACTTTAATCGCTTTTAATCCCCCTCCCAACCACACACCGCACACACACCCACACAAAAAACACCCCCCAAAACAAAAAAATAATAACAACAAACACACACACACACACACACACACACACATCTGACTGAAACCATTTACTGTCAATTTATATAGTGTTACGTACTGACATAAACAAAAACCCTTAATTAATCAATGATTAACGAAAATAATATAAATAACATCTGAATGACATAAAAAATCGTAAAGAAATTTAACAGGGAAACATTTAACATTTATACACTAGTTTACAACACACACACACACACACACACACCTCACCCCCTCACACACACACACCTCCCCCACCACACACGCACACGTAGACACACACACATACACACATATCACCCCCCCCACACACACACACACACACACCTCACCCCACATACACATACTAAAAGAAGGGACTAGTGCGAGAAATTGACATTAAAGCTGTCCCTGATGAAGATTAGGAACAAAGATTTAATCTAGTCTTCCTGTTCAAACATTGTTGTTGACTTCACCACTGTCATCAAAATTGAACTAATCAATGGTTTCCCAAGGTCATGCCTCACTAGTTCTTGAACCAGGGTCAATCGCAATCGACATGTGGACGTCTTCATTTGGTAGGAGTCCCACGATGGCAAATCCGTCCTTGATCATTGTACTTCAGGTTGTTTTGTGGGAGTAACAACTCAAATTATCCCAATCACTGGAACTTCCATCGTTATCACAATCAACACGGACATACATTTAAATGTTGACTACCACTACGTTTCCATCATTTACATGAAAAAAAATCAAGGTAATAATACCTGATGTTAAAGTTAGACGGTACCTAAAATTCTGCATTTGCGATTT
>CM031595.1:168819467-168826967 GCA_018398815.1 Conus ventricosus
CACCAGCCACACATGGACGATGGCCTGGTGAAGTTGAGCCGCTGTTGCTGGTCATGGACGCAGGAGGTCCAACCGTCTGCCAAGTTCATCCCAAAAATGTTCTATTGGGTTTAAATCGGGACTGAGGGCTCGCCAGGGCAGCACATTGACGTTGTTATGCTGAAGAAATTGCTGGGTGGCCCTGGCTGTGTGTGGTCTTGCATTGTCCTGTGGAATGTCCAGTTTGGGTGTTGCGCAAAAAAAGGAACAACATGGGGTCTGAGCACCTGGTGGATGTAGCGCTGTGCATTGACACCCTGTCTGCGACCAGGACCAATGTTCTGAAAGATGACTGGTCCTATGGCGTGGTTAATGCCAATTGCACCCCATATCATAACGTTCGGGCCTCCCATGGGGTTCCGCTCTACCACACAGGAGTCAGCATAGCGTTCACCAGGTCGACGCCATATTCTGACACGACCGTCAACCATGTCAATACAAAAAACGGCTCTCATCTGAGAACAGTATGCGTCCCCACTGCTGCCTGTGCCAGCTGATTCGGGCTTGTGCCCACTGCAGCCTGTCCTGCCGGTGTCTTGGTGTCAGTACCGGACCTCTGTGAGGACGCCTACATGCCAGCCCGTTCTCCTGAAGATGCCGCCGCACAGTGTTGAGGCTGATTCGTTGCTGGAGATTCCCAGGGACCTGTCGAGCAGTGTTAGCGGCTGTTTGCCGCCTGTCCCGCAGATGGGTTCGAATAAAATGGCGATCCTCTCTTGGTGTGGTGACCCGAGGACGGCCTGGCCGGGGACGATCATCAGTGGTACCAGTGACTCGCATGCGGTGCTGCAGACGATAGATGGTTGAGATGTGGACGTTAAAGATGTTGGCGACCTGCCTGGCATCCACACCAGCCTCCAGATGGCCTAGGGCACGATTGCGTTCCTCTGCTCGTAGTCTTGGCATCTCTGTCGCGCTCAGACGGCAAGTCGTTTTCTGAACCTTGTAGCGCGGCTTTATAAAGGCTGCATGCCTGCGTACTTGTCGCTGGTTAACTTTGCTATGCATGGTGTGCACGTGCCTCACATGCAGCAACCAGTTTGCCATTTTTGTTGACCCTCCAATGCCGGGAATGATGTGTTGCTCACACAATTTTTTCACTGCACGTGAGTCTTGGACCCAAACAACTTGCCACAATGGTTCAATATTGTATATTCACCCTTTTTCACCCGAAAAATAGCCTTTCAAATTTTCGCGTTTTTTATGGAAGTCAGTATATAGTTATACAGTCATTGTTTCACTTATACCAATGGTTTTGAGCTTATACATGAGTCGTTTGTGCCATACTTGTTCATATGCTTTTTTTATATCAAAGAAAGTTGCGAGGATGTTTTTCCGTCTCGCAAATTGTTGTTTAACTTGAGTCGTTAGTTTAACTAAGTGTTCTACTGATGATCTTCCTTTTTGAAACCAGCTTGGTTGATTGGGATTACCTGGTGTTTGTTACAAAAGTATGTTAACCTGTTTAGAACAATTTTTTCCATCAGTTTGCACATATGAGACGTTAGGGCGATTGGTCGGTAGCTGTTTATATCAGATCGAGGTTTTCCCTGTTTGTGAATGGGAATAATTATAGAATGTTTCCACACAGAAGGCAGATTTCCCTCGTTCCAACATTTTTTTTTAATAAAAAGGTATATGAAATGTTTTACATTCGAAGGGATATGATGTAGCATTTCATTTGAAATGCCATCTAAGCCTACTGATGTCTTTTTATTTCCTAGATTACTGAGACATTCTTCCACTTCTTGTAATGTTATGGGAACATTTACGTAATAGTCTGTTACAGGGTCAGGGTCGTTGTAAATGGCTTTTCTTTCCTCTTGCTCTCTGTGTTGCTTCTTTTCTGCTGTTAGACTGTCTGTGCTGCTATTTTTTGAAAATATGTTGGCGAATGCTACAGCTTTCTCTGAGTTGGAGGGGAAATCAGAGTTAGGGAGCTTGATCGGACATGTTGGTAGAGATACTCCGTTTTTCATTATTCTTAGATTTGCCCACACCTTTTGATAATCTTTGAAACTACTAACTTCATTTTTACAAAAGTTTGACCAGTATTGTCGTTTAGCTTGTGCCGTCACTTTGTTAAAATGATTTTTGGCCTTTTTTTTCTCAAGTAGTTTTGAATTACGTTCTTCTCCTTTACTTCGTAAGTACGCTCTTAGTTTTACGTTTTTTTCTCCTTTTTAGCTTGTTCGCAATTTTCGTTCCACCAGACATTCCCAATGTGTTTATTTAACTTTGGCTTGATTAGTTTTATTCTGGGTATTGACTGATTTGCAGCAGATAGCATGGCTTTTTGACATTTACAATACAATCCATCAACAGTTAGGCAGTTGAATTCATTCATGTCGACATTGAACGATTTAAGTAAGTTTGTGAAGCTGTCCCAGTTAGCTAATTTATAGTTATATTTTGGTACTTTTTCTTGCGACATATCTTTTGGTTCAGGCCTTATAGATTGAAAAGTGGTGATAATTGGGATATGATCACTGTTCAGAGTGTCATTTAAGGTCTGCCAGTCACATACAGGTGCTAGATCTGGAGATGTTAAGGTTAAATCTATTCCACTGGGCTTGTGATTGGGATTATCGGAACACGTGTTATTCTCCCGTCATTTAAAAGATATAAAGGCGAGTCAACAATGTTCTCAACGAAACGACTGCTAGTTATTAATTGACAATCTTTATCCCAGAATGGCGAATGAGCATTGAAATCACCAGTTATTATGAACTTGCTATTCTGATCTGATTTTAGGTGTAGCGATCGAAGCCATTCGGTATTTCTCTCATTAGGCCCTCGAGGTAGGTATATTGACACTACAGTGAATGTGGTGTCAGTGTTTATTCGGACCCTGACTGCACAGGAATAGGCATCTAGTAAGTCTGGTGGAACAGGACTAGTACATGGGTTATACTTCTCTCCTTCTTTTATGTAAATAGCAACGTTGGTTTTATCTTCTGTGGCTCCTTGCTGAGTAATGGGTGGAAAATAGTAGCCACTGAGTTTAGGTAACCTATTCCTCTTCACATTGAGAGACTGTAAAGCCAATACATTATATTTTTCTTCGGCAAGGTGCTGAGTTAGCTGATCAAGACTAGTTGAGATGGATCGACAGTTCCACTGGAAAACCTTAAAAGAAACGTTATTTAACATGGAATTTAACTTTCTTTAAAACTAAAATACAAATCTGAAGATCTAGATCTAAATCTAATTGTTCACGTTAACAGTGTAAAAATGTGTGTGTGTGTGTGTGTGTGTGTGTGTGTGGTGTGTGTGTGTTAAATGGTGAAACTGACAATAAATAAATCAGGGATGTTGAGTTAGTATGTCAGCAATACTAACTGGCACAAGTGGTGAATAAATAAATATTAGTCTACTGTCAGAACTTCGAGCACTGAATTTCTGCAAAGTGATTCCATCACCAGGCATACAATGCGCTAAACATGTTCCTCCAGGGGCGAGGATCGTAGCGTGGGTCTTCCAGGAACGGCTGGTACTGGGAGGGGCCGCGTTGCTGGAAACGGTAGCGTCGGGCCACTTTTTGGGTGTTGTCCAGAACAGGCTCCTGATGTGTCTCCCGATGTTCTTGGCGAGAACACTAGCCCCTCTGTAAGTAGGATGGAAGTCGTCCCGGAAGTGCCAGGTGTTGACGTGAAGGTTAGTGTGGCTGATGAATGAGATGTTATCTTCAATCAGCTCTGATGCCAGCAAGGCGTTGAAGAGGTCCCCCTTGATGTTAAGCTGGGAGTCTTTAGATGGTGCAATTTTGCTGATGATGATTTTCATTCTAGGTTGTTCTTTTGAAATGTCTTTGATACACTTTATGAATTCTTTGCTGGTTTCTATCGGAGATTTTGACTTCAAGTCATTCACGGCACAGTGGACTAAAACGGCGTCAAAGGCTTTGTCAGCAGATTGTCGAGATGATTCAAAGGATGGTCGCAAATCCTTGATCGTAGACGCCTTGTGTGACACTGCATCGAATCCGTAGGACTGGCCCAGTCTTCTGCTATTCACTTTATTTGTCACCGAGTCATGAAGAATCAAAACACTCGGGAGATCAGGGTTAGGGTTTCGATGTGCGTTCTCTTGTTCCGTAGAACTAGGTCTGGGCCTATTGCGTCTTTCAGCGGGGCTTTGTTTGACGTCATTACTTTGTATGACGTCATTACAGTTTGCGGTTCGATTTTTTTTCTTCTGATGTTCTTTGTCCATATTCTTTGGCTTTAGTTGTTGTTTCGGTGCCTTTTTCCATTGCATTTTTCCTGGGTGTTATTGTAGGCCTACAGGATTGAGGGATACGTGGTGGTGATGCTCCCGAACCAGCAGCTTCAGCATATGTAGGCTTACCGATACTGTTGGACTCTGTTTGGGTTCCAACGCTGTTGACCATTTTTTTTCTTCCTAACATCATTTGACCGTGCGACCTCATTCTGCTGTTGAATAAGTTTTTCTAAATTTGAAATTCGTGTGCAGAGCGCTGCTACCATTTCATGTCGGTCAGACAGACTAGCTCTACTCACGCCAGGTCCGATGTGTTGACTGCTGGTTCCGCCGGGCATTGTAGTGCGGTCCACGCCATGAACAACCAAACCGTCCTCGTCGCTCGTATTTTTCTACGTTTTCCGACTGGGTCGCCTGCCCGCCGACTGTCGGTGCCCAGGATCAGTGTCTCGAGCGCTGATGACTCGGCTGTTCTGTCTCTTGTTCTCCTCGATCTCGTCATCTTCATGAACTTTGAAAAAATTCAGTGCTGCCTTCCGTTTCAGTGCTTGACCGTAGCCGCCATCTTGTGCGTGTCATGTGTGTGTGTGTGTGTGTGTGTGTTCAGGAGCGCAAGCGAGTATGAGTGTGCATTTGTGCACGCACACATTATTTTTCTTTGTTTTCCATCAATGCCTCCATACACAGACCAGCAAACACATGAACCGAATTTGCAAGGCATGACTGACCACGCCCCTTGGATGTTTTGGACCAGATCAAGTCCACACTTTACGCCAAGGTATTTAGTCTTTATTATTTACTCTGTCAGTGTGTGTGTGTGTGTTGTGTGTGTGTGTGTGTGCGTGCGTGCGTGCGTGCGTGCGTGCGTGCGTGTGTGCGTGTGTGTGTGTGTGTGTGTGTGCGCGTGCGTACGTGCGTGCGTTTCGTGCGTGCTTGCGCGCGCGCGTGTGTGTGTGTGTGTGCGTGCGCGTGTGGTGGTGTGTTTGTGTGTGTGCGCTGTGCGCGCGCGCGCGTGTGTGTGTGTGTGTGCAACATATATGTACATATACATATATATATTTAAATATATATTTATCATATGTGTGCGTACGTGTGTGTGTGTGGTGTGTGTGAGTGTGTGTGTGTGTGTGTGTGTGTGTGTGTGTGTGTGGTGTGTGTGTGTGCGTGTTCGAACTCTTTGCATGTACATGTGAACACATATGCTGAACGTGACAAATTTTCCTTTTTTATTGACAAGAAGACTGAGTAAAGCTGAGATTTTGATTATGACACTGTTTGTTTATTGTGACTGAGTTTATGATCCTGTTGTTTGTCTGACTTGATCACCACCAAATGGATCCACCTGAAATGGGGGAGGACAACACAAGGACAGGCAGGAAGATGAAGCCCAAAACTGTCCAGGACTACACAGTCAACATGGCAGGAGTGGACAGCAGTGACCAGCTCATGGCCAACAGTGTATGATTGGTGTTCATTTGTTATACTGTAGAAACTTTCAAGTAGTCATTATGTTCATATTGCCAGCATTCTAAATGAAAATTGTACAGAATTGCCCTTTTCTCAAGAGAAGCATAGGTTCACACCTGTTTATATTTTCAACTAACCTCACGAAAGATACCCCATCTTCTTCCTGTGACTGACAGAGTACTGGATAAGCAAGAGCTTCTGTACTTTGTTTATACAGATACACAGTTATTGTGTCAAAATTTCAAGTGTGTGTGTGTCGCCATTATGTTTTTATGATTTTTGTTTTTCAATACTAAACAAGTACCTAATGTCGTGAAGAATGCTGAACGACAAACTACAAATTGCTCTGTCATATTTTATTGATTTTAGTTCTTTTGCTTGGTATAGAAACTGGCAGGTAGCTATTTTCTACATACTAGTGGGTTTCTCAAAAGTGATTTATGATGAAAATGGGCATTTTTTTTTCAACAACAGAGAAATGTGTTCTTACAAGCCTGTGTAATTACCTCGAGTTTCACAAAATATGAAAAACAAGCTCTTCTTCATCTGGCGACAAAGACAGTATGGTATAAGATACAGCTTTGAAACTTTGCACTGGCCCTGTTCAATTACACAACAATCATGTGTATAAATATCAAGTGTGTTGGTTGAGGTGTAATTGTTAAATGAATTTTAGAAAAAAAAAGTGTGCAAACGCTCCGTATACAAAGGAATGTCAAATTTCATATTGGCCAGTAGGGGGTGATTTAAGCTGACAAGAAAAGTTCCCCTCTCAAGCGTCAGCTACACTGAAGCATTTTTGAGGCAGACAAAATAAACGTACCTCGTTCTAACAGAGAGGCTTACAAGCCTTGAAGTACCCTTTGAAATCAGAGAAAAGAATGCAAGTGTCCATCGTAGAGAGGCACAATCAATAAAATACTTTTCAAGCAAGCAATCGAAATAAAAACGCCTGCCGATACAGGCAGGCGAAAAGAGAACTTTTTCTTCTAACCGAAGAGGTAAAAAAAAAGTCTTTGAAACAAAGTCAACACGATTTTTACCCCAAAGAGAAAATAAAAGTAAACGTCATTTTCGAACAGACAGACAAAAGAAAGGTACCTTTTGAAGTTTGCTGTCGAAATAAAAATGTCCTTTTTTAAACGGATGGAAACTGGAACACTTTCATAAAAAAAGAATGGACGGGTCATGCATGTATCCCTTTTTCACGCAGGCAAAATAAAAGCACCCTATTAAACACACAGCCAAATTCTTATTCAAACACATACGAAGCAAACATCGTCTTTCAAACATGCAGACTAATTGAATGGACAGACGAACAAAATCTACCTTCCTCAAACACACACACTGAACTACGTCCTCCTGCAGACTAACGTATTACAACTTCCTTCTTCTTCTCGGACACACTGACCGACAAAGTAAAACGGTCATCCTTAAGTAAACACACAAAACCAGATTTTGTTTAAAGGATTAGACAAAACGAAACCTCTCTTTCCAAAGCATTTCAATCAAAACACACATTTCATTTTCAGCTGACCACCGACATAAAAGTAGAATCTTCATTCAGGTAGACAACACGGAGCACCTTTTTGTCACCGAACTATCGAAACAAACCTGTTATCTTTCAAAAAGAAGATTCACACATTCACACAGACAAAATACAAATGCCTTTCTCAGTTAGATCAACATCTGAGTCTCTTCCAACATGATATATCTGTGTCTCTTCCAGCAGGATACATCTGTGTCTCTTCCAACAGGATACATCTGTGT
>CM031595.1:168829467-168834467 GCA_018398815.1 Conus ventricosus
TAGAAATTCTGCCTCTAAAATGGAAGCTAGTTTACAACAAAGCTCTCTTTATGTTTAATATAATGTCCGACCGTGCCCCAATGGCTTGAAAATAGATTCGAAATGAATAAGATTCGTCATGTTTACAAGATAAAAGTACCTCTTCCGAGAATCGATCTGTTTAAATCAAGCTTGTTGTACTCTGGTGGCTGCTTATGGAATTCTGTTATAACTTCATTCGATGTAAATACAAGCCTCCGAGTCTTTAAAAACAAATATCAAACACACCTTATGACGCAATACATGAACAGCATCTCCTGATCCTTATGGTAAGTGAATATTTGCTTTTATATCCGGCCTCTCTCTCTCTCTCTCTCCCTCTCTCTCTTCTCTCTCTCTCTCTCTCTCTCTCTGTTTGAGTAGGTTGGTTGTGAACGGAGGGGTAGACGGGGTGAGGTGGGTGTGTTTGTTACGAGGGGCGAGGATGGAATTGTTTGCAGAGAACACGGGATAGAGAGGAAAGGGAAATTGCGTGCGAATCTGGAGGGCGCAAAAATGTGTGTTGTACGCCCCTTCCGGAACAGATTCTAGGTTTCAATATTGATTTACTATCATGTGGATTTATATTTGTGATTATTATGTGTTCTGTATTTCTATCTTTTCAGATCATGCTATTCGATAGATGTAATGTTTGACAATACATATGTGTATATGTGCGCATGGGGTTATATTTGAATTGTAATGTTATCATTTTTAATCATTATCATTCATTGATGTTGTTATTGCTATTATTATTGCTTTGAAAGGATTGTTCGACAGGTGGATGTTTGGTTAATGGTTGGGGTGTGGAGGGTGGCTTTTGTGTTTGGAATGTTTCTTTTTCATTTTTGAGGGCAAGATGCAAACAAGCCTGCTATGTGCTTATTCTTTTCCCTCATTAAACAAATTTCGTTCGTTCGTTCGTTCGTTCTCTCTCTGTCTGTCTGTCTGTCTGTGCGTCTTCGAGAGAGAGAGAGAGAGAGAGAGAGAGAGAGAGAGAGAGAGAGAGAGAGAGAGAGAGAGAGAGAGAGAGAGTTACATTCCACGATCCCTCCTCCATAGCTCAGAGTCTGTCGCTCTTACAATTAGGCGTGTCATCCTCTTTTATTTGAATGACGTAGGTTTGAATCGTGGATTTTAATTTGACTCCCTCTACTTTCACTCTTAGCTATGAAGAGAGAGAGGGAGAGAGAGAGAGAGAGAGAGAGAGAGAGAGAGAGAGAGAGACAGAGAGAGACAGAGACAGAGACAGACAGACAGACAGACAGACTGAGACTGAGAGACAGAGAGAGAGGGGGAGGGGCAGAGAGAGAGAGAGAGAGAGAGAGAGAGAGAGAGAGAGAGAGAGAGAGAGAGAGAGAGAGAGAGAGAGAGAGAGAAACAGACAGAGAGACAGACAGCCAAACAGACAGATGGTAAGACATATGGACAGATATACAGACAGACAGACACAAGGAGAGACAGACAGACAGACACAGAGTGATGGTTATATACCAGGCCGTTTTCAACAGAAAACCTTTCTTTTTCTTCCTTGTCTGATTCAAAGCTGCACCATATTGATTTTTGCTTTAAACTGACGCCAGGTCCCATGGCGAGAAACGCTTTCGTAATCCTTTGAAACAGACGTTATTTTGTCTGCATTATTCAGTAGCTTCTCCGGCACAGGAAGCCGATCTGCAGTTGTTATGATTATTTCCTTTCCCCCTTTTCCGTCTCTGATTACGTCACTTAGTCGCATTCAGGAGAGGAAAAGACGGGTAAAGAAAATGTTTTCGATCGAATCATAAGGATGGAAGGGAAGAAAAGGTGCTTTCTTTTTTATTACTTTTTTTAGCATTTGAAAAGGCAAAAGTACATGCCCAGATCGAGAACAAACAAGATGCAAAGCATATAAACGTACTCCCAGTTTATCCTGAATACACGTGAGATATTCCATAAAGAGTAAAAACCGTCTTGGGCTGCTGTGACCGTTAGTAATGGTTATTCTGGTAAACATCGGCCATCGTCTGTGACCTAAAAGGAACATACTTACAAATTTTCAGAAAGATCGGCCAAGAACTTTCTGATATTTTCCATAAAGAAGAAAACCATTATGGGCCGTTAGTAACGGCTGTAACGGTAAACTAAAACATCGGGCATCATCCGTGACCCATAGTGAACATACCTACAAATTGTCAGAAAGATCGGCCAAGTACTTTTTCAGATATTCAATAAAGAAGAAAAACCGTTACAGGCTGTTACAGCCGTTAGTAACAGCTATAATGGGGTAAACTAAAACATCGGGCATCATCCATGACCCATAATGAACACACCTGCTAATTTTCACAGAGATCGGCCAAGTACTTTCTGAGTTACAGGCCGTTACAGCCGTTAGTAACGGATGTAACGGTAAACTAAAACATCGGGCATCATCCTTGACCCATAGTGAACATACCTACAAATTTTCAGAAAGATCGGCCCAGTAGTTTTGTCTGGAGCGAGTGGAACACATTTTGACCACAGACACACAGACACACACACAGACACACAGACACACACACACACACACACACACACACACACACACACACACACACACACACACACAGATACACAGACAGCATTTCTTCGTTCCCATTCCAAATTACTCCCTGTTCTTTAAGTACTGGGAGTACAAAAAGTAGCATGGACATAAGTTTGACTAGCTTGTTTTGGGACAATTCGTCATCACAAAGTGTAATTTGATAAAGACAAAATCATTGCTTTTTTTCTGCCGCAGCCAATGCACCCATGCACTTTATTACTTTTAAGAATAAAACCAAACAGCGTTATGTATCAACAATTAACAACCTTAATGGTACTGACTCGCCAGGTCAACAAAAATCACAAAGAGAAGTAGAATTTACCATGAATTGAAAACAAAAAAGATGGCCGAAACGAAAAAAAGGAAGGACAAGAAAACAAGGAGCAAAAATGAAAGAACACAGGACCCACAAGAAAAGTAAAAGGTAAAAGGCTAAACGAAAAGAGTTTAGAGCCTCTCCTTCTCCCACTTCAGCTCCCCTCCCAACCACACAAATGCCACACACACGCACACCTCACACCCCCCCCCCCCCCCCCCACACACACACAGAGAAATAGAAGGAACAAACATGAGAAAAACGATGCTGAAGCTGCCCCTGATGAAGATGAGGTACAAAGCTGCCCCTGATGAAGATGAGGTACAAAGCTGCCCCTGATGAAGATGAGGTACAAAGCTGCCCTGATGAAGATGAGGTACAAAGATGCTTATCTAGTCCTCTCATCCTAAACATTGTCGCTGACTTCACTACTGTCATGAAAAACCGAACTAATCAATGGTTACCTAAGAGTTTGCCTCGTAACACCCTGTTCTTGAACTAACGTCAGTTATAAATGACACACGCAAGTCTTCATTTTGCAGGATATACAAGAGATTGCTTCAACAATGACAAAATCCGTCCTTGATCACTGTACAAATGGCTGTTTTGTGGTGTAACATATCAAGTTATTGCAAGCACTGGAATTTCCATTGTTGTCACAATAAACACGATCCTATATTTACATGCTGACTATCTCTACATTTCAATGGACTACAACAACAAAACAAGAAATAAATAGGGGGTAATAAACCAGTGTTAAAGAAAACAGTCCCAAAAAAGTCCATTTGAAATTTCATTTATGTATTATTTGTATATTAGAAAAACATTCTTGTATAATCTTAAAACGCACAATTGAAGGCAAAGTTCAATAAGGTTTTTAGGCCCCCAAAACGCCCAAAAATTTGAACCATAAATGAGAAGAGAGAGACCTTGAACTTGTCCCAAAATTCTTTTCAATCTTTGACCCCACCACCTATAAAAGGGGCTCTTGTTATTCGCCACCTCGGCGTGAGTTTACGTGCAGATTGTTTGAAACATCCCGGGAAAGAGAAGGGAGGAGAGAGAAGAGGGGGGGAGGGAGGAGGAGAGGGGGGAGGGGTGAAAGGTTTGGGTAGGGGTGGCGGGGGGGGGGGGGAGAGGGGAAGGAAAAGGGGCGCAAGAAAGAAAAAATGAAAAAAGGAATGACATGTACGGGAGTTTTGCCAATTTACCGCTTTGCACTGTTTTGGGGTGAGTTCTCTGCAGACGGGGGTTTACATTGAAACAAAAAACAGGGGGGCCCGTGTTGCTCTCTGGAGGAGAAAGAAAGAATGTGGTTTGGGGTGTCGCACATGCGTTCGCGCACAGAAAAAACTCCTGCTTAGACCACTTTTTCAAATTTCTCCCCAGCAGAGGAAAACCACGAAGCTTCCCTATATCTAAAACGCGTTGAAAATCGTGGCCCAAACTGCATTTAAAGCCGCCCAGTAAAGTCCCCTAGCGTAGGCTACAGCCGAAACATTTCTGAACCAGACAAAACCAAACGTACCCCCTTTTCCTACAGAGAGGCGACCTAGCCTTAAAAAGTGCGGTTAAAAATCAGAGAAAAGGACTGAGCCCGCTTAATGCGGTACATCCCAATGAAATACTGTTTCAGCAGACGAAATAAAACGTTTGTCGTATAGGCTAGCGAAAAGAAATACTTTTTCATCTAACGAAGAGGCAGAAATATCTTTGAAACAAAGTCAACACGTTTTGTTCCCAAAGAGAAAAGGAACCCAAACCTCTTTTTCGAACAGACAGACAAAAGGAAAGGTACGTTTGAGGTTTGCAGTGGAGGTAAAAGGGCCTTTTCAAAACTGATTAAAAAAATCAAACGCTGTATTTTTTTTTTTTAGAGATGGATGATGTATGTATCCTTTTTTTCCTGCAGGCAAAATACAAGCACCCTATTAAAACACAGCCAAACCTAAACTGCTTTATTCAAACACATACGAATCAAACACACGTTTTCAAACATGCAGACTAAACCGATTAGATGCTATCTTTCCTCAAGCACAAAACTGAACAAGTTTCACCTACAGACAAACGAATTAAAATCTTTTAATCTCAGACACACTGACA
>CM031595.1:168841967-168849467 GCA_018398815.1 Conus ventricosus
GAGAGAGAGAAAATAAAATAAATGAATGATTTATTGTTTTAAGCTTAAAAGGGCCATTCACAAGGACGGAGACGGGGGGGGGTGGGGGACTTGCAGAACAAAAATTAAAAATAAACTTCAATAAAATACAAGAAAGTACGTGGGCGACTGGACCCCGTTTCCGGAATTGTATAGACCGTAAAATACAATGTAAACAGGAAACTGTAAAGGGTTTTTTTCCAGAGGGTTCTTTCGGTTACAACATTTTGCGTATTCACAAAGGATTGGGGGGGATTTCGGTTTTCCCAAAACCTCTTTGTGCGTGTAGGTGGCTTTCACCTCTTCTTCCCCATTTCCCGGGTTGGCGTCTTTCATTTTCCCTTGTGTTTTTTCCCAAGCAGGGTTAGGTCGGGTTTGGTGTTGTTTTTCTGTTGGGTTTGTCTGTGCCGTAAACCATTGGTATGGGCACAATCACTACTACTGTTGTTTTACCTGTTTGTTGCTGGGGACAAAGGTTTGTTTTACTTGTTGCGTAGTTTTCAGTACAGACGAATGTTTTTCCACAATGCCCCAAAGCTTTCCCCATCGTCTTTTTAACACATAGTTTTTAACCTGTGCGATATTTGGTTTAAAAAGGGAAAAATTACTGTCACTGACTCATGTTGCTTTCCCACGGTGCCAGGCCCGTATGCGTTTTGGTTCCGTGGCGGGCATCAAAAACTGGGAATTTGGGCAGGGGCCCAGAGCAAGGGGGTTTTTTGGGAAAAGGTTGGCAAAAGTGCAGCAAGGGACTCCCTTTTTTGTTGTCGCTTCTGTCGCCTTTGTACATTAGATAGGTGGAGTGGGCCCGGAACAGACCGGAGGGGAAGATGCAGCTTCACTTCCCTTTTTTGTTTGGCGTTGTTTTTCAGTTTTCTCCTGTCTTGTTGCCCTGCGACGGACCTTTTCTCTAAACACCGCACTTTTGAGTGGGGGTCGCGTGACAGGGGGCGGTCGGACATTGTTTTCCCCCTAAAATCACCACGTCTGATTTTAATCCCTTTCCCCTTTTTGAACGATGCCCAAAGTCTTGTGGCATAGCGGCTTTTCGCATATTTTCAAAAATTTGGGGAAGACCTTAAAACGGGCTTTTTTACACGCTTTCTTGTAAAAACGAAAAAAATTGTATCTGAGTGTAAAAAGGTCGTTTGCTGGAAAAAGAAAAAGGAAGTCACCCCGAGAGGAGGAGAGAGGGGAAAGGAGAGAGGAGAGAGAGAAAGGAGAGAAAATTTAAAAAATTTGAAGGTCATTTGTTACTTAAAAATCCATCCTTCTTGCCCCCCCCCCCTTTTTCCACCCCCGGGTTGTGGGCCCTATATCTCGACCCCCCCCCCCCCCCCCCGTCCCCCCCCGGGAAAACCCCCCCCTCCCCCCCCAACCCAAGCCCCCTCCCCCAAAACTTTCCATTTTGTTTTCCCTTTGGGAATTATTTTGCCTCATCCTATTTTGACTGAATGGGAGAATTGTTCTTTCAAGGGCCTTTTTTTAACCCTTCTTTGTCTTTCTTTAGCTATAAAAAGAGGGGAGAGAGAGAGAGAAGAGAGAGGGAAAAGGGAGAGAGGAGAGAGGGGAAAAGGAGAGGAGAGAGAGAAAAGGAGAGGAGAGAGGAGGACAGCGACGGGACAGGAGACAAAGAGGAGAGACAGAGAGAGGGAGGAGAGAGAAGAGGGAGAGAGAGGAGAGAAAGAAAGAAAGAAAAAAAAGAAAGAGGGGAGAGAGAGGAGAGGAAAGAGGAGAGAGAGAGGAGAGGAAAAGGGAGAGAGGGGGAAAAGAGACAAAAGGGAACAGCAGCAGACAGAAAGCCCAGAAAGACGGAGTTTGGGGTTTCCCCGGTTTGTGTGTCAATGTTTGGGGAAAACCCCACACTGAAATATTGCATACCCCTACACTGTAGCCAACGCATTCATGGGCCTGGGGGGGTTATCTTTTTATCGAAACACACACCCCAAAAAAAACCACCCCAACCCCCACACAACACCACCACAATTTCCCCTCTCTCTCTTCTCACCCACACCCCACAAACACACCACCCACACACCCCAACACACACACAAATCCCACAAACACAAAACAACGCGCCGGGGGCGCGCGGACTGTTTTAGAGTGAAACAGAGGACCCCGGGGGGGAGAAGAAAAAGGGAGAGAGAGAGAGAGAGAGGAGGAAAGGGGAGAGAGAGAGAGAGAAAAGAGGGGAGGGAGAGAGGGGAGAGGAGAGGGGATAGAGAGCCGGGGCCGAAGGACGGGGAAAACTGACAAGGGCAGACAGACAGGCAGAGAAAAGGAGAGAGGGGGAGAGGGGGGAGGGGGGAGAGGGAGGGGGAGGGGAAGAGAGGGGAGAGGAGAAGAGAGAGAGGGGGAGACATGAGACGAAAGACGGGCCGAGAGAGAGAGAGAGAGGAGGAGGGAGAGAGGAGAGAGAGAGAGGGGAGATGGGAAGACAGGGGAAAAAGGGACGGGCAGAGAGAGAGAGGGAGAGGGGGGAGAGTGGGGGGAAAGAGGAGAGAGAGAGGAGAAGGGAGAGGAGAGAGAGAGAGAGAGGGAGAGGAGAGATGAAGGGGGGGTTTTTGGGGTGGGGGGTGGGGTGGAGGAGAGGGAGAGAGAGAGGGGTGAGAGAGGGGGAAAGAGTAAGAGAGAGAGAGGAGGGGAGCATAGGGGGACAAAAAGGGAACGGGCCCGGAGGGGAGAGAGGAGGAGAGAGAGAGAGGAGGGGAAGAGAGGGGGGCTTTGGGGGAGAGATAGATAGATAGATAGATAAATAGAGAGAGAGGAGGGGAGAGGAGGGAGAGAGAGAGGAGAGAGAGAGAGAGGGGGAGGGGGGGGTTGGGTGGGGGGGGGGGGGAGAGGGGAGGAGAGAGAGAGAGGAAGAGAAAAGGAGGGGAGAGGGGAGAGGAGAGAGGGAGAGAGGAGAGGGGGGGGAAAAGTAGAGGGGGAAAATAGATAAAAGATAGTAAATAGATGATCGAGAGAGAAAAGGAGAGAGGAGAGAGAGAGGGGGAGAGAGAGAGAGAGAGAGGGGAGAGGGAGAGAGAGGGGAAAGAGAGAAGAAGAGGGAGGGGGTTGGGGGGGGTGGGGGGGTGGAGAAAGAGGGGAGAGAGGAGGGGAGAGGGGAGAAAAGGGAGAGAGAGGGGAGAGAAAAGGAGGGAGGGAGGTTGGGTGGGGGTGGAGAGAGAAAAGGAGAGAGGAAAAGAGAGGAGAGAGGAGAGAGAGGGAGGGGAAAAAGGAGAGAGAAAAGGAGGGAGAGGGGAGGGGAGAGAGAGGAGAAGAATGTTCTGATCAAGAACCTGAGATGTTTTTTCTTTTTGTCAAAAAAAAAAAAAAAAAAAAAAAGAAAAAGGGATTCAAAGGAGAATTCAATCACACTGGTATTGGCACGGGAAGGAAGAAGAAGTTTTCGTTGTCTTATCCTCCCCAAAGCCCTATTTTTGGGAATGGGGTTTTTTTACATAAAAAAATTTTTTCTGTCCCTTTTCCCTAGTTTATTTATGTTTCCCCTTTCCCCCCTTTCCGGTCCCTTCGCCCTTTTCCCCCCTCCCTCCTTCCCCCTCTTTTTTCTTTGTGTGTGTGTGTGTGTGTGTGTTTTGTGTTTTTTTTGTGTGTGTGTGTGGGGTGTGTGTGTGGTGTGGGGTGTGCTTTGGAGGGGCGCGCGCATGCGTGTTGTTGTTGTCTTCAATTTAATGTTTTTTCCACATTAAGTGATATTAGACGACGCGATGTTTTGTGTGTTGTGTGTTTTGGTTTTGTGTGTGTGGGGGCGTGCGTGCGTCCCTTTGCGTGCGGGGTTTGCGTGGGTGCGTGGTGCGTGGGGCTTTTGCGTGCGTGCGGTGTGTGTGTTTTGTGTGTGTGTGTGTGGGGTTGTGTGTGTTGTGTTGGTGTGTGTGGGTGTTTTGTGTGTTTTGGGTGTGTGTGTGTGTGTGTGTGGGGTGTTGTTTTGATTCTTTTAAAATTTAGGTCTTTTCCCAAAAAAAACGATGGGGGGTAATTTAGAAAACAAAAAAAACAAACAACAACAACAACAAAAAACGCGCGGACACAAATGTATGAAAGTTTGTTTTAAACGCCCAAACAAAAATTTTTAAAAACTGAAAAAATCAATTACAAAAAATTGAACAAAAATGAACTCGATATAGCCTTTGCTATTTAAATCTTTTTGGGGGCTGTAAAGTATTTCTTGAAAGGGCCCAAAGGAAGCAATATCAAATTTTTTTAGTTTTTTTAAAGTGTTAGAATTGGCCCTTTCACAAAGAATTGTTTTAATTAGTAATGGGGGGTTTACCCCAAAAGCAATCTACATCCCTTTGAAAAATTTTGGGGTTTTTTTCCCAGGTAAGCCGAAAATAAAATTTTAATAAAAAATGATCTTCGGGCATAAAAAACCCCTTTTCGTTTTTGCGGAAGGTTTTCATTTTTTTTAAACTTTTTAAATTTGGGGGAAATGATTAATTTTTTACCCAATTTCAATCCAATATTGGATTTTTTTTTAAGAGAAACCCCCTTTTGCCAATTTTAAACAGTATTTCATTTCCCTAGATACCCCAATGAGATGGAAACCCGGGAAAAATCTACAAAAAATTCCCTTTTGCCCCTAACGGAAAGTATCATAAATTTCATATAAAAAAATTAAGTTTTTCCCTTTCATTTGCTCCAAATTTTTGTAAACTATAAAGAACAGATTTAGAGTCAAAAACAGTAAGAATGCTGTAAATTTTTCCACATTAAGTTTAGTTTTCCAAGATAAGGCCATAAGGAATTTTCTTTTAGTTCCCAGTGAAAAACTTGGAAAAATTTTTTTTAACAAAAAGTTTTTTTTTTTTTTAAATCGGGAATTACAAATCCGCTCCTGTATAAGATTCTAAAATTAACCATCCGTGTAGATTTTGGGGTGATGGGGATATGTGTTTTCAAGATGTTCTTTTGTTCTATGATATCAAATTAATATTGGGCTTTTTTTTTTTTTTTTTGTAGTATAATTATATCAAAATTTGGGGAAATATGTCCCATGAGGAACTGTGGGCATAGTTGGAGGTTTTGAAAAGGATGCAAAATTTATGGTCAATTTTTTTAAAATAAATTTATCAGTATAATTTCGGAAAAGGGGCCCGCAGGTAAGGGAAAATTCTGTGCCCTTCTAGGGGAAAAACCCATTTGGAATCAAGAAATATTCTGTTTCTGTCTCTTTTCTTTTTTTGTCGTCTCTTTGTGTGGTGTGTTTGTGAGTGGTGTGTGTGTTGGGGTGTGTGTGTTTTGTGTGTGTGTGTGTGTGTGTGTGTTTGTGAGTGTTTTATGTAGTGTGTGTGTGGGGTGTGTGTGTGTGTGTGTGTGTGTTGTGTGTGTGTGGGATGTGTGGGTGTGGTGTGTGTGTGTGTGTGTGTGTGTGTGTGTGTGTGTGTATTTTGTGTGTGTGTGTGTTTTGGGTGTGGGTGGGGTTTTGTGTGTGTGTGTTTTGTGTGTTAGGTGTGTGTGTGGTGTGTGTGTGGGGTGGGTGTGTGTGTGTGTGTGTGGGTGTGTGTGTGGGTATGTGTTTTTTGTGTGTGGTTTTGTGTGTGTGTTTTGGGGGGTGTGTGTGTATGTGTGTGTGTGGAGTGTGTGTGTGTGTGTGGGTGTGGTGTGTTTGTGTGTGTGTGTGTGTGTGGTGTGTTTTGGGGTGTGTGTGTGTGTTGTGTGTGTGGGTGTGTGTGTGTGTTTCCCCAAAATTGGCCATGATTTTAAGAGTTGTCGCTTGAGCCCATGTTTCTCTCTCTCTCTTTTCTCTCCTTTTTCCCCTCTCTCTCTCTCTCTCTTCTTTCTCCCATTTTTCACACCCCAAAAAAACACCACACACAAAACACACACACCAACACAACCCAACACAACACACACGCCCAACAGCATTGACATCTCTAAAAAAACTCATTTTTTATTTTAAAACTAATTTAAAAAAAAAGAGAGAAAAAATGCTGGAAAAAAGCAAGCTGTGAAAAACGTTCCTTTAGTTAAACTGTCTTGCAAAAGGGTCTAGAAGATGATTTCCCCAAAATTGTCAACGTCAGATGGCTTTTTTACAGAAACTTAAAAAAACAAAAAACAAAACCCAAAAACAAAAACAAAACCAAAAACACAGCGGAAAAACCAATAAACCCAAATTTAAAAAGCTCCCAAAACTGTCAAAAGACTTTTTTCAAAATTGTGAAATTAATTGGAAAACATCTGGGAAAAAACATCCCCTCACCTGTGAAGGGTCATTAAACAGGTGTTAAATGCCCTGCCCCAAAAATTGGGACATGAATTTTGAAAAATCGGGAACATTTCTTCAGGGGCGTTGTACCGCTAGTGTTTAATCTCTCTGGTGATTTTAGTTTGCCCGCAGGAGGGTAGGGTAACAAACTATTATGGATGATTTTTCTAGATAGATTTAAACCCCATTTAAATTTAAAAGGCATTTTAAAAGTTATCAGTGAAAAGGGGATTTGAGAGAGAGAGAGAGGGGAGGAGAGAGGAGGAGGGGAGTGAGAGGAGAGAGAGGGGAGGGAGAGAGAGAAGATTGTTTATCCATTTAAGGGGCCCCGGTTATATGAAAAGGGTGATAATGATTATTTGGGGGGGAATTTTTATAAAGAAATTGAAAACAGGGGCCCTACAACAACAACATGCAAAAAAATCTGAAAGCAATTTTTTCTCCAAAAAGAGGAGAGAGAGAGAGAGGGAGAGAGAGAGAGGGGGAGAGGAGAGAGAGGAGGGGAGGGGATTTTTCAAGAGAGAGAGAGGGAGAGAGAGGGGAGAGAAAAGACTTTTTCAAAACTGTGAAAAAGGGGCAGTGCAATCACACCACACCCCAAAAACCCACAAAACCACATTAGGCAGGTGGGCCCCTACCCCACTGTTCATCCATCCCCCTTTCACCCCAAATTCACGCTGCCTTGGGCAATTTGGCAGGGCCTCTAACTTCACTTTTATCCCCACTGTCTGGTCTCGGCCTTCTTTTCTGACCTGTGGTCGTTTGATTCCTTTTTTCCCGTGAAAAAAGACTGTGTGTCCGACTCGTTTTCAATATCTTTCGTTCCCCGTCTTTTTCCCCCCCGGGGGAAAAGCACAGGGGAGGTTTCACCCTCTCAAATTCCCCTGCGAAATTTTCCCCCCAAGCTCGCCCTTTCCCCCCAAAAGAAATGGGGCGGGAGGGGGGGGGGGGGGGGGGGGGGGGGGGGAATCTTGCTGCGTGGGGGGAAAATTGACGGGCACATGGCGAAAATTGTCTTTTTTTTTTTTCCCCCTCTTTTCTTTTTTTTCTTCTTTTTTTTCTTTTTCGCCGTTTAAAAGAGAAATTTCTGAAAGGTGGAAGAGTGGGGTTTGTGGAAGGGGGGGGGGGGGGGGGAGGGGGAGGAGGCAGGAAAATGATGGGGGGGGGGAAAAGGGGAAAAGGGGGGGGGGAGGGAGGGCCCGGGGTAGGGGAAGGGCTGTCAAATTTGCTTGTGTCTTTGGGTCCAGGGAATGGCCGTACATCCCAAAAAA
>CM031595.1:168854467-168856967 GCA_018398815.1 Conus ventricosus
GTGTGTGATATGATAGGGTTGTGTGTCTAGTTTATTGGGATGGTGTGGTATCTTTGTGATGGTTGTGGTAATGGTGGATTGATAATAATGGTAAGGGGAAAGAAGGGGGGGGGGGGGGGGGGAACTGAGGGAAAAAAAAAAAAAAAAGGGGGGGGGGGGGAATTTAAGGGGAAGGATAAAACAAAATTAAGATTAAATAGATGGAGGGTTGCTGTAACTACTGTATGAAGTGAGTGAAGGGGATGTGGTGGTGGTGTATGTATGTGTGTGTGTATGTGTGTGTGTTGGTAGGGGATATTGCCAACTGATGTGGAAGTGGTGGGTATGCGTGTTTGGTTATTGTTGGATATTGATGCCTTGGGGGTGTAGTGTGCCCAGTTTGGCAATGAGATGGGATTCCTGAGTTGTGCGTTCAAAGCTGTCACTCTGTGACTGCCAGAGTGCCATAACTTTGACATGGTCGATGTTGTGTTGGGTGTGGTTGAAGTGTAGGGCGACGGGTTTGGGTCGGTGGTGGCGGATATGAGCCAGGTGTTCAGAGATGCGTTGAAATGAGCTTAATTATACTTGTATTGATCGTGTTTCGCAGAACCTTTACAAAAGTGTTCCTGTATCCATCCCACGTGTCTGACAGAGCATGACTCGTTGTATGAGTCAGAGACAGAGGTGTCAATGACGAAGGAAATGCTGCCTAAGAAAAAAAACCGACCCCCCCCCCAAAAAAAAAAAAAACCCACAAAAACAACAACAACAACAGCAAACAAACAGAGGTAATTTGCATTGCGTTCAATCGATTCCAGCCATGCCAAACGACACATGTTTAATTGACTAATTAATCTGGCATGCGAAAAGGAACCGACTGAAAAACAACGGCGATCTAAGAAACCAAATTGATTGAATTCGACGGTCAGATACGTAATAAGCTTGATCCCTGCTGCAACAAAGTTTTTATTTCCTGATTCTATACAGTAGGTGGAGCTGTAGTTTGTTTATTAAAACAAATTTGATGCAGATCGATGAGGATGAGGATGCTGATGTTAATGATGATATGGATTTCCCATTTTTGGTCTCTGACTGCAAGGCAGGATTATAATCTACGCTAATTTTCATCATATATCCAAGTGTCACAACCAGGCCCGAGAGATACAGACATTTGCGGTGTTGGTAAGGAAATGTGAGCAACGCTCTCACAGAGGTATCCGTTAAGTGGAGGGAACCGACGGTGTGGTCCCAATGTTATCAACTGAGCCCACAGCAAACTCAACTCTGACAGTGTGGTCCCAATGTTATCAACTGAGCCCACAGCAAACTCAACTGTGACGGTGTGGTCCCAATGTTATCAACTGAGCCCACAGCAAACTCAACTCTGACGGTGTGGTCCCAGTGTTATCAACTGAGCCCATAGCAAACTCAACTCTGACGGCGTGGTCCCAATGTTATCAACTGAGCCCATAGCAAACTCAACTCTGGGTAGGAAACTTCTGGGGGCAGAAAAAGAGACTCTGATGGAATGGAACCTACGACCTCCTAGCCAGGAGTCCACGACACTAACCACTTAACCACGGTGGCTGGTAGCTTACTTTTAACCCTGGCAGCTCAGGAAATGTGAGGGCGCGCATATGGACTTGACCACATCAACTAACGTCCCTTGGACCAAAAAAAAAACAACAAACCACAAACAAACAAAACAAAAAAACCCGAAACTTGAGGAAATCACATCGTGAGTCTGTCAAAACTCATAAGTTTCAAAAGCCCATGGTCATGATTTTCTTCGTGAAAAAAAAAACAAAGAGAGAGAGAGAGAGAGAGAGAGAGAGAGAGGAGAGAGAGAGAGAGAGAGGAGAGAGAGAGAGAGAGAGAGAGAGAGGAGAGAGAGAGAGAGAGAGAGAGAATGACAATGACAATGAATACAGTTTGTCATCAGCAAAACCTGCTATTTGACATGGGGAGCACTGCTTGAACAAAATTAAGAAAAATCAAAATTAAAGAGAATCAGAAAGCAAATAGAAATTCGTAAACACCATAAATAGCAAGCGACCAGTAGGCCTAGTCAATCAGTTGAGAGGACGGGCCGGATAGCTCAGTTGGTAGAGCGCCGGACTCGTGATCCTGGGGTTGCGGGTTCGAATTTCGGTATAAGGGGATTTTTCCCTCGGAGTTAATATTGGTTCTGACTCCATTCCCCATATAGTCCTTCGAATGAGACTATAAACCGAGGTTCCGTGTGTGAACGCACGCATAACATCTTGCACACACGTAAAATCCCATCACCAACTTTCGGAAAAGAAGGCCAGTTTGGCCGTTGGTATGGATGACACGTGACACATAGCATGCACCTTCCCCGAAGATGGAGTATGGCTGCCTTAATGGCGGGATAAAAAAGGGTCATACACACAAAACTCCACTGCCTGGCTATACAGGGAGTGTCCGCAGGAGTATCAGCCTGCGTACGCAGAAAGAAAGAAAGAAAGAAAGTTGAGAGGACAACAGGATTTAACAA
>CM031595.1:168859467-168866967 GCA_018398815.1 Conus ventricosus
TTCCCTGGGGGAAAACAAAAAGAGGTTAACTGTTGTTCTTACTTTTCCCCTTGCTTTTGCGTCTTCTCCTCTGTTTCCTTTTCCTTTCCTTTTTTTTTTTTAATTTACTATCAGCCTCTCTGCTTGTATGCATCCCTCGATTCTTGCTCACACGGTGAGGAAATTTATAGAGCGATTGAAACTGACTAAGCGACACGGGGTTCGAAGGACTGGATGTTCACAATGTTTATGTGTGCAAGAGGATCATGTGTGGCAGTCTTCTGTTTATTTTCTCTTTCCCTTCCGCCCACCTACCCCCTCCAGCCCTTCACCCCTCCCCACCCCACCCGTTTCTATGTTTACTCCTTTGCGCGCGCGTGTATGCGTGTGCGTGTGCGTGTGCGTGTGCGTGTGCGCGCGCGTGTGTGTGTTTGTGTGTGTGTGTGTGTGTGTGTGCGTGCGTGCGTGCGCGCGCGTGCGTGCGTGCGTGCGTGCGTGGTGTGTGTGTGTTTCCGCATTTTGAGTTTGTGAGTTAATAATGTGAGGCCAGTTCTCTTTCCTTTATTTCATTTTATTTGCTTCTTTCAGTTTTTTTCCCTTTCTATTATTCCTGTCCTTTTCTGCATTTCCTTCCTTCTTTGTTTATTTCCTTATCTTTCCGTGTTTTCTTCTTTCTATTCACTTTTCCTTTTTTGTCTGTCGCTCTTTCATTCTTTCTTTTACCACCACCCCCCCCTTTTTTATTCGCGTTCCCCGTTCCTTCATTCACTTTTTCGATTTTTTCTTTCTTTTGCCCTTTTCTTTGTTTTTATCCTTACTGTCCTATCCTTTCTGCTTTCTTTCTAGAATTCTTTTTTTTCCTGTTCCTATCGTTTCTTTCTTTGTTTTTTTAAAATTTATTTCTTTCTTTCCATCGATCTTACTTCCTTTCTTTCTTTCTTTCTTTCTTTCTTTTCTTCCTTTCTTTCTTTACATCAATCTTACTTTCCTATCCTTTCTTTCTTTTTTCTTTTCTTTATTTCTATTTTTCCATCAGTCTTACTTTCTTATCCTTTCTTTCTTACTTTCTAGAATTTTTTTCCTTTTTTTGCTTTTTCCTTCGTTCTTACTTTCCGTTTCTCTTTCCATTTTTCTTTTCCTGTTCTTTCTTTTTTTTAATTTCTTCCCTTTTTTCTTTCCTTATCGCTTTTTCATTTTATCCGTCTTGTTCTTCTTCTCTCTTATCATTCTTGCATTTTTCCCTCCGTACCTTGTAAAGAGTGAAGAAGCTCCGTGGTGCATTCCATGTCATGTACCACTCACAACGAAACATTTTCTTTTAGAGTGGTGGGACTTGCAGGATGCGAGACACAAACATTTTACAGCAGATTCTATGAAAACCTTGTTCAGAGATGTTCCACCTGACGCGATCTTTGAGTTCTTGAAAGAGATTAACATATTTCACTGGATCTGAGATTTTATAGTGGAAAGATTTTTTAACAACATCTCGGGTGAGTTTTTAGAAGATGTATTTGAAAGAGTTGTGTGAATGAATGACTTATAAGTTGACTTGAACGCGGTGACAGCCCTGATATGGAAACAGATGAACCTTTATTCAACGAACCGATTACTAGACAAGAAGTGATCGACGGCATAAAAACACTTGAAGGGTGGGAAGAGTGCAGGGCCAGATAAGATTGTAGGGGAAATGCTGAAAAGTTCTAATTATTTAGTAATTGATGTTCTAGTACTGATATTTAATAACTTGTTTCGGAGCGGGTCATTTCCGATTGAATGGGCTAAATCAATCATCGTTCCTATCCACAAAAAGGGAGATGTAAACACTCCTGATAACTACCGAGGTGTAGCGCTGACAAGTGTTGTCAGCAAAGTTTACACACACATTTTGAATGTGAGATTAAAACGTTGGGCAGACTGGGAAGAGAAAATCGTGGAGGAGCAGGCAGGATTTAGATCTGGGTACAGTACAACTGATCATATATTACGTTGTTCGCTCTTGTACAAAAATACATGCTTAAGAACACAAAATTGTATGTCGCTTTTGTTGATTTCAGAAAAGCTTTTGACTCTGTAAACAGAAATATTTTATGGAATGTTCTCAGAAGAACGGAGTCAATGGAAAGTTATATATGGCATTACGTGGAATGTACGACTCTGTATTAGCATGTGTGCGTGACAAATGTGTTTATCTGATTTTTTCAATTGTCCACGTGGAGTCAAGCAAGGCTGCCTTTTAAGCCCGGTTGTTTCTTTTTTTATCAATGAGCTTGCTTTAGAACTCTCAAGAAATGGTAAACATGGTATTCAGATTATTCCAGGTGCTGTGGAGATTTTTATGATGATGTTTGCTGATGATGTAGTTCTGTTGTCTAGTACAGCAATAGGATTGCAAAACCAGTTGAATGTTTTGAAACAGGAAGCTGATAAACTACAGTTGACAGTAAACCTTGATAAAACCACATTATTGTGTTCCGTAAAGGTGGATATTTAGCTAAGAATGAAGTTTGGTGGTATGGTAATTCTGAGGTTAAAGTAACCAATTCGTACAAATACTTAGGTATGTTTTTACGACAAAATTAAGTTGGAATTTAGGTTGGTGTGAAACAAGTAGAAAAGGTAAAAAGGGTGATAGAAATTTTGAGAACATTAAAGAAATTAAATACTACTGATCCACACATATTTTGGAAGCTATTTGATACCCAGATTGAACCGATTCTTACATATGGTGCTGAAATATGGGACTTGAAAATAATCTAAACGTAGAAAGAGTGCACACTTATGCGATCAAACGGTTTCTGAATATTCCGATTCATTCGTCCAATAAATAACTTATGGAGAAACAGGAAGGTACCCTTTGTACATCAGATGTATGGTAAAGTGTGTCAGATACTGGTGTAAAGTAATACGATTACCAGTAGCTAGACTGAGCAGGCAAGCATACGACATGATGCTACAACAATGTGAGTTAGGAAATGTTAACTGGGCCTCTAAGATTAAGAAAGTACTAACAGAGAATGGGTTTGGAATAGTGTGGTTGAGCCAGGGAGTTGGAAACGAAACCGTTTTATGTCTGAATTCAAAGATAGATTAATTTCTTCATATAAACAAAACTGGCACAGCCAACTAGAAGAACATGGTAAATATTCCTGGTTCCTATCCTTCAAAGTAACTTGGAGGCAGAAAAGTATTTACATTTAGTATCTAATCGGTGGCAAAGAGGTATCCTTGCAAGATTTAGAAATAGAACACTGGAATTAAAGGCTAATAAAAGATGGTATCTAAATAATGATGCTGTTGATGATTCATGTCCATTATGTAATGATATTGCAGTTAGAGAAGATGAGCTACATTTTTTGTTCACTTGTCCCGCTTATGGGAACATAAGAAAAAAATCAAGACTATTTGAAAATAGCACAGTCATGAGTCGAAACCTTAACAGTATTTTGCAGACAAGTGATGAAACATTGTTAAAGATGCTGGCAAAATATCTAACAGAAGCAGTAGACACGCGGAAGAAAATTATGAATGAATAAAAGTTCAAAGCACTGAAGGATATCAATTATATTTCATTTTTACTGTGTGGAATACTTATTTTACCTCGAAGCTTGATGGTTCAAGTGAATGGTTTTCATAAAATCAAGTCAGATAAATTATCTGTACAGAGGATATGTGTGAATGGGGAGAAGGAGGATAAGGATATAAATGCGTGTGTGCAAGTCGATGGAAGTTGGGATGGATCAGTGCGTGCATGTGAAGGGAATGGTTGTTGTGTGAGAACGATTTTGTTATAGAACATACACAAGAAACACAAATGAGTGATGGAAATGGAAATTATTTTTTGATTTTGCTTAGCTGTGTAGGCACCTAATTTGCAGTTTTTCTTTCGTTTTCTTTTCCTCTGAGCAAAAACAAAAGACATTGTACCCCCTTGACAAAAGGCTATTAGCCAATGTCAATAAAAGATGTCAGTGTCAGTGTCAGTGTCTCTCCTCTTTCCATATCACTCCTTTCGATTTCTAGCTTTCTTTCTTGATTTTCTAGTCTTTCTTTCTGTTCTCTCTCTCTCTCTCTCTCTTCTCTCTCTCTCTCTCTCTCTCTCTCTCTCTCTCCTCTCACTCTCTCTCTCTCTCTCTTCTCTCTCTCTCTCTCCCTCTCTCTTCTCTCCCTGTCCACACATCAACACAACACACACACACACACACACACACACACACACACACACACACACACACACACACACCACACACACGCGCGCGCACGCACGCACGCACGCACGCACGCTTAGCACACACACACAAACACACACACACACACACAACACACACACACACACACACACACACACACACTCACACACACACATGCGCGCGCGCGCGCTCGCACACACGCACGCTCGCACACACGCACGCAACACCGCACGCACGCACGCACACACACACACACACACACACACTCGCGCGCATGCACACACACACACACACACACACACACACACACACACACACACACACACACACACACACAACACACACACACACACACACACAAACCAGGTCCTCTGTAGGAAAAAAAGTAATAGATAAGCGAAAGGTAACTGCCAGAGACAACAAAGCCAAACAAATGTATCCCAGGCCAAATGAAAGGATTCACCACGGCCTGTATTACATGGGTTTCAGGGAAAAGACCAGACGAGACAGACAGACGGACAGACAGACAGGCAGACAGACAGACAGTTAAATGGTTGTTGTTGTTGTTCTTGTCCGTCGAGACGACGAAGACCATCTAGTCATGCTGGATCGGGGGTGAGTGAGTAGATGGCTGGTCAGGCCGATCTGCGCCCGGAAAGACCTATCACAGTACGGACAGCGGATAGTGACGGACAGACAATACAGACATACAAACAGATAAACCAGAAACTGAGGGAAGCCAGCGACCTAGAAAAGATAGATAGATAGATAGATAGATAGATAGATAGATAGATAGATAGAGAGAGAGAGAGAGAGAGAGAGAGAGAGAGAGAGAGAGAGAGAGAGAGAGAAGAGAAGAGAGAGAGAGAGAGAGACTCTCAGCTCAAGACTCAAATGTTTAATTCTAAAGCCATAGCCCCTTAGAATGGGGATGCACATAATAAATCATGTCGAAAATTGATCTTGGTATTCTTTATGTTACATACATAGTTTCGCTTTTTGAATGCTTATATAAATAAATCGCTAACTTTTTAACCGTGTTTCATTTGATGACGACATTAACAAGGTTAATTTGAAAAGGCATGGATTATGAAGTACTTTCTTGAGATGAATTCCTGTCTAAGTTCATCTTGTATTGGACAAGCCAATACAAATGAACTTCATCCTCTTTGCATTTCGACACAAAGGACAGATCAATTTCCACTACATGACTGTCTATAACGACAATAATGAGTAAAAAGATCGGAAACACCAAATCTAAACTTAGCCATGATGCGTTTTAAATGTTTGTCCTTTTTCATTGACATATATATACAGGTAAACGAAGGGGACGACAAGCCAAATGCTGGATGGACAACATCAAAGAATGGACCAGGATGGATGGCCCTACGCTGATGCGACAGGCAGAGGACAGGGCCGGATGGCGGTGCCTGGCTTCGAGAGTGTCTCTCATCTCTCCTCTACGCCCATCATGGCAAGAGAATGATGATGATGATGACAGGTAAACATCGTAGATTATTGTACGTTCTATACAATTCAAATCTGTCACTATTCTGTACATGACAATTCCAATTTTGCCAACTACAGTCAACGAGTCTTTCTCGGAATACCTGGATAAAAGCATTCATATCACCAACACCTTGGTTCATCCATACAAATCCGAAACCATATTCACACAGTTTCATTCTCACATTAGTCACCCAGTTTTTCTTACCTCTGTCGTCCAATTCTAACAACATTCGATATGCTTTATATGGGAATCTGTGACCTTGCATCTGAGTAATTTTCAGCCAATATCGAACACACTTAATAATGGAATTCAAATATATAGGAAATCTAGCCGTTTCCACCATAAACCAAATCATTTGGCGTTTGCAATAATACACCAAGAAATCTCTTCAAAGCAAACAGATGTAACTTTTCACAGTGTACTGCAGCAACTGCATCAAGGCCCCATACTTCAGCTCCGTAACTGTACCATAGGTTGAACCTGGCCATCAAATAACTTCAAAAACAAAGTAAGGAATCGATATTTAGCAATGATAATTTTCTTTAGTAATGCACAGTAACGCATTTTTAAGCTCTACTGGCCAAATCTTTGCAAGCGAAGACAAAACTCAAACGCTTGAGAAGTATATTCCTAAGTATTTATACACATTGACAACAGCATTGTAGACCCATTGTACGTCCATCTTTCTCTCCGCTGCTAAATATCCACCCTTTCTAAATACAATTATATTACTTTTTGCCATATTAACCTTTAATTCTAACGAAGCAGCAACTCTTTGCAAAGTGGGTTTTGTAATCCAACCACTGTTTCTGACACCAAGGCCACATCATCAGCCAAAAGAAGAATGAAAATTTCCACAACGTCATTATGAAATGTGCACCGTGCCTTCCAGAATGTAAACCTCCTGTGTTAGTTCATTAATGAATAAAGAAAACAGAACAGGGCTACAGACATCGCCCTGTTTCACACCAGAAGTGCAATTTATATAGTCTGTTAGAGCATCACCAGATCGCACTCTTGCTTTTACACAATTATACATACTTATAACACATTTATAAAGTTTTCCATGGATACCATTTTTAAACAGGATAGGCCACAGCAAGGTTCTATTGACTGAATCAAAAGCCTTCTCGAAGTCAATAAATGCAACATAATAATTTACGATTTAAGCAAAACTGTTTTGAACAAATGCCATTAATGTGAACATGTGATCAACTGTAGAATAGTTTTTCTTGAACCCAGCTTGAAATTCCCCGGTAATGTTATTTTCTTCCACCCATTCCTGTAATCTCCTATTGATAATAGCACTGTACAGTTTTTCTGCCAACATTACACAATGAAATTCCTCTATAATTATTTGGATCGTTTGAATCACCTTTTTTAAACAATGGGATGACAATAGACTCGACCAGCTTCTGGGATATACCCCTGATCAAATAAGGGGTTTTAAAAAATTTAACCAGAAAATCTAGAAATAAACTTGACTGGCACGCACTTTTTATCAGTTCACCGATAATTCCATCTGGACCAGCAGCTTTGCGAGGTTTTTACCTTTCTTAGCGCGACTATAACTCTTCTTTGGAAATTGGACGGTTTAGATTGTCATCGTCATGATCTGATTCATCAATGTAATTTTCATTTCCCAGATCATTATGAGACCCAGCGTTTCCTTCTAGCAGATCTCTGAAATGATGAGACCATGTTTTCTAAAATTATATCATTTACGAGTTGCTTCCTTTTTCTGGAAATTTTGCGGACACAGTCCCAAAAATCTTTCTGATTATTTACAGACGTAAGTAATTCTGTCAACAGAGTATCATTATA
>CM031595.1:168870473-168872973 GCA_018398815.1 Conus ventricosus
AGCAACCCGTGCATAGTACATTCCAAGCCCAAATGTTTTTTCAAGAGTATTGAAGGTGTATGATTATGCCTGACTGAAAAATAGTCGACTGAAAAGACAAGATTTCGGTCTAGACTTTCACCATTCATTAGCAAAGAATATCGGATACAAACAACAAAACAAATTAACGGACAACGATTTTCGGTGTTTTGAGAATACAACTGAAATTCAGATGCAAGTTTGAAAACCACATGCCGTGATACACATGAACATCGCATCGTGTTCAACAAAAAGGCATTATTGAAAGCCTTGTACACATGAACATCGCATCGTGTTCAACAAAAAGGCATTATTGAAAGCCTTGTACACATGAACATCGCATCGTGTCCAACAAAAAAGGCATTATTGAAAGCCTTGTAACACATGAACATCGCATCGTGTCCAACAAAAAGGCATTATTGAAAGCCTTGTACACATGAACATCGCATCGTGTCCAACAAAAAGGCATTATTGAAAGCCTTGTACACATGAACATCGCATCGTGTTCAACAAAAAGCATTATTGAAAGCCTTGTACACATGAACAATCGCATCGTGTCCAACAAAAAGGCATTATTGAAAGCCTTGTAGCAAAAGATGAAACGACAACCATTCAGTTATGCTTCTTCTCTTTCCACTGCATGCATATTTCATGCAGTTCCAGCTTTAAATAGCAACAGTATATGGCAGGATCAGAAAGCAAATTTTCACCTCATAGCAATATTCAGTATATCAAGATTTTTTCTTATAGTCTATGTTTTACGAAACACCACCGAAACACTTGTCGGGGGGGGGGGGGGGGGGGTGAGCGGGGGGGGGGGGGGGGGGGGGGTCTTCTCTGAAAACCTACTGCTGTCAACCTCTCCCTAGAGTTTCTTTCTTCTGCGACCATCTTTTTGTGTTCTTCTTTCTTGCTTTAATGCAGTGTGTGATGACTGTGCAGTCAGCTGCTTTTGTTTGTTTGTGTGATCCTTTGATTCAAGCCTTAATCTTCTGCAGCAAATATTGTATCTTCTGGAAAGTGTTATGATAGACGATGTTAAACAATCTGCAAGGGAGGTAATCTGTGTCAGAGCTCGCGTTCAGCGAGAGTGACCCCGCCGTTTTCATGGACAGATGTCGCTTGTGGGCATGCCCAAGGTCATTTTCCTCAGCAGTCAACGTAACAGTTAGATTAGAGAGAGAACATGCCTAAACATATGTATGATTCGGTTCACCTGTAATGCAGCCAGTCGATATCCCGACTGTTACCCTTGCGTGCGCTTCATATCAGATAGTTGAATATCTAGGTCTGTTTGCTTTACTGATGAATTGTGAAAAAGAACTCTGTTTACAATGGAAAGACAGTCATTGTCTTCCCCTGATTTTTCTTTTAACCGGAACAGACCAGAAGATCGTTATTTTGGAAAATTCAACAAAACATTAAAGACTAACTGGACCAATGTTTTCACTGTTCCGCAATTCCATTCTTATGCACGTTCTGCTGCTGAAGAAAAATGTAATACTTAACAAACACTCGAAACAACAGCCATCTTGAAAGACCACAAAAAGGGAAAGAAAATCATTGCAGACGAAAAGCGAAACATTTGGATTCTGGCTTATCACACTACAATGAATGACCGTTTACACATTGATCTTAGGTTGTAAGAAAATCGAAGACTACTGTTGATTTTGGCCTACCATCGTCAATTCAAAACCGTTTGATAGACGTTAACGGTAATCCTTAAGCGTAATTTTCGAGTGTCTGGGAGCTTCCAAAACAGTCGTGCGTAGGGATCTATAGAAAACGGATTATAATCTATTCGCGGCTTGTGCAAGCGACAGGCCACCCCATTTAGCCAGCTTATTAACGACCTATTTTGTTTCACAACGTGTCAAGCACTGGCTGTCCGGATTGAAAACATTAATTTTGTGTGCTGTCAAATCTATTACTGTCCAGTACGAGCGCGCGGCTTTCCATAGCCTTAGCTCAAGAGCTCGAGTTCTTGTTGTGCTGAAAATAACACACGGTACGTACAGAGTGACCAGAACTTTGTTAAATGGCACCGATAATTACTGTTGCTGGAAATAACACAAAGCAGCTCAAGCGATAGCCATATTCCCTATTTGACGGGGGCAGACAAGGTCTCAAAGTGATTCCTTGTCAAGATTTCACTCTCAGAATGGCAACTGCTGGACAGGGAAGCGACAGAAGAGAGTCGGGGATAGCTGGTATCGTCACGCATGATTTGATCCTTGACTTAATGCAGGCTCTGGTAAAATGTTGGGGATGTAGCAAGAGGAGCGGGAGAAGAATGACATGTCAGGACTGCAACTGACTAACCCCAAACACGTATTGAATCGCACGGAAACGGAGTGATATATTTCCGGCAGACCTACGATGCTGGACGTCATGGAAGGCAGATGGATGTGATGACTTTCTCTGTTCACATAGAAGATCCAGCATAGCATCTGAAAGACAGATGGATGTCCGAGTCAGGCCG
>CM031595.1:168895473-168907973 GCA_018398815.1 Conus ventricosus
GTGTGTGTGTGTGTGTTGTGTGTGTGTGTGTGTGTGTGTGTGAGAGAGAGAGAGAGAGATGAAGAGAGAGAGAGAGAGAGAGAGAGAGAGAGAGAGAGAGAGAGAGAGGAGAGAGAGAGAGAGAGAGAAGGTGATGTTCAAGGTTCATTACATCTTCAGGATATTTGTTACTACATTTTTGTTTACCTTACTGAACGTTTATTTTTTGTTTGTTTATGGTTTCATTTTATTTCATTTTCATGAAATCCTTACACCCACACGTGCACCCCCCCCCTCCCACTACCCCTTTCCCACCCCCTGCCCTCCCCATACACACTCAGAGAGAGAGAGAGAGAGGAGAGAGAGAGAGAGAGAGAGAGAGAGAGAGAGAGAGAGAGACAGACAGACAGACAGACAGACAGACAGACAGACAGACAGACAGACAGAGACACAGAGAGAGACAATGACTATGACAATGACAATGACGATGCTTTATTGACAATAGTTAAACAACCCTTAAGCCAAGGGAGTGCATGTGCAATTTCCACTGGTGTTGCCAAACTCTGCCAACAATAGAAATGCGAGTTAAAAACAAGCGTACACACAGAAAATAGTTGAACAGTACAAATAATTAGAAAGTGAATAAAAAGACCATTCATCAAACAATATTCTCATCACAATAAATAACTTATTGCATAATGACGATCTACAAACACAGCCTACATATTAAGTTTTTTTCTCTCTAAATCGAAAAGCTTCCGCCACAAACTTAGCAAATGAGTTTACAATGTCTACATTTTCAGAGGATAAGATACTGAAGAGGTTTTGAGTTTGACCGAAAAAGGACTTAAAGGCAGAAAAACCATTTCTAAATTCATATACTCTGGGCAGTTAAAAACGAAGTATTCCTCGTCTTCAATTTCTTTTGAACAGGATGGACACATCAAATCACTTTCTGCGTGCATGAACCATCTTTTTCTTGCTTTAAACCCCAGGATTCTCGTTCGTAACCAAGCGAACACATCTCTAAAACGCTTACAAGAAATTGTTGTGAGGTAGTTCTCAGCTTGAAAAAGATCTTATACGAGAGATAAAACTTATACTTGTCATTGTCTTCCAAGTTACTATGCCAATTTTGCATATGACACGCAACCAACCTATCTTTAAACTCTGCCAAAAAACTGACTTCGTCACCAACCGTCTGAGACATCCATACAATGCCAAATCCATTTACGATAGAACTCTCTTTATGTCCAATTCTGGCGACCTAATTCTAATTGAATTAGTGTCATGCGATCTGCCTGTTTATTTACCCCTGTCATTGGTAATTTCAATAGTCGTAACCAATACTTCAAACGTTTGACAGCAGTTCTAATATACAAAGGAAATCGATCAGTTTCACCCTGACACGTTTTATTAGGGGTATGTAAAGGAAACATTCAGGAACCGTTTGACAGCAAAGTTATGTACAGTTTCCATTTGCTCATTTACGTAAATGCCCCAAACTTTTGCGCCATAGGAGGAAGGAGAGAGAGAGAGGAGAGAGAGAGAGAGAGGAGAGAGAGAGAGAGAGAGAGAGAGAGAGAGAGAGAGAGAGCGAGAGAGAGAGAGAGAGAGAGAGAGAGTATGTGACTAATATCAATAATCACACTAATGATGATAATTCAGAAGCTTGCACAGCCCGTCCGACGTGAGATAGTTCAGTAGCCTACAGACGTCTAGCCTGTTGAGTTGCAATGGATTTTGGCAATGCGTCTGCCATACAGGTCACTTGATGTGACAACCAGCTTCTCTCATAATCTGCTTTCAACGCCTCTTGGCTACTAGGTCCAGCTGAATTCAATTGCGGCCAATAAGTTCTTGTCCAATTTCTCCAAAGCATTGGGGGATTACAGCTTTGGCGACATGTAATTTCTTCCTCCTTCCCCCTCCTCACTCATCATCACCCCCCCCCCCTCCTTCCATCCGATTTCTGTCGTCTGAAGCACCACATTTGGTGATCGTGTCGGAGGAACTCTTGGCCAGTTTGGGAAAAATAACATACGTTGTACACGCGAAAGGAGAAATAAGCTTTGTAAGAGAGAGAGAGAGAGAGGAGAGAGGGAGAGAGAGAGAGAGAGAGGAGAAGGAGAGAGAGAGAGAGAGAGAGAGAAAGAAAGAGTGAGAGAAAGAGAGAGTGAGAGAGGGGGAGGGAGAGAGAGAACACACACAGAGACAGAGAGACAGACAGACACACACACACACACACACACACACACACACACACACACACACACGGAGAGAGAGAGAGAGAGAGAGAGAGAGAGAGAGAGAGAGAGAGAGAGAGAGAGAGAGAGAGAGAGGAAAGAGAGAGAGAGAGAGAGAGAGAAATGGGTGGTGATATACTAACATTCACACACACACACACACACACACACACACACACACACACACACACACACAGAGAGAGAGAGAGAGAGAGAGAGAGAGAGAGAGAGAGAGAGAGAGAGAAGAGAGAGAGAGAGCAGAGAGAGAGAGGATAGAGGAGACAGAGGAGAGAGAGAGGAGAGAGAGTGAGAGTGAGAGGAGAGAGGAGAGAGAGAGAGAGAGAGAGAGAGAGAGAGAAATGGGTGGTGATATACTAACATTCAACACACACACAAACACACACACACACACACACACACACACACACACACACACACACACACACACACACACCACACACACACACGCAGACAGACAGACAGACAGATGCATACGCACACACACGCACACATACCACACACACACACACACACACACACACACACACACACACATCACCACACACACACACACACACACATACACACCCTTGTTCAACGATGATCCGTTGATGATTCTCGGATCTTGTCGGGCGGGATGGCACCGATATCTCCGGTGGTGTTGGCATTGGTCACCTGAGTGGTCGACGCCCCCACCCCTACCCTTACTCTCCTGCCAGGCCCCACCCCCTGCCCCTCCTGCGTCACGTCCTGTCCGGTCAGTCCGGCCACAGTGCTGGTGATGGCCGAGTGTCCATCTTGACCGTTCCTCCTCGGCTTGTCCACCACGTTCGTGCGGTTCCTAGCCTCTTGCTCTGGAAAAAAGAAAGATGGATTGACGGATTGATTGACTGATTGATTAATTGACTGGTTGGTTGGTTGATTGATTGATAACTAATTGATTGACTGACTGGTTGATTAGTTGCTTCCATGATTGACGGATTCTGGATTGACTGACAGAATGATTGATTGATTGATTGGTTGGCTGGTTGGCTGGTTGGTTGGTTGGTTGGTTGATCGACAGATGATGTATATTGATTGACGGATTGATTGACTGATGAATTATCTGATTGACTAATTGATTGATTACTTGGTTAATCAATCAATTGACTGATTGATTGATTGATGATTGATTGATTGATTGACTGACTGACTGATTGATTGATTGATTGATTGATTGACTGATTGATTGAGTGACTGATTGATTGATTGATTAATCTGTTCGCTGATTGATTGATTGATTGTTTGATCTATGTGCCTGAGGGTAACAACTAAATTAGATTTATTTCATCCCATCTGGTTCCTGGCCTCATGCCTGGCAAGGGATTGATTGACTGATTGATTTTGATTGACTTGTTGATTGATTGACTGATGATTGATGGCCTATACAACTGAAATTAGAAGATTAAAAAAAAAATCTCAGATGGCCATTGCTCTAAGCAATCTGACAGATGAATATGGTCGCATAATAAATACTACAATCTTATCCATATACAAGTCCATTGATCTATGTGCACACGTATACTCACATTCACTAATAATACTAATATTCTCATGTACAGAGAGAGAGAGAGAGAGAGAGAGAGAGAGGGAGAGAGAGAGAGAGAGAGAGAGAGGAGAGGAGAGAGAGAGAGAGGAGAGAGAGGGAGAGAGGAGAGTGAGAGAGAGAGAGAGAGTCGAGAGTCCGAGTGTTTATTGTACATCAGCCATAGGCCATAATACACACACAAAGAGAGGGGTGGCGGGGAGATGGAAAAGGAGAATGGAGGCGTGGGGGACAGGGGTGATCAAAAAACAAAATCAAGCAAAAAACTACTAGCTCCATTTCTAGCAAAATATACACATAACTCATGTATTATCGTTTACGTGGTCAACTTCGAGAAACTGTTTTCTATATTAATAGCATAGAAAATATACTTGGTTAGGTATTGACAATCTGTCCTTCTCACTGCTCGGAGTCACACGACTGCAAAGGCATTGCTGAGATTTGTTGTAAGAACTTCTTTGTGAGTCATGTATAAAGGACATTCAAATATGAAGTGATTTTCATCCTCATTTTTTGAAGCACATACCACACAGTTTCGGTCAGATGGACAGTTGCTAAATCTATGCAAATTATTATTTAGAGGAAGTGTCCCGAATCGAATTTGTGACATAGCTACTCTAAAACAATACGTGTCCATAAACGAAATGTATTTTTCTTTTTCGAAGATAGTTTTGAAAGACCTGTATGATTCATACCTGTCCTTATCTCGAATAGTACCCGACCATTCTTGAATGAACATTATCAATGAGTCTTGTTTAAATATTTTTACAAATGCACTGGCGTTACCAACCGACTAACAAGCCATACATAAGAGAATCCTGTTTCACATAAAATGTGTCTTATCTTACTCACCAACAGTCTTTTCCCTCTGTATCTAAAGAAAGAAGCATTCTGTAAGCTTGTTTGGGAATTCTGTGTTGTTCCATATCCAACAGTCGTATCCAGTATCTGACACAGTTAACATTGGAAGTAACAAATATAGGATATCTACCTAAGTCTCCATATACCATCTTGTTTGGTGTTCGATAGGGACCCTAAAATCTTTTACAAGCCATTAGGTGGACCTTTTCTAAGCTATCGAGTCTCTGATATCCCATATTTCAGACGAATACAATAATATTGATCTTATTTTTGCATCAAATATCGTAAAATATGTTTTGGCAGTCATTTCCTTGTATTTGTTGAAAGCTCTATTCAGAAAGAAAACTGCCTTTTTCCCCTTGGTTGCTAAATGGTCTGTACCTTTTTTGTGACTCAGTTTTGTAGAAAAATTGTAACCCAGATAGCAGTAACTGTTTACACTTCTAGTTGTACTCCATCATAAAACCATTGCTATGTTTTGCCAGAAAACCACCTTTTCTAAATACCATTACTTTTGTTTTGTCTTTGTTTATATTAAGTGCCCTATTGTCGCAGCATGATTTTAAACAGTTCAATTGATTTTGTAAACTACGGGTGTCGTTGAAATTAAAACCACATCGTCGGCAAATAGTAGAATAAACAGTTCCATAATATCTGGCATCAAGTGAACTCCATGTCTTCCCCTTTCAGACATGTACTCTGCTAACTGATTTATGAAAACTGAAAATAGGTAGGGCTTAATACACAACCTTGTCGGACACCAATTGAACATTGAAAAAAACTCAGAATAATCAAAGTTAGCTCTGACACACGATAACAGGGAAGAATACATAGCATGTAACGAACTAAAAAACTTTCCTTGATACCTTGATTCCTCAAACATTCAAGAGAGAGAGGAGAGAGGGAGAGAGTGAGAGGAGAGAGAGGGGAGAGAGAGAGAGAGAGAGAGAGAGAGAGAGAAGAGAGAGAGAGAGAGACAGAGACAGACAGACGACAGACAGACAGACAGACAGAAAGACAGACTGGACAGATGAATAGAGAGATAATTAGATAGACAGATAGATATGGTACACCACCCCATACGCACGCGCGCGCGCGCGCGCGCACAACACACCACACACACACACACACACACACACCACCACACACACAACACACACACATACACACACACACACCACAGACACCGACACTCACACCGACACACACACACACCACACACCACACACACACACACACACACACACACACACACACACACACACATACACACACGGTTTCACAGTTAAACCTAGCACCTAGACCTGCGAATCATGTTCACACCTTAGGTTGCTGCGTCTGTGATTATCTGCTGCATAAGGCTGTCAAATAAAAGCGGCCGGAGAGACCGCTTTTTTTCCACATTCACTACATACTACGCACAAATATTACTCATGAATACAGAGAGAGAGAGAGAGAGAGACGTGAGCAGCGAGAGAGAGAGAGGAGAAGAAGAACGTGAGAGATGAACCGGGTAGATGAGAGAAGCCCGAAGAGAGATGGAGAGAGAGAGAGAGAGGGTCGAGATGTAGAGCTCTCTCAGCTGTTCTATTGTACCATCACGCCATCAGGCCATATTACACACACTAAAGAGAGGGGGTGGCGGGAGATGAAGAAAGGAGAATGGAGGTCGGCGGGGGACAGGGGTGGATGTCAAATAGAAACAAAAATCAATGCAAAAAATATAGCTCCGGATTTCTGGCAAATATACACCATAACTCATGTTATTATCGTTACGTGGTCAACTTCTCGAGAAACTGTTTTACTCATAGTTACGTAGCATAGAAAATATACTTGGTTAGGATTGCCATCTTGGCTCTTCTACACTGCTCGGAAAGTAACTCGACTGCAAAGCATTGCTGAGATTCTTGTTTGTTCATGAAATACTACTTTCTGATGTTCAGTGTATTGTAATAGACATTCAAGATTTGAACGTGATTTTTCATCCTCAATTTTTTGGATAGCAAACTATACCACACAGCCTTTTCGTCGTCTAGTTGGAAGTTGCTAAAGCTATTGCTATATTCATTATTTAGAGGAAGTGTCCCGAATCGAATTTGTGACTCTCATTAGCTTACTCCTAATAAACATGACGTCGTCCTTAAACGATACGGAAAAAAAATGTACCTTTTTTCTTTTCGAATGATTGTTTGAATAGACCTGTAGGAGATTCATACCTGTCTCCTTATTGTCTCGGAAGTACCCGTCCATTCTTGTAATGATACATATCAATGAGTATTTGTTTATATTTTTTACAAATGCACTGGCTACCAACGACTAACGCGAAAAGCCATACATAAGAGGAATCCCTGTTTCAATATAAAATGTGTCTGATCTTACTCAACCAACAGTCTATTTCATCGGTATCTATAAAGTAAGAAAGCATTCTGTAAGCTTGTTTGGGATATTCTGTGTTTTCCATATCCAACAGTCGTATATCAGTATCATGACACGTAACAATTGGAAGATAACACTATTTTTGGATATCTACCTAAAGTACATCCTATTTATACATCTTGTTTGGTGTTCGACGAGGGACCCCTTAAAAATTTTTACAAGCACATTATTAGGTGGACCTTTTCTCGAAGCTATCGTGTTTGATATCCCCACATAATTTCAGACGAATACAATATATTGATCTTATATTTTGCATCAAATATCGTAAAATATGTTTTGGCAGTCATTGCCGTGTATTTGGTTGTGAACGTCTATTGTCAGAAAGAAAAAACAGCCATTTTTCCCTTGGTGGCGTAAATGGTCTGTACCTTTTTTGTGAACTCAAGTTTTGTAGTGAAAAAATGGTAACCACAGATAGCTCAGTAACTGTTTACAATCTGTCTTGTTGTACTACCATCATAAAACCATTGCTCTATGTTTTGTCCAGTGAAAACCACCGTTCTAAATACCATTACTTGTGTTGTGTCTTTGTTGAGTATTATGTGCCCTATTGTCGCAGCATGATTTGATAGACAGTTCAGCTTGATTTTGTAACCTACGGTGTGTCGTTGAAAATGAAAACCACATCGTCGGCTAAGTAGTAGAATAAACTGTTCCATCATATCTGCTTTCAAGTGATACTCTCATGTCTTTCCCCTTTCAGAACATGTAACTCTGCTATAACTGATTTATGAAATCTGAAAAATAAGGTAGGGCCTTAATTACACAACCTTGTCGGACACACTTGAACATATGAAAAAACTCAGTATGAATCTCAAGTTAGCTCTGACAACACGATAACTAGGAAAGACTACATAGCCAGTATGCGAACTGAAATAACTTTCCTCTTGATACTTGATTCTCAAACATTTAAGAGAGAGAGGTGAGACGTGAGACACGTGAGATGAGAGAGATGAGGGATGGACGTGTGATGACGACGGGAGAGGGAGAGCCGACGACTTGCGTGACGATGAGATGAGATGAGAATGAGAGAGACTAGACAGACCAGACAGACAGCACAGGACAGTTCAGACAGGACGGAAAGACAGATGGACCGTTGAATGAGTGATAATTAGATAGACAGATAGATAGGTACACCTCCACCACCACATACGCACGCGCGCTCGCGCGCGCGGCGAACACACACACTCACGACACTCTACCACACACACACATCACGACACACACACACACAACACACACACACTTGTACACACACACACTCTCCTACAGACTCGACTCACACACCAGACACACACCACACACTACACACCACACACACAACACACACACACACAGACACACACACACATCGCACACTACATAAACACACGGTTTCACAGTTTTAAACACTAGCACCTAGACTGCGTAATCATGTTTCACACTTAGTGGCTGCTGTCCGTGCTGATTTTGATCTGCTGTATAAAGGCTGTCAATTAATAAAGAGTCCGGAGGAGAGCCCGCTTTTTTTCCCACATTATTATACAACTTTAATTAAATGCTAGTTTATCGATTTGTACTTCGTTCACGGCAACACATTTCCAGAATACATTTTATGTTCACGGAAAATCGATGGGCAGAGAGATAGAGAGATGTAAGAGATAGTGAGAGAGAGACTGAGAGAGAGAGAGAGAGTGATAGAGAGAGAAGGAGATAGAGGCGAGATTGAGTCGACGACCCCAATCGAGAGGAGAGTGAAGAGAGAGAGAGAGAGTGAGAAGACAGACAGCAGACAGACAGACAGACAGACAGACAATAAAGAATTCAGTAGAGAGAGAGAGAGATAGATCGAGAGATGAGATGCTAGGACGAGAGTGAGAGAGAGAAGAGGAGACAGGGGGAGGGGCTTGGGGGGAAATGAGCTGCAGAGGAGAGACGAATTGATGCAAATCAAACGCCAGTGAGAGAGAGAGTAGAGAGAGGGTGGGGTGCGGAAGGGGAGGGTGGGAGTGGGAAGTAAAGAGGGAGACAGAAGGAGAGGAGAGACATGTCTGATGGAATAGATCAAACGCTCAGCGCGCCGCGCGCGCGAGGAGAGAGAGAGAGGATGTGGAGAGAAGATACTGAGGATTCTGCGAGAAGAGGAGACTGATGTTGATAGAGCAGAGGAGATGAGCTTAGGGCAGGATGTGGTCGAGGAGAGTAGAGTAGAGAAGAGGACGAGAGAGAAACAATCGATGCAAATTAAACTCTCGACCACTGAGAGAGATGAGAGAGAGAGAAGATGAGATGAGAGAGAGAGGAGGGAGAGAGAGCGAGTAGAGACGAGAGAGAGACCGGAGGGGATGAGACGACACGAGGAGGTGGAGACGAGAGAAACAATCGACTGACCAAATTAAACTCGACAGAGAGAGAGGATGATAGAGAAGATAGAGATGACCGGAGAGAAGGAGATTGAGATGAGAGAGAGATGACGAGAGAGAACGATCTTTGACTGAGAGAGAGAGAGAGAGGAGAGAGAGAGAAAGAATCGATTGCAAAATTAAACTCGACTCATGAGTGAGAGAGAGTAGACGAGAGAGAAGAGTGAGAGAGTGGACCCGAGTGAAGAGAGAGAGAGAGAGAGAGGGACAGAGAGAGATCGAGGGACTGCGAGGAGAGGAGAGAGAGGACGGTTGGGGGAAGAGCGGACAGAGAGAGACAATTGATGCGCGCGCAATGAGAGAGAGTACGAGAGAGATTCTGAAGGTTGAGAGAAAAGTGTGAGAGAAGTGAGAGAGACGACGTGCCGAGGAGAGAGCAGAGACAGAGTAGAGACGAGAGGATGAGATGAGAGCTGAGAGGAGAGAGAAACAATCGAGACATAATTAAGACTCGCATCGAGAGAGAGAGATGAGATGAGAGGAGAAGAGGAGAGCGACTGAGTAAAGAGAAGAGAGCTCCCAGTGACCTCGAGAGAGCTGATTCGAGAATGAGGTAGTGGTCGAGAAGGGAGGTAGATCAGACAGACAGACTGACAAGGTACTGAGAATCAGATTGGGAGAGAGAGATGAGAGAGAGTGTAGAGAGAGAGATGAGACCCCGTGAGGCGTGACGTGACGAGAGCCGCACTACGAGGACGTTGAGATGAGACGCAGATTGAGAGGTGATGCTGATGCGGATTCGGGTTCGGATAATTTATTCAAGACATGGGTCAATCTGTCCGCCTCTGGTTAGGGGTACACATTTTCAATTCTCGCACAGTGGCTACATATCCTTCGTATCTATACTCACACGTCCATATAATGCATATGGATTGTCAATAACAGCATATGAGTAATACAATGGATTATAATATATCCTCACATAAACAAAGAGAAATACAGTTTTGTAAACATTTGATCATAGTATGATGGCTACCCATCTACACGATGAAATGTACTATACTAAAGCTAATTAAAAGTCGCCGAGTATACAAGATAATATCAGGGTCTAGAAATGAAAATTCATTTTCCTCACAAAGAATAACTTTACTTGACTCTTCTATGTTTTCCAATAGTTAAAAAAAAAACCTGGAAAAGTAATCAAACTGTTGTACAGGGATGACGGCTTGCCGGTCTGAATGACAACCCTAGGATATTGAAAAATAAGAAAGAAAACGGAATTGTGTAAAATTTTCACAACTCAAAAACTTAAAAATCTCATAGAAAGCAAACAAATAAGATAGTGATACCTATTTAGACATACGTTAACCTCAACCAACAACATTTAACCATACAAGAACCAAATGATACGCTGTGTGGTAAATCATCTCAAAGCAATCATCCCACTTCCTCATACTGAAAACAAGTACCCAAAAGCATACTATAAAAGACTATCCAATTTTGTCATGTAACGATACTCAGATTAACAATGCTACAGCCGAATACAAGAGGCGTTTCCAGTAAAAGTGGGCTACAAATTACAAACTACGATGCGATCCAGACATGATACAATACGATGCAGAAAGAAAACAGGAAAAGGAAACAAAACATATGGTACATTCCCCCATATGATGCAGAAGAGTTAAAACAAATGTAGGAAAGAAACTTCTTTTTAAAATCTTGACATCTTCCTTTCCCTCAAAAGACATAAATTATTTAGATATTCAACAAAACAGCATCAAATTATCATATTCATGTATGGCCCGAATCTTAAAAGATGCATCGATTCAGCAACAAATGAATAAGACAGCACAGAGAGGAAAAGGAGGTAAACGAAAGGAAATCTTGTTTAACTGGACCCAAAAAGAACAGTGCCCCCTAAGCAACAAATGCTCTTTACAAAAACATTGATGTACCAAGCCGCCTGTAAACATCAGAGAACGCAAAAGAAACTTATGTAGATGTCACTGAATAACCAATATAAAACTAGTTATGCAAATCATAAACAATCATTTCACAAAGAAAGATAGTAAAAAACCATACAGAATGTGAGTAAATTACATTTTGGAAACTTAAAGAATTTAAAAAATAGACTAGCAGCAGATCTTGGATAATCCTCGAAAAAAATGAGCAGCACCTTACATACAACATTTTATTAAAAAAATTGAATTTCATGCCTTACGCAGAGAAATTACATCACATATTACTATGTAATACCACAGTGGCAACTCTATCTTGTTAGAAACAGAAATGGTTAACAATTGCAGACACAGATGGAAGTTCCTATCAGCGAATAAGAAACAAACACCTGAGATACACATTGTAGCACGGGAAAAAATAAACAACAGCATGCCATGATTGCTATATATATACGTGCACTGGCAATACTCAAGTCATCACATCCTGACGACCGCACAGCCCGGGAAAATCAAAATTGTAGATTTTTTAGCAGCTTGATTTTAGCTTGCACTTTTAATATATCAAATGTCGCTCCCCACTGTGGTAGCATGTTTTTAAGATTGCGCAGATCGCTCACCTCTTGTACCATTATAATATATATATATATATATATATATTTTATATCCAGTTTAATATAGTGATGTTATTAATGAAGAGTGTTAAACCTTACTCAAAGCTTGGTTCTAAGCTAAAACAAGACGCTCTGAATTTTATATATATATATATTATAAATACTATATATATATACCCCACTTATATATATATATATTTTATATATATACCTGTTGTTCTCCACATAGACAAGAGTTATTTAGGTGTTCTCCATTTCACTCCTAAAAAAACGTTTTAAGGGCAAACTCGTGTATTATTTCAGGAGTAAAGAGCTGCATTGCAAGGACCCCATATCGCGGCACCATATTGAACAATTCGGTTGTATTTGATGCATCGCAAATAATTTCAGATAGGGTTCAACGTGAATTATCGCTTCAATTTGTACACATTGTTGCTCAATACCCAATAAGGTCCTCTTGGCTCCTGGCTCACAGATCCCGG
>CM031595.1:168915473-168917973 GCA_018398815.1 Conus ventricosus
TACATCCTTTCTTTTCTGTTTGTTTCTTTTTCTGTTATTATTCCTTCATTTTTTTTCGTGTTTTCCTGTTAAACTCATTCGTCCTTTCCATCTCTCTATCTGTCGCTCTCTTGTTCTTCCTCCCATTGTTTTCTCTTCCCTTCCTGTCTTTCTCTCTTTTTGAATTTCATTCTGCTTTGCCTTCATTCAGGTTTTTTTTTTCTTTTTTAATCTCGCTTGTATTCATTTTTTTTTTTTCTTTCGAACTTTTTCCCCCTAACTTTCGTGAATTTTCTGTTTTCTTTTCCTCTCTTCTTTCTCATTTTTCTTTGATTTTTTTCTTCTTTCTGTAGTCCGTTCTTTTACTTTGTTTGTCATTGTATTCTGTCTATGTCCTTTGCACTCTCTCTCTCTCTCTCTCTCTCTCTCTCTCTCTCTCTCTCTCTCTCTCTCTCTCTCTCTCTTCTCTCTCTCTCTCTTATTTACCTACTTTATTCCTCATCTTTTTTTCTCTTTCTTTCTTTCTCCCCATTTCCCCCTCGTTGTCTCCTGTCTTTTTAAGCGACGTGCAAGACAGGTAAACTTGGAAGCTTTTTGGAAGAACAGCTCTACGAATCAAACCGGTTCACACGGGCTGCTACCTGGGATGCCGCTGAGGCTGCCGGCCGGTGCTTCATTCAGTCGTTTCCCGTGTCATCCAGTCATTATTGTCCAATATCGATCACTCATTTTCCTTACTTCCTTCATTCTTTCCATTTCTCACGCAGGGTGCATGCTATGTGTAACGTGTCATCCATACCAACGGCCAAACTGGCCTACTCTTCCGAAAGTTGGTGATGGGATTTGACGTGTGTGCAAGATGTTATGCGTGCGTTCACACACGGAACCTCGGTTTATAGTCTCATTCGAAGGACTGTATATATTCAAGGGCAAACTCTATAGCGAGACCATCCTGATGTGGTCTGGTGTCTGGCTAAGATATAAACACAATAGCGTGGAATGAGATCCCTGATGATTTGAAGAACAGGAAGAGCGCACTGTCTTTTAAAAGCACCATGCTGGCAGTGTGTAATGGAGAGACTACTGGATAAATCTGTGGGGGTTTTTTTCAGTAGGTTGTTCTGCCCATGACATATATAATTTTTGTTGCCCGATCTGTCTATAGATCTATCCCTTTGTCTACCTTTCTGTCGGCTATACCGTTGGTCTGGTCTCTCTCTCTCTCTCTCTCTCTGTCTCTGTCTCTGCCTGCCTGCCTGTCTGTCTGTCTGTCTGTCTGTCTGTCTGTCTGTCTGTCTGTCTCTCTCTCTCTCTCTCTCTTCTCTCCTCTCTCTCTCTCTCTCTCTCTCTCTCTCTCTCTCTCCCATCAATGTGTAAAACCTGCGCAGAAAACTGCGTATTATAACAAAGCGCTTATTTTTTTCTTTCACAATTTGTTTCTTCGTTTGGTTCTTCTATGCCATGGCCGAATTCTTGCCCTTTCAGTAATTTCCGGTGTTGGGGAAAGATGTGGTGAGGGGAGGCTTGCTCTAATTTCATTACGTTTTTGTTTCTTTATAGGGGTAGGGTGTAACACATTTGTATTCGTATTCATGTCCTCTGGATGTCATTTTCTTTTTTTTTCCCCCGCGTTTCTTCCTTTATTGTTGAGTTCTTCTGCTTCTTTCTTGTTTTTCTTTTCTTTTCAAAATTTCTGACGACAGAGGGTGAATGCATACCGTGACAATTCAAACAGAAGTCTTGGATCATGTGGCACACGCGCGCATACACAAACATGCGCGCGCGCGCGCTCGCACACACACATGCTTATACAGACATTTTGTCCCTTTTCGTACACACAGAAAGTACGCGTGAGAGAGAGAGAGAGAGAGAGAGAGAGAGAGAGAGAGAGAGAGAGAGAGAGAGAGAGAGAGAGAGAGAGAGAGAGAGAGAAGAGAGAGAGAGAGAGAGAGAGAGAGAGAGACACACACACACACACACACAGACAGACAGAGAGATACAGAGAGAGACAGAGAGAGACAGAGAGAGACACAGACAGAGACACATAGACATACAGACAGGGACAGAAACAGAGGGGGGAGAGAGACAGAGAGAGAGAGAGAGAGGAGAGAGAGAGAGAGAGAGAGAGAGAGTTAGAGAGAGAGAGAGAGAGAGACAGAGACAAACAGAGACAGAGACAGAGACAGAGAGAGAGAGAGAGAGAGAGAGAGAGAGAGAGAGAGAGAGAGAAAGTGAGAGCGAGAGACAGACAGAGACAGAGACAGATAGACAAACAGGCAGACAGACAGACAGACAGGTAAGCAGACTGAAAGGCAGACAGACAAACAGACAGACAAACAGCCAGAAAGACAGACAGACAGACAAACAGACAGACAAACAGCCAGCCAGCCAGCCAGCCAGCCAGCCAGCCAGGTAGACAGACAACTAGACAGACCGAGCGACAGGCAGACATAGGCAACAAGAAGAGTATATACAGCGGGGATACGCACCATGCCGGTTGAGACAGAAGTCACGGATGCTG
>CM031595.1:168935473-168945473 GCA_018398815.1 Conus ventricosus
TCCGCTTTCGTTTCAAAGCCAATAGAACAGAGAGTGAAATAGTCGCTGGTAGGCTTCACATGGTTGGTGCTGTGGTGATGCGCTGAATAAAAGTCGCATTGTTCGTCTCAGACGGGTAGAGGAATGACTAGACAACTCTCAAGAATGCCTCCTCCTCCCTTTCTCTCTGTCTCTTTTTTATATTGATGTTTTGCAGTTCGTGTGTGTGTGTGTGTGTGTGTGTGTGTGTGTGTGTGTGTGTGTGTGTGTGTGTGTGTGTGCGTGCGTGCGTGCGTGCGTGCGTGCGAGCGCGCGCGCACACGCTCGTGTGTGTGTGTGTGTGTGTGTGCGTGTGTGTGTGCGTGCGTGCACGCGTGCGTGTATGTGTGTGTGTGTGTTTGTGAGTATGTGTTGTGTGTGTGTGTGTGTGTGTGTGTGTGTGTGTGTGTGTGTGTGTGTGTGTGTGTGTGTGAGTATGTGTGTGTGTGTGTGTGTGTGTGCGTGTGTGTGTGTGTGTGTGTGTGTGTGTGTGTGTGTGTGTGTGTGTGTGTGTGTGTGTGTGTGTTGGCGCGCACATACATGCACTTACATCATTGTGTTTGAGGAAGTTTGTATTTCGCATCCAGAGAAGAGAAAAATTCATTAGGAGTAGCAGGGGTAAAGAAAACAAACAGGAAACGAAAAGAAAAACCACACATCTTTCTGAAGAGAAAGAACATCAGAGTGAGAAGTAAACACGGGGATTGTAAAAGTAGGCCACAACTTCAGTATCTGCGGGACATTGAACCGTTGCGAGTGGATATCGATCGATGTCTCTTCATCGTCAGTAGATGTCAATCTTTACGTTACATGCTCGCTGAGCCGAGCAGTCTTCGCCAGTGTCCCAAAGCTGACAGTAGCCGAACACAGAGAGTGACATAGAGGTGAGAGGCGTCACACAGCTGGTACAGCAATGCACTGATTGCTACTCACATCATTTTTCTGAGACGTGCAGAAGAGCCTAAGGATTTCTCTCTCTGTCTCTGTCTGTCTGTTTGTCTGTCTGCCTGAACGTTTGTCTGTCTGTCTCTCCCTTTATCGCTCTCCCCCACTCTATCTCTCTCTTGCTCTTGCTCTTCTCTCTCTCTCTCTCTCTCTCTCTCTCTCTCTCTCTCTCTCTCTCTCTCTCTCTCTCTCTCTCTCTCCCTGTCTCTTGAGATCTTGTATTGGAAGGTTCTAATAATTCTAAGTCGATTTGGAAAGCTATTAACATTCTCACAAAAAAAGTCGATAAAATGTCTGCCTCTATTAAAGGGCTTTCAACTGATGATTTAAATCACCATTTTTCTAACATATCTTCCTCATCCACAACAAATGATAGGTCCTCTTTAAATAATCTTGAGTTACTTAAAGAATTTTGTTATTCTACAAATATAACATCAGACGCTGTTGTTCCTCCTATTACGGTGTTTGACGTTTACGTTCATCTTACACATCTCAAGCAGACAGGCACACGTGGCCTTGATAATTTAGATGGTAAGATTCTTAAATCATGTGCTCCTATCATCACAAACTCTTTAACTTATTTGTACAATCTCTGCATTGACAAAAGCTATTTTCCTTATATTCTTAAACAAGCCAAAATTGTTCCTATCTATAAATCTGGAGATGAAACTAACCCATCAAATTACAGACCTATTTCAATATTATCGGTCCTGTCAAAACCTTTGGAGAAACATGTCTATAAACATCTAATGTCACATGTTTCGGAGAACAATTTGCTTCATCCCAATCAATCAGGATTTAGAGAAAACCATTCATGCCACACTGCTTTAACTAACCTCGTCGAGGGTTGGCTCATTAATATCAATAATAACAAATTCACGGGAGTATTGTTCGTTGACTTTGCAAAAGCTTTCGACGTCACTGACCATAATTTGCTGCTACGTAAGCTAGCCTTATATAGACTTTCCGACCAAACCCTTTCTCTTCTTACATCTTTTCTTTCTAACCGTCATCACAAGGTTTTCTTGGGTAACCAACAATCCAAATTCCAGACACAAAAATTTGGTGTTCCCCAAGGATCCATTCTTGGTCCTCTGCTTTTTTTTCTCTATATATTAATGATCTTCCCTTATACGTTACAGGAGGCGTATGTGAACTGTTTGCAGATGGTACGTCTATTCATTCGAGCCATTCTAATTTGAAGCAATTATCCACACAACTCTGCAGAACAATGTTAGTAACTTAATTGATTGGACTGAGCCGATCCACATGTCTTTGAACGACCAAAAAACTAAATACATGATAATAACTTCGCGACAAAAACGGCAAAAAATAACCTCCAGTCTGCCTTCTATACACATAGGTAGTACAGTTATTCATGAAGTTGATACTCACAAAGTTCTAGGTGTCACTATCGACAATAATCTTTTCTGGTCACCCCATATCGATAGTTTATGCAAACGTATTTCCCAAAGGTTATTTCAACTTTCAAAAATTAAGAATTTCCTTGATGTTACAGCTCGAAAGAAATTCTTTCATGCATTTATTTCATCATCTATCGATTATGCGTCAACACTCTATGATCAATGCAGTGCAAACACATTAAGATATCTAAACAGGATCTATAAACGCTCTCTGAAGTTAGTACTTTTAAAAACTACTAGTTTGACGACTGAAGACTACTTAGTGCTGGAGATCCTTCCATTATCGTATAAACTACAGTTTAACAAAGCCGTTGTAATGTATCGAATAATGAACGGATTTGCTCCTTGTACACTAACCACACCACGATTTTCGCAAAATCAATCAAGATACAGGAATAATATTGTAATGAGAAAACCCAGAATTGATCTTTTTAAAACAAGCCTCGCCTATTCAGGAGGGGCCCTTTGGAACTCCTTACCAAATTACGTGAAAGATAAAAACAAAAGCATTAGCTCGTTTAAATCAGCTTATAAAGCATTTCTCTTTCAGGCTCTAAAAACATTTTAAAAAGTACACAACATATTTTAGACATGATATTCCTCTTCATGCCATATAATGCGAAAGAAAGAACATAACAGACATTGTGACCATTGTCATGTTTAAACAGTACTGTACAGTTTGTTGATGTTGTTGTCATTAGATCAATTCCTTCATGTGTGTGTGTGTGAGCGCATGCGCACACGCGCATATGGATGCTTGCATGATTTTGTCGTTTGCTTTTGTAGTGTTAGTCTGTTATTTCTTACAGTTTGCAAGTTGACTTAGTGTATTCACTTTTCCTCTTTGTTGCCATATTGACTTGTGTGTTGTCCATGTGCTTTTTTTCCCCCAGGGCTGGGTGGAAAGAAGCATGCGCAAATTGCTTATCTCATTACCCTGGTAAAATAAAATTTCGTTCGTTCGTTCGTTCTCTCTCACTATCTGTTTGACTGTCTCTTGTCTCTGTGTTTCGTTGTCTCTGTGTCTGTGTCGGTGTCTGTGTGCATCCCTATCTGTTTCTCTGTCTACGACTCGGTCTCTGTATCTGTCTGTTGATCTGTCTGTCTGTAAGTCGGTCTCCCTTCTTCTCCTCTCTGTCTCTCTCCCTCTCTCTCCCTCCATCCTTCCCTCCTCTGTCTCTAACAGTGTGTGTGTGTGTGTGTGTGTGTGTGTGTGTGTGGTGCGTGCGTGCGTGCGTGCGTGCGTGCGTGCGTGCGTGTGTGTGTGTGTGTGTGTGTGTGTGTGTGTGTGTGTGTGTGTGTGTGTGTGTGTGTGTGTGTGTAGGATGAAAAGAAGGCAGCCAACACCCAGGTAGTGGCAGTTAAAATTTTCGGTTTATTAAACCTTCTTCAATAAAACCAAGGACTGACGATTTCAGGCAAATCACAACGCCCTTTTATACACACCCTGCATTCACTATTAAAAAAGTTAACAGTAGTGACTAAAATGAATGATAGCGCCATTAAAAACTTTCTGAGTAAACATCATATTGCCTTAAAAAAGAGAAAAAGAAAAAAAAAAAAAAAAAGAAGAAAAAAAGAAAAAAAAAAGAAAAAGAAAAAAGAGTTCCTTTTAGACCCCTTCCCCTATCCCTACTTTGATATTTGTTCATGCATTGTCCATCAGCTGACGTCAATATGTATCTGGTCTGTTTATTAAGGAAGGATTTCCTTATTGATACTTCCTCTATCCTTTAAGAAAAACAAACAAATAAATAAACAAACAAATAAATAAAACAAAACACTCACTCCCCCCCAAAGACCTCACCATAATACTTTTTCCTCACACACACTCTAACTCATCCTTGTCTCTCTGTTTCTCCTCTGTGTGTGTGTGTGTGTGTGTGTGTGTGTGTGTGTGTGTGTGTGTGTGTGTGGTGTGTGTGTGTGTGTGTGTGTGTCTGTGTACGTGTTTCTGTGTGTGTGTCGGTGCGTGTGTGTGTGTGTGTGTGTGTGTGTGTGTTGTGTGTGTGTGTGTGTGTGTGTGTGTGTGTGTGTGTGTCAACCTCGGGTGATGTCGATGGAGGAAGGACTAGCGCACAGCCCAAACACACTCACAGCTTGCTTACAATCTCATTCATATATCATGCATTCTTTCACATCAAACCACTAGTAAAGTCTATAACTTTACTACACATGATCATAGAACGAAACATCAATGCATATGGAATCAAACAAAATAAAACATTCTCTCTTTCCTGAACTTCACAAAATCATTTATCTATAACTTTACTACACATGATCATAGAACGAAAACATCAATGCATATGGAATCAAACAAAATAAAAACATTCTCTTTCCTGAACTTCACAAAATCATTTATCTAAAACATCATTAACTAACCCGGGTATAAATAGATTTCTACTTTACCTGGCCAGGTGATCTTAACTATTCACGAATCACTGTCTTTTTCTTTTTCCTTTTTTTTTTTTCTTTTCACTGTCACTTTCACAACACGAACCAACTGCTGGCACTGGTGTTGGTCTGCTTGCACGGTCAAGCTGGACTGCTGGCACCGGTCAGGCTGGACTGCTGGCGTTGGTCAGGTTGGACTGCCGATGAAAGTGGCGCTGGCCAAGTATGAGGTCGAACCCGGTTCAGATGGAACAGTGACTATCAACATCGATCTGTTCTCCTTTCTTTCTTCCTGCATTAACGCATTGCACTCTCTCTCTCTTCCTAGTCTGCTCTATTAAATGGACATGGTTGCTTTTCTTTTCCTTTTCTTTTTCTTTCTTTTTTCTCTTCATTAGTTAGCAACTCTCTCTTTCCACATCTCTCTTTAGTCCTCCCTTTGCAGACTATATCTGGTGCTAATGCTCAAACTTCACTCCTCTCATCTCTCTGCCTTTCTCCTGCAGAGACTACACCCCAGAACCTCTCTCTCTCTCTCTGTCTCTCTGTTCGTTCCGGCGACGTCGTAAATTGGCTAGATGAGTCTGGGTAGGCGCCAAGACGTTGGCTGGCAGACCAATCGAGACATTCGGCAGACGGCTTAGTCCGTCTGGCAGACAGTGCTGTCTCCACGAGAGCTAGAAATAGCCTTTAATTGGCTGAGGCGACAGGTGAATGCGTCGGTCAGCTATTTAGTCGTCTGGTTGGACAGACCGTCTCTGTGGAAAGCCTCTCCCCTATGCTTAATTGGCTGGATCCGAACCATGGGGCCGTCCGCCTGACGCCCAGAATATTTGCGTTAGAGCTTATGTCCAACTGGGCTGGTGGCGATTGACCACGAATTTGGTTGAGTTTATTTTTGACCGTGACAATTTCCCCTTGCAAAAGCCATGCTCCGCATTGTCTCAAAACAACGGTTACAAAAAAGACAACAACCGAATTTGCTGACCCACAGCCACACGTGCAAAGTTTGAAAAATACTTTACAACAACCGGTTTACAAATTTAAAATATATCATTAGTGAATACCACTCCAATGAGTTATCATTGACGTGCGCTCTTGCGTTATTTCGACTCATTTTATAACGACCTCTATGCGCACCTATGCAATTCCCCTACTTGCGGATTTGCCACATCTTCTCTTCACAATTCCTATGAAAAGCACAATATAGTATGATCACGATCCATGACACTTCATTGGGGGAATCTCCATCCTCACTTATTGCAAATAATGTATCACTACCCAAGCGGACTGTATGCTCAAGCATAACTACATTCACATGAACAAGTCTCACAAAGAAAATATGAACAAGTCTCACACAAAGAATATGAACATAGCCAACTGGGAATGAACCCATATCCAATCAACATAAACTGGAATCAACACAAAGCACCCCGGATATGACTGACTTCCTCTGAGTTGCAGCTTGCTAGACTACACGGCTTAAATAGTCAGCTCCGACATTCTGTCGACCGGGAATGTACTGCACTCGGTTACCTGTAGGGCTGCAATGCCATTGCCCAACGCGCACTCTGCTGTTTTTCAACTGCGCCCCCTGCAGGAATTTGAGTGGTTGATGATCCGTCTCGATCACGAACTCTTTCCCATACAAGTATTTGTGGAATTTCTGCACGGCCCACACGACAGCTAAACACTCCTTCTCTACAGTTGCGTACCCTTCTTCACACTTTGTCAACTTCCTGCTAGCATATCTCACAGGGAACTCGACTCCTTCATGCTCCTGCAACAATACTGCACCTATCCCACCGCCTGATGCATCTGTCCGCAACAAAAAATGGTTTGGACATATCTGGTAGCTTCAGGATGGGACGGGAACCTAGTCTTTCCAACACCGTCTGCAGTGCTTGCTCTGCAGCGTCTGACCACTCGACCACTGCCGGTTTCCCTGCCTTGACCAAATCACTGAGAGGACTCGTGATTGCTGCGAAATTTGGAACAAATCCCTATAGAAGCCAATAAAACCTAGCAGACTCCTGACTTCTGTTTTGGTCTTTGGTCTCTCTGAATTCATCATCTCTCCACCTTTCCTTTTTCCCGGCTGCTTTGTGTCGCTTCCGACAACAAAACCTAGGAACTCCAGGCTTGGAAAACCAACCTGGCACTTTGTTGGTTGGCTGTGAGATTGGCTTGTCTAAACCCTCTCTAAAACTGCTCCTAGCTGCCTCATATGCTCCTCCCATGTCTCGGATGCTATCAGAATGTCATCCATGAAATTCACAAACACCTTCCAATCCCGTCAATAGCTTCCTCATCATCCGAGAGAAGACTGCAGGTGCGTTGACCATCCCAAAAGGAAATACTCGCCACTGGTATAGCCCCATAGGAGTGGAGAATGCTGTGACTTCCTTTGAGTCCTCACTCAGGGCTATTTGCCAGTAACCCTTGCTCAGATCTATCCTGGTGAAATACTGGCTCTTGCTTGTGGCGATCTGAGCGAACAGGTCTTCCATGTTCGGTATGACCTCTGCATCGACCTTGGTGACACTGTTCAGACGTCTGTAGTCAACACAGAATCGATGCTCACCTGACTTTTTCCTCACTAAGACGACGGGTGCACTATACGATGATTTGGACGGTTCAATCACCCCAAGGTCCAACATCTTTTCTACCTCCTCCTCGATCACTTGCTTGGTGGCATATGGGATCGGGTAGGCTTTCACATGTACGGGTTTTTGCGATGTTAACTCCACCGTACATGTCTCTAGAGTTGTCCTGCCTGGTTTATCAGTCAGGACGCCCTATACTGTTCTAGGAGCCCCTAACTTCCTCTGTCTCCTACTGTCTACCCCTTCATACAGTGACACATCCCTGTATGACTCTTCCCCTGGAAACTCAGGCAACAAAATCTCCCCTTCTTCTGCTGGGTCTCCTTCACCTCCATCAATGATTGCTGCTGCGCCTATGTGCTGAGTCTCACGCTGAATATATTTGCGGAGCAAATTTGCATGGAAAAGTTTTGATTTCCCATTCACTCGATTCGGTAGTCCTGATTACCTTTTCAATGATGGTGAATGGTCCCTTCCAATGCATCAGCAGCTTGTTGTGATCCGTGGGAAGCAGTAACAGGACTTGATCTCCACCTTGAGGAATTGCTTCCTCACCTTCCTGTCATATTGCTTCTTCTGGACGACCCTAGCCTCCTGCAAACTCTCCCTTGCGACCTTACATGTCTCCTCTAGCCTATTGCGTAGGTCCACCACATACTGATATGTGGTTTTGACTTCTTCGGACTCCTGTTCTCCGGACCACAGCTCTTTGAGAATGCACACCGGTCCCCGAACTGTCCGCCATACAGCAGCTCAAATGGCGAAAAGCCTGTGCTTTCCTGAGGGGCTTCCCTGTAGGCGAACAGTGCCGCTGGAATGTGTAGCGGTCCCAATCTGCTGGCCTTTCCTCACAGAGCTTCTTTAAGATGCCCTTCAGCACACCATTGAATCTCTCCACCAAGCCATTGCATTGGGGGTGGTATGGGGTAGTGAGAAGCTGTGTGATCCCTAGCAGCCTGTTGACCCCCTTCATCACGCCTGAGGTGAACTGTGACCCCCTGTCACTGAGAATTTTGTGCTGGCACACCCACGCGAGAGAAGATGTCTACCAGCCCTTCAGCGACCTGTTGCGTATCTACGCCTTTCAATGCAACCGCTTCTGGGTATCTGGTCGCGTAGTCCACCAGCGTCAACACATACCTGTGCCCGCCTTTGGAACAGGGCGCGATTGGGCCAATCAGATCAACAGCCACTCTCCTGAACGGTGTGTCAATTAAAGGGGGATGTTTAAGAGGAGCCTTCCTCTTCACCCCTCTTGTGGCTGACCTTTGACACACGTCACATGACATGCAGAAACGCTTGATGTCTGCCATTGCTCCTGGCCAATGAAAAATCATCGAAGATTCGGTCAGCTGTTTTGCTGGTGCCGAGATGACCCGCCATGAGCGACTCGTGACCCACTGACATGACAGTGTCACGATAACCTGCTGGTACCTCTAACTGCTGGTCACCTTACCTGTCTTCCCTTGGTGAAACCCCGGTACAACAGCCCGCCCTTTTACAAGAAATTCTGTCTCACCTCCTCTAACCTCCTGTTTCTCTCCACCTCTTGCCAACTCCCAAGACTTCACGAGCGAAGGGTCTTGTTCCTGCGCTGCCCTAAACTCATCAGGCGACACATCTATGCTGACTTCCTTGCCGGAACGACTAACGGTTTATCAAAACCTTTTCCCTCCTTATGCTCCGTGTTTGAACTGCTGCCCCTGTAGCAGTCAACAACTCAGGATCCCCTGGATCCCTTGCACCTGGAATATTTCCAATGATCAAATCGTGAAGGGGTTTCTCCATCACCAACGCAGACAACTCGCCTGAGAAGTAAGGGGTACGTACTTCTATCTTAGCAACTGGAAACTCCCTCACAGTGCCATCGATTAGAGTACAGGTCTGGATTTGCCCTGTCAATCCCTTTCTCGACCAGCGTTGTTCGTACTACCCCGCATGAACAACCAGTGTCTCGTAACACTTTCACCCTCTGCTGGCCAATCCACCCTTCTTCCACTGGTAACGAACACTCAGCCTAGTGCCTCCATCCCTGACACTGACTGCTGTCCAGTGCTAGCCATAGGCTGCACTCCACCCTCTTCCGATTGGATCCCTTTTGGTTCCACTGTGGGTTGTTTTTCCCTTGACGACCCTTATCCACTTCTTGCAAGGCTGCTGCCTTCTGGAACCTCATGCGACAATCCCTCGCCACATGTCCTTCTTGTGACAAATGAAACACCTAATGTCCCTTTGCCCTTCCTTCTGCCCCACCACTGGGTTTGCAGACTTTGCAGAAAACTCCTAGTCTCCTTGCACTCTTCTCACCTGTGCCTGGCACCTGTTTCTCCTGCACCTTAGTGCCCAAACGTGCTCTCTATACAACCTCTGCGAACTTCAAAAACTCTCCTGCTGTCTCTGGCTGTCTCTCTTTCAAATGTATGGGTTTAAATCAGGCCGCAACCTGACAAAATCTGTTCTTTCATAACTAGCTCTTTCAATTCAGCGAACTCCTTCTTCGTAACATCAACTCTAACATTTCTCAAAATAGTGATCTAGACGTGACCAAAAATGAGTTTTACGTTTCCCTGCTTGCAATCTAGCTGAACGAAATTCTTTCTGAATCCTTCCTCT
>CM031595.1:168960473-168962973 GCA_018398815.1 Conus ventricosus
ACAAAGGTGTTTGTTTTTAATGCACGGATATACTAGGCCAATGTATGTATTTGACTGTCAAAAGCCTTGTCCACTTCACTGTGAGGTGTTCTCGCGTTCAGGGTCACCAGACAGATGAATCATATTTGTCCACCTAGTATATGTCCTTGCTACTCGTTTCATGCTGGGTTGTTTAATTATTTGTCTTTCCACAAGAAAGTTAGGTGGATAAAATACGACAATATGAAAATTGCCACGACGATTTGGGTGGGTTTCATTTTCTTCTATTTCTTCAGCTGAAATAGCAATTCCCCAGCTAATCCAAAATAGGAGTGCAGAACCATATCCAAGCGTAAACGATTATGGGTTGGCAACAGCTTGTAATACCACACATATCTAGCACTGGTGATTTTCTCCTGCTGTTCTTTTTTTCTCTCTAGACATTGTGACGTGTGCGGAATATGGAAGTTAAACTTTCTTACTAAGTCCTTTATTTTCATTGTTCACTTCATATCTGTCTTGTAACCTGGTTCAAGTCTCTCATTCGGGAAGACATGGTGCTTCTTAATGAGTTAGGGGAAATAGATGATCTAGAAGCAGAAGATTTTGCACTTAGCCAGTCTTTTGTACCGGCATCAACATTTTTTTTTTCAATGCATGTTGATGAAAACATATACATTAACATGCGCATAATACTGCTTTGAACCAACTCTCAGCTCTCGTAAAAGCTCTGCAGTCCCTTGGGTTTTTTTAACATGACTTAATCTGACGTGGTCCAAAGCCAAAAGCACCACTGTAATTATGAAGAAACCATAATCCAGAAAGCATTTACATTACAAGTCACATGTTGTTTCCGAAGACAAAGAAACAAGACTTTTCCCATACACTGCCCCTCTCCCCCACCTTCCTCCCTTCCTCTCCAGCTTTGTCAATCCAACCCCGCTCTCCACACCCCTTCCTTTTGCTATGCTGACGCAAAATCGTGACTGCATGCTGACCAGCAACTCTAAATCCGCTCGAGAATCTGTGATAAGTTTTACGTCATTGCTTTGAATTTCCATTCCCATCGCTCAGTCTGTCAGACCCTACGCTCTCTTCCATCCCCCATGGCAACAGCATCGTTAAAACCCAGATTCGTCGTCAATGACAACAACTAAACTATAGGTTAATTATGGAAGTTCCCGCAACCTTGACCTCTCTCACGATATCCATTTACTCACGAAATTTCCGATCGTCTGCATGGAACGCCGTCTGCAACCGCCTACACTTGATCATAACAGTTTCTTTGGAAAGAAGAATATTTGTTTCTATCGTCATTATGTCTCGTTGTTTTTCATCCTTTTCTTTCGTTTTTTTTTGGGGGGTACCATTTTCCGTTTCTGTAGACTCATTCCTCTTTTCTGTTCTGCATTTGTTTGATTGTTTTGTTTTTCTTCTCCACTTTCTGTGTTACTTGGTATTTGTCCCAACAGTTCAAGATGATGATAAGAACGAACTCCGTCATGTTGCCAGAGGTATAATTGTGGGAAAATTATTACAGCAGTCAGGCAGTCAGATGCGCACACACAGACACATAGTGTACACAAGATAACACACACACACACACACACACACACTCACACACACACACACACACACACACACACACACACACACACACACACATAGATATCCACACCGTGAGCACACACAAACACTTATGAAAGCATCTCCACCACCCACCCCCTCATTTGAGCCCCAGTCTAAACACTCTCTCTCTCTCCTCTCTCTCTCTCTCTCTGTCTCGCGCGCGCGTGCACACACACACACACACACACACACACACACACACACACACACACACACACACACACACGCAAACACACACACACACACACACACACACACACACACACACACACACACACAAACACACAGATATCCACACCGTGAGCACACACAAACACATATGAAAGCATCTCCACCACCCCAACCACCCTCATTTCTGCCCCAGTCTAAACACACACACACTCTCTCTCTCTCTCTCTCTCTCTCTCTCTCTTCTCTCTCTCTCTCTCTCTCTCTCTCTCTCAATATCTTACTGCAATATCCCCCCTCCAATCCTCCACCCCCTTCCCTCTGCTCCCCCTCTCCTCTCTCAACAACTTCCCCAAACCCTTATATAAAGCACTGTAGGTTTGGAGGTTTCAGTGATCAATTGATTGAACGGCGAGAAGCTGAGCACCTGCAGTCTGACACGCCATGACAGGAGAGCCAGCATCTCCATCCCCTGGAGCACACAGAGCACCTGCAGTCTGACACTCCGAGACAGGAGAACCAGCATCTCCATCCCTGGAGCACACAGAGCACCTGGAGCCTGACACTCCGAGACAGGAGAACCAGCATCTCGATCCCTGGAGCACAGAGCCAAGTTTAGTTTGCCCCGTGAAGTGACAAGCCATAGGGAAGGGTTAAAGGAGTGGCGTGGGGTGTGGGGGTGTGGTGGCGCATTGAAGCAGGGCATGTTTCTCCAATTACAGGC
>CM031595.1:168965473-168970473 GCA_018398815.1 Conus ventricosus
GAGAGAGAGAGAGAGATTTTCTTTTTTTTGTAAACGACGAGCACCTCATCAGTTACAACTGATGAATGAACATCTGCGAAGGCACAGAGTTCTTCTATTCCAGTCCCTAGTTCTTCACGCTGTAAACTAAACAATCCAGACATTCCCAAGGAAACACTGTTGTTGTCGTGGTGTCGATGGGACACTTTTGATTTCTCTCATGGACACATCATGCTGGAACAGCTGATTGTATGTAACGCCTGTCTTGACGATGTTCGGAAGAAAGTGGGAGTGGAGGAGGAGGGGTGATGCCAGGTTGGACATCAGAATGCAGTCTCCAAATTAGGTGAACTGTGGGAAGGGGAGATTCAGAGCTAGATGTCAGGATTCTTTCTAAAAAATAGTGTATTTTTCGCTAAGGTTTGGTTGTTGTTGGGTTTTTTTCTTGCGTTTCTCACTTGCTTTTTCTCTTTTCCTTTATTTTCTTAGTTTTCATTTTTTTTCAAAAGAGCATGTGTATTCACTTTTCTTCCTTTTCTTGTGTTAGTTTTTGTAAATATGCATTTGATTACAAAAAAATCATCTGTACTTTCTCTGTGTTTTCTTGGTGCCTGCATCTCTCTCTCTCTCTCTCTCTCTCTCTCTCTCTCTCTCTCTCTCTCTCTCCTCTCTCTCTCTCTCTCTCTCTCCACGTAAATGTACACCCCCAAAGATAAGATGCTTCACTGCTCTTTTGTCTATACTGTTTGCAAGTGCACTTAAAGCCTCTACAGTAATCAGCAGAGGCAGCACAAAATGAAGCCGAATCAGACGTTTATTGAAACTGGAGTGACGTGAATAGAAGGAACGGTGGATTAAAATGAATAAATGTTACTTGATTGGCCTGTTTACTACCAAACACGGTTAAGAATCATAGTGATGTAGCATGTTTGTTCTAGCAGATAATAAAGAAACAAGTGTTTGATCGTTTGAATACACGACACTAATGTATTTATTTCATTGTTTAAAGCCTGGGTTTCTTAACTGTGTGGCATTTTCATGTTCAGAATCACCAAAGGATGGAATCATGATATTAGAGAGCCTAGAATGTGACAAATGTGACTGTTTAACTTGACTTGTTTTGATCTTTGTTTCCCCACGAGGAAGCTTTATAAATAAAACGGAAGAATGCAAACTGTTATCACTATGAATTGGTTTGTTATCACTTTTTCCTTTTCGTTTCTGCTACCATTGAACCTAAGTAGGAGCAATTGGCCGTTCGTGTGTATAAGTGGATTGTGCGTTTGTGCCTGCGTTATAACATCTTGCATTGTGTGCCAGTATTAGTATTCTGTCTCTATTGCTCATTTTTCTCAACAGTTGTGGTATGTGGAAAATGGAAATTTATGACACCCATACTGTCTTTTGTATTGTTTTTGTTTTCTTTATTCTTGTTGTATAATCTAGTTTGTGCCACGTGTATTTTTTTTTAGTAGAGAACATTCTTAATCTAAACACAGACAGTTTTGTATAGTGTCAAGCTTCTATTCCCTTGACACTATGTCGCCAACCTATGTAGTTAAAACTACTACATATATAGTTCTCATTTCTCTCAGCCCTCATAAAATCTCTGTAGTCCTCTAGGCTACAAACAATACGACTGGTACTGACCTGACAAATGACACAGGTAAAGATCCAGAAACAGAGGCTCCCTATCCTACAACATCACTTTAAACTGGGCCATGGGGACACTGGCGTTCGCCAAAAGCAGACAGCACCACACACACAGATTACAAAGGAACAAGGAGTCCTTTCACTTTGCAACTCATGTCTTGTTTTCCATAGTTACAGCAGAAAACAGGATTCTTCCAGAACAGTTTACCAACCCCGCTTCTTCTTTTCTTTCTCATCCCCGTCTGCCCGGCTCTTTCCTTCATTTAAATAGGATTTTTGTTTTCATTAGTTTTCTAACTGACGTTTGTCATCCATGCTATATTGACATTTCCCCTTCTTTCATCCGTCCTTTGTTCTGATTCTTTTTTATTTACCTTTCTACGTTTCTCGGTTTTTGTCTCATCACTCAAAGGTCATGATCAAAATAAATACTGTGAGCTCACCCAAGATATAGACATGAGACAAGATATCACAGCAGTCGTGCAGCCTTTTGTACATATTGACACACACCCATACACAGAGCGTGCACTAATATATGCTGCACACACACAGACACATATACACTAACACGACCCATGCAGACGCGCGCGCGCACACACGCACACTCACATACACATACGCACATACACACACACATACACATACACATACCAACACACACACACACACACACACACACACACACACACACACACACACACACGCACGCACGCACGCACGCACGCACGCACGCACACACACACACACACACACACACACACACACACACGCGCGCACGCGCACATGCACGCACGCATATACACGTGCATGTACACGTGTAAATACACTATTCACACACAAACCTCAGATAAAAAAAAACCCACACATATCATCTGCACATACACATACATATGCACACATATTGGCATGCACATAAAAGCACACACACACACACACACACACACACACACACACACACACACACACACACACACACACACACACACACACACACACACACGCGCGCGCGCGCATAAACATATATACACACACTTCCACCATCTCAGCCTAATTCTCACCCTCTACCCACACTAACTCTCTGAATGTCTGTCTGTCTGTCCGTCTATCTGTCTGTCTGCCTCTCTCTCTGCATCTCTCTCTCTCTCTCTCTCTCTCTCTCTCTCTCTCTCTCTGTCTCTCTCTCTCTCTCTCTCTCATCAACTTCCCTGAACCCCTCAATTAAGCACTGCTGGTTTGGAGGCTTCAGCAATCCATTGATTAGATGGTGGGAAGCTAAACGCCTGGTCTCTGACACTTCATGAATGGCCAGTCAGCATCTACGTCCGTGGAGCACACAGAGCGTACCCTAGTTTACTCCTGGTCATTGACGAGAACTGTGGGTGTAGGAAAGAGAGGGCGGGGGTAGAGAGGGGTGGAGGGTGGCATTGGGAAAGGTTATCACAGTATTGACTATGTGGGGAGGCTGGGATTCAGTGGTGGGAGGTCTGGACAGACAATAAAGCTGTGTGTTGCTGGAAATGGGCTTTTATGTGTCTGGGTGCTCGCCGATGGTGGTAAGATGTGGATTGGGTGCTAAAAAAATGAGAGAGGGGAAAGAAGACAGACGTGGGATGATTGTAAGAGAGAGAGAGAGAGAGAGAGAGAGAGAGAGAGAGAGAGAGAGAGAGAGAGAGAGAGAGAGAGAGAGAGAGAGAGAGGAGAGAGAGAGAGTGAGAGAGAGAGTTCCCTTTCTTTTTCAACAAGTAGCTCCTCGTTGGTGTTACACAAGTTGTGCAGATGAATTAGTTGCACTTATGTAATGTGCACAAACATATATCGCTCGCACACACACACACACACACACACACACACACACACACACACATATATATATATATAATATATATATATATATATATATATATATATATATATATATATATATATACATTAAAAAGAAAACACAACGCATTTAATGTCATAATATTGTGCTAAATTTTCGGCCATGCGGCCTTCTTCTGGGGCTTGTTTATTGACAAGGTAAGAACGTCATAAGCATTGACGCATTTGAACAAAGTTGGCATAGGTATGACGTGTGTTTCTGCCATTTAAAAGAAAAAAAAAAGAGATTAAGAGATAAAGTTGAGAGATTGAGAAAGAAAAAGAGACGCACACACACACACACACACACACACACACACACACACACACACACACACACCACGCACGCACGCACGCACGCACGCACCACACCACACACACACACACACACACACACACATGTATATATATGCACGTGTCTCTCTGCCACCGAGACCGCCAGAGAACCAAGTCCCCCTGCCATAGGGACAATTCCACAACAGTATTCACACAAACACACATATACACACACGCGTGCAGATCTCATAAAGAATTCCACCCAACCCCATCATGTCCCACCCCTCCCATACGTTAACCAAGACTCCCCCGTCTCCACTCTGCCAGTCAGTGTCCATCGGAATCAAGGCCGTTGAGTCCCAAAGGATAAACTGTCTGTAGTTTATTCTTCCAGAAATCTTCTCTTCTCTGTCTTGCGAGTTTGTTCAGGCTGTGGACCTTTTCCACCACAATGCATCTCATGTTCTTCAGAGAGTGTTCAGGTAAGTTGAAATGATTGTTGACATGAACACATGCACCTTTGTTCAACTTGATGTTAGACCTGTGCAGATAGAAGCGATCTTTCAGTGTCAGCATAGTTTCACCCATGTACTGTGTACTCTGACAGTTGGTGCAGTACAGCATGTAGACGATATTGCTGCTGTCACAGGACAGTCGATGACGGATGGTAAATGTCTCTCCTGTCTGCATACTACTAAATGTTCTGCTTTCAACTAGATGGTTTTCACAAACCACACAGTGTTCAGCTGTACATTTGAAGCATCCAGCATAGATGTCATCTGAAATCGGGAGAGCTGATGGCATGAGCAGATTTCTCAAAGACCGCGATTTTCTTTCGGCTAGTATGGGTGGGAAAGGCGTAGCCTTCCGCATTTTCTGGCTCATGTGGAGAAGAGGCTGAAGTTCTGCAAACCGAGAACGGAATGGGGGATTAGAGGGGTTGTGGGTGATGATGAATGGAACTCGGTTGTGTTGCCTGTCTTCCATCTTATAGCTGAGAGTCTCGTGTCGGGGAACATGGCTGGCTTTGGTTTTTGCCTCCTGGATGCTCACAGGGCTGTATCCTCGCTGAGGAAATCACGTTCCGTATCCTGGCAACGAGACTGGAAGGTTGGCATGTCAGAGCAGAGGCGGCGGAGGCGCAGGAACTGGGCATAAGGAATGTTTTTGATGGTATGGTAAGGGTGGCAGGATCAATGGGCCAAGTATGTACGAGCATCTGTAGGTTTGGA
>CM031595.1:168982973-168995473 GCA_018398815.1 Conus ventricosus
AGACTCGTAACAATGTCTATCTTCTATCGCCCTGCGCGAAACATTGCAAAAGAGGGCGGGCCTGGAAAGGCTGGAACAAGAAGCAGGAGGAGTAGGAGTGAAAGACACAGAAGAACAGAAAGAAGAAGAAGGCGAAGAAAGAGAAAGATATACAAGAACAAGAACAGATTAAACAAGAATCACAAAAGAGCACAAAGTGGAAAGAGAAGAATGATGATTATTACAGAGAGAGAGAGAGAGAGAGAGAGAGAGAGAGAGAGAGAGAGAGAGAGAGAGAGAGAGAGAGAGTATCATGTTGAAAAGGAACGACAAGAAGAAAGAAAAAAAAGTCGGAAAGAAAAGCAAAGGCAAGCTAGGACCCGAGGCAGGAAGACAGAATAAATAAAGAAGTCCAAAAGAAGCGAATGCGCAGAGAGAAACACAGACACACAGAGAGAGAGAACATAAAGAATTAAACACCTTTTCTGCTTACATGACTGAAAATGGTTTGCAAATATCAACTGAAAAAACACACATGATGTTATTTAATACTGGATCTGATCCAGTTAATATGCCTTCATTTCACGTCAACGGCATAACCCATCAAATATACCAAAATAGTGAAATTCCTTGGAGTAAATTTAACATCAAAGTTGTCATGGAATTTTCATATAGAGCATATTCTAACAAAAGCTCGAAAAAGTTTAAATCTATTAAAGATTATTAGCAAGCATGCTTGGGCTCAGAACACAGTTGCTCTTTTGCACCTTTCTACTGCACTGGTTAGATCAAAATTAACGTATGCACAAGAGGTGTTCTTCAGTGCACCCAAATACTTACTGAAAAAACTTCAAAGTATTGATTCCAAAGCATATAAGATAGCCATGGGACTACCAGTCCATGCCTCTTGTACAAAAGCATACAGTGCTGCTGGGAGATTACCACTGGAAAGAATATAGGAATCTTGCATGCACCAAATTTGTTATAAGAAGTTCTACTATAGATAACAATATAGGCCCTGAAATAAATATTAAATCGGACATTGATTTTCCCAAAAGGGCTAAAAATATATCATCTCAAACGACTCTAAGAAACATATACTTCCTCGATTTTAGAATCCTCAGATATTAAACTAAATCTATTGCAAAAAGATCTATTGTGTCTCCTATCCCCCCATGGAAACTAATACGAGCACGTTTTGATATTGACCATACAGATTTAACAAAGGCTGAAAATACTAATTTGTTATTATCCAATATAAAAATGCATTTGCATGATCACTATTCCAACCATTTTAAGATATACACTGATGGGTCATTAATCAATGAACATGCAGGTGCAGCATACATTATCCCAGGTCTTAACGAAGAAAAGTCCTATTATCTTGGAAAAAACAAATCTATATTCACTGCTGAGTTAACTGCTATAATTATGGCTTTAAAGTGTGTTATTGATTACCCTCAAAATTTATTTAAAGTTGTTTTATGCGTAGATTCCAAGTCAGTTCTTACTGCAATGAAGAATTTTAGATTAAAAGTTCGACCTGAGATGATCACTGAAATAAATAATTTAGTACACTTCCTCTCAGCCAGAGACACTGAAATAACATTTCTTTGGGTGCCCTCCCACTGTGGTTATACTATAATGAAAAGGTTGATGTTCTGGCAAAGAGAGGAGCAAAACGATCATCAGATTCGCATTTTTTGAACTTCTCTATGTCAATGCAAGAGTGCTATACTTTGGCAGAGAAAGTACAATTTTCTAATTTTCATTTGATAGAAAGAGAAACTGGGTGTTTTGGTTTACACGATGAAATGAGAAGTATTCATGAAATGTTAAGTAAGTATGATCAAAACATTTATCGTAGACGACAGATAAGTTCCTTGATCTGTAGATGGAAATTGGATTGTTTTAAAACAAAGTATGTCAAAAATATACATTGTATATGTGGTCATAGCATATCAACTGATCACATTCTTTTGTGTAACTTAATGAAAAAATTCATTCCAAATACGTCTGTACAGCCTAGTCAAAATGTTTTCCGGTCACTGTCAGCAAGTGAAACGTATCTTTTCTTTTTGCACTTAGCTAAAAGTCCAATTGGCAAATATTTATAACATATAACAGTCAGTGGTGCGATGAGACAGAAGAGTTACATGTTTCAAGGTTTTTTTGTGTGGGTTTTTTTGGTTTTTTTTTGTTTTTTTTGTTTTTTGTTTTTCAGTCTTTGATTAAGTGGATTTTCTACTTTTGTGTTATTGCTGTAGATAAGTTAGTTATTGTACGTCATAGTGTTAACCGTTTTTTACCCCTCCCCCTCCCTCCCCCGCCCCCCCCCTCCCCTTTTTTTCCGTCTAATATCACGTAATGTGGAAAGACGTAAAACAGAACAACAACAACAACATGGCGTGGATTCTCACCATCCAGTTCCCAAGACGGAGAGGGTGGATGGAGAGAGGTGGAAGAGGCCGGGAATCGGGGAGGAAAATATAGAGAGTGATGAAGGGAGGGTGGGGGTGGGGGTGGGCATGGGGCGTGTTGAGCAAAAAGTCGCGACCTTGTCCATCACGGCTACTGACAGGGGAAGCAATCCAAAACTACGGAAAGTAAACAGTCTGCCTGTCCCAAGGTCCAGGAATTCATTCATATATGTTTATTTGACACAACCCCCCACTTCTTCTCTCTCTCTCTCTCTCTCTCTGTCAAATGTTTAAAGAAGTGCAAACCCAGCTTCGAAAGTTGCGATGGTGATCCAAATAGAAGTCTTTAGTATGATGAATCATGGCTGTCAGTTTCAGTGTCTTGAGTCTACACTCAGTATTGTGATCTCTCTCTCTCTCTCTCTCTCTCTCTCTCTCTCTCTCTCTCTCTCTCTCTCTCTCTCTCTCTCTCTCTCTCTCTCTCTGTGTGTGTGTGTGTGTGTGTGCACATGTGTTTGTGGGTGTGGGTATGGGTGTGTGTGCATGTGTTTCTACGTATGTGTGCATGCATGCATGCATGCATGCGTGCGCGCGCGCGCGCGTGTGTGTGTGTGTGTGTGTGTGTGTGTGTGTGTGTGTGTGTGTGTTGATAGAAGATGGATTGTGATGTGTAGGCCCTAGATAAGTAAAAATGTGGTGAGTGTTGATGTTTAATTTTAAGCTTATTAATTTGATTTTACTCTATTGTAGTTTACATTGTATTTTATGATGTGATGTTGCAATGTGTCACCACAAAATAAGTTTCCTTCATGGACAAAATAAACAACTTATGAACTTGTGAACAAAGTGTGTAAGACTATTTTGTGCTTGTACAAGTGTATGTAAGAAAAAGTCAGTTGATTAATTCCGAGGTGGGGGAGTCGGCAAATTAATTTTTTTTTAAAAATTGTTCACTGTGGGCAAGAGGACGTGCTATGATGTTTGGCTTTTACACTGCACCCATATCAACGGGGACAAAAGATAACATAGATGAATAGATAGACAGACAGATAGATAGATTGATAGACATATATACATACATGTATACGTTCAGGCAGATAGAAAGATAGTCAGAGAGGCTAACCTGAAAGAAGAGATATAGATAGATAGATAGACAGACACAGACACACATACACACACACACACACACACACACACACACACACACACACATATATATATATATATATATATATATATATATATACAGAGAGAGAGAGAGAGAGAGAGAGAGAGAGAGAGAGAGAGAGAGAGAGAGAGAGAGAGAGAGAAATCTCTCTCTCTCTCTCTCTCTGTCTCCGTCTCCCTCTCTCTCTCCTTCCTTCCTTTCCTCCCCCTAGCCCCCCTCTCTCTCCCTCTCTCTATTTCTCTCTCTCTCTCACTCTCTCTCTCTCTCTCTCTCTCTCTCTCTCTCTCTCTCTCTCTCTCTCTCTCACTGTCTGTATGTTAAGGGTTGTTGTAATGGAAAAGGGAGGGAGCATGTTCCTAAACGATACTTGTCACTGTACACACACACACACACACACACACACACACACACACACACACACACACACACACACATACACACACACACTCTCTCTCTCTCTCTCTGTCTCTCTCTCTCTCTCACACACACACACACCACATATGCTCTCTCTCTCTCTCACACACACAACACACACACACACACACACACACACACACACACACACACACACACACAACACACACACACACACACACACACACACACACACACACACACAACACGCACGCACGCACGCACGCGCACACACACACACACACGCGCGTGCTGACCTTACTGCGCGCTATTTTCATCAATGGTAAGAGCACGCTCTGTGACAGGCACAGACAATGGAAACAGAGCTGAGCTGTTAGCCACATCATCACAGCCAGGCGCCAGCCTGCCTTGTCTCATTATCACCTTGTCAGTGAGAAAACAACAAACAAACAAACAAACAGAAAGGCAATGACCTCCCACACGTGGAACCCACTACCACGTACCTCTTTTCCGTATCTGTCTCTTTGTCTCTCTGTCTGTTTGTTTGTTCATTCACCAAGAAGCAGGTCATGTATAGGTGTAAACTCGCGTCAAAAGATGATGTTAACTGTTTTCCTTTGGGAAAAAAAGCCATAGTTCTTTAAGGAAAATAGCGGAAAGAGCGAAAATTGTTATTATCCTGAGAATCACAGTTGTCATTCTCGGAATCACAATTGTTTCCCCTGATTTCCTGTGGAACAGGAAAGTTGTCTCTCTTTCCCCTGACGAACACAATTTTTATTTTTCGATTTTCCGCGGGTTGATAGGCCTTGGGGGGGGGGGGGGGGGGGGGGGGGGGGGGGGGGGGGGGGGGGGGGGGGGGGGGGGGAGGGAGGTTTATTGCGAGCAAAACTTCAAATCTCAAGGATTAGAACTATTTTCCAAGAGGGAACACAGTATCTCAAGGGTCATAATTATTTTCCCAGAGACCACAGTCTGTTTTTTTTTTTTAAATTATTGTTTTTCTTTAAAGATAATTATTTTTCCCCCGCGAATATAGAGGGGAAAAAAACTTGTACTCAGCAAAACAGCGGCAAATAACTTTTCCTTGGGAAATTACAAAAAAACCCACCTGTAATCCTTAGGAGGGAAAACAAAGCGGACACAGCTATTAACGACTGAAGGAAACGCCGGCTGGCAGCTCTTCAGTCGGTACTACCCAGGTAGGCAGCCCGTTGTGTAAACGAGTGTTGATTGTAAAGCGCTTAGAGCTTGGTCTCTAGCCGAGAATAGGCGCTATATAAGTATTCATTATTATTATTATTATCCTAGACAACTGAAGTGATCCTCATGTCTATCCCGTTTCCTTGGGGGATACAGCCTGTTTTATTGGGAGCACAGCTAGTATCGGCATTTGAAGCTAGCATGCTTCCATAGCAATGACATCCGCGGAAACCAAGACACTTGTCCACAATCGGCATTGGTTAGAACTGAATAGCGGCGTTCATTTTGTAATGTAACTACGGCCCCTGGGTAGGGGGTGGGGGAGGGGGAGGGGAGGGGAAAAACCCCAGGGATTAATGCAAGGGGTGGAATGCCCACGGTTCTTTCTGCCAATCACGGGGAAGTTCACAGAATTCAGCAAATTATGTGCGCGGTATAAATTATTTACGACTAATATTCATAAAGAAAAGATATTATAGAGAAAAAAAAAAGAATAATACGCCACCAGTTTCTAATTTCTAGCCTTTTTTTTTTGGCAGATGAACATTTCTTTCATCTGCGATAAAATCAAAGTAAATGTTGTCTACAGGAACGAGAGGTCAAAAAGAAAAATTATTTTTCTAACTATGAAACCAACTTTTAAAAAGGAATTTCAATCTTGCGCGAATTTGAGAAGACGAGTGATTGTTCGTTCTTCGTTTTCGTTGTCCTAAAATGTTGTTGATCTTACGCGTCGTGTTTTGTCCTAAATGTTGTTGATCTTACGCGTCGTGTTTTGTCCTAAATGTTGTTGATCTTACGCGTCGTGTTTTGTCCTAAATGTTGTTGATCTTACGCGTCGTGTTTTGTCCTAAATGTTGTTGATCTTACGCGTCGTGTTTTGTCCTAAATGTTGTTGATCTTACGCGTCGTGTTTTGTCCTGCAGTTTAGTTTGTCCCTGTTCCATGGCGGGTTGACTTTAAATTCCTTTCAAAATTTGCTTCAATTTCCGCCTGCAGTAACCTTACTTTGAAGCTAACTTTTCTGACTATGCTCAACCGTTGTTTTTGTTTGTTTGTTTTTCGCCCCTCATGCATCAAAGATGGCAACCATCGTGACCAGTGACTAGCAGGAAATCACGCCTGTTCGTCAGCATACACAATGTTCCCATCCATCTTGCTGTCTCTGTGTGCCTAGTTTATGATCACATGGCCAGCTACAGCCAATCAGCTCCCGTGCGTGAATGAACGCACCTGCTCGCATACAGCTCTCTCGGCCTGTCGGCCTTTTTAGATCTGCTTCGCCATGTTTGCTAACATCCGGCCAATCACAGTCAGTGTGTGTGAGCAGACCTAGGTGCCCTCTTGTCTGTGTGAAATCTGTGGCTGAAGCAGTCAGGAAGGTGGAGACCTTTAGCCAAGATGGAAGCAATCGTGGTTCCACTCAGTTTAGCCAGTAGCGTCAGCGAATACAAAAAAAAAAAAAAAAAAAAAAGAAAAAAAAGAGAAAAGAAGAAGACATTTTAGTCTGTCAGGGGAAGTCCGACACAGCCTGAAAAAATCACTTTGCATGTGTGATGTTTTTCATTGTTTATTTGTTTATTTGTTTGCGTATTTACTTATTCATTTATTCGTTTATATAGTTATTTATGCATTCACTTATTCGTTTATATAGTTACTTATTTATTCATATATTTATTCTTTGTTTTTTTTTTTACTTATTTATTCATATATTTATTCTTTGTTTTTTTTTTTACTTATTTATTCATTTACTTATTATCATTCCTTTTTCTACTTGTGTATCTAATTATTCATTTATTCATTTCTTTATTTGTCTATTTACTTTTCATTTATTTATTTATGTCTTAATTTACGTTCATTAGAACAGTGGAAAATACAACGAGTCATCATCTACATCACTGGAAACTCTTCAGATTCCAGGAAATTATACGCTTCGGACACCGTTAGTAATTCGTAACAACAACTCCACAGTATCCACGTACGGTGGATCTTTATTACTCTTTTAAATTATCCTCCTAATAATGCAAACAGATCTTGAATCTGCCATTTTATTCAGATTCGAACCTCAGATCCATATCAAAATTTGTTTGGTGTAGTCGTGGATCACGTTCCATCGTTTCGCGAAGTTTCGTTAGATTACTCTTGGTATTTTTTGAGGTGACATAGCTTTTGTTGTAATCTTGCTAAATGAACCTGGGACTGCTGATTACGTTTTGTTACATTACTCTTGGTATTTTTGAGGTGACATAGCTTTTGTTGTAATCTTGCTAAATGAACCTGGGGCTGCTGATTACGTTTCGTTAGATTACTCTTGGTATTTTTGAGGTGACATAGCTTTTGTTGTAATCTTGTTAAATGAACCTGGGGCTGCTGATTACGTTTCGTTAGATTACTCTTGGTATTTTTGAGGTGAATAGCTTTTGTTGTAATCTTGCTAAATGAACCTGGGGCTGCTGATTACGTTTCGTTAGATTACTCTTGGTATTTTTGAGGTGACATAGGTTTTGTTGTAATCTTGTTAAATGAACCTGGGGCTGCTGATTACGTTTCGTTAGATTACTCTTGGTATTTTTGAGGTGACATAGCTTTTGTTGTGATCTTGCTAAATGAACCTGGGACTGCTGATTACGTTTCGTTACATTACTCTTGGTATTTTTGAGGTGACATAGCTTTTGTTGTAATCTTGCAAAATGAACCTGGGGCTGCTGATTACGTTTCGTTAGATTACTCTTGGTATTTTTGAGGTGACATAGCTTTTGTTGTAATCTTGCTAAATGAACCTGGGGCTGCTGATTACGTTTCGTTAGATTACTCTTGGTATTTTTGAGGTGACATAGCTTTTGTTGTAATCTTGCTAAATGAACCTGGGACCGCTGATTACTCCGGAACGGTACCAGAAACTTTACGGGTTGGTCCACGGACGGCTTTCCGTTTTTTTTCCCTTTTTTTATCACCATAGGAACAGTGTTGTGTAGGTGTGTGTGTGTGTGTGTGTGTGTGTGTGTGTGTGTGTGTGTGGTGTGTGTGTGTGTGTGTGGTGTGTAATCTTGCTGACAAACCAGAAGAAGCAGGTGTGATATTAACCCCCCCCCCCCTCATAGGAAGTTAACATGTGATCATGTCCGCGCGTGGACACACCTGTTGCTATCGATCTGTTTGCCTACACCTGTCTCACGTCAACAAACAGGTGTGCGTGGATAAAACATGTTCGTATCAATCTGTCTGTCCGTTTGTCAGTCTGCCTGCCTGCCTGCCTGCCTGCCTGCCTTCTGCCTGCCTGCCTGCCTGCCTGCCTTTCTTTCTGTCTGTCTGTCTGTCTGTCTGTCTGTCTCTCTCTCGCACCCTCTCTCTCTCACTCTTTTTCTCTCCCTCTCCCTCTCTTCATTCTCTCTCTCTCTCTCTCTCTCTCTCTCTCTCTCTCTCTCCTCTCTCTCTCTCTCTCTCTGTCTGTCTATCTCTCTCACTTTCTCTCCTCCCTGTCTCTCTCTTTCTTTTTTTCTCCCTCCATTTTTCTGTCTCCCTGTCTCTCTGTCTCTGTCTTTGCCTCTACATCTGTCTGTCTGTGTGTCTGTGTGTGTGTGACTGTCTGTGTGTATGTATGTATGAGTGTGGTGAGTGTGTGTGTGTGTGTGTGTGTGGTGTGTGTCTCCTCTCTCTCTCTTTCTCTTCTTCTCTCTCTCTCTTCTCTTCTCTCTCTCTGCATTCCTCTGCCTCTCTACCACATCTCCAACTAACAGTGTGTGTGTTGGATAGAATCGCGCGGAATCGATCGGGTTCTATCTGTCTGTTTATCTATCTATCTATCTATCTATCTATCTATTATCTATCTATCTAATCTATCTATCTATCTATCTATCTATCTGCCGGTTGTCCATCCATTTCATCTTCTATGTATGTATGTAATGTCTGTATGTATGTATGATGTATGTATGTATGTATCTTTCTTGAATGTCTTAATTTACCGTAGCTTTGGCTGTTTATCCCCACTCACCCCCCCGCGCACAATCCTTCACCCCCGGCCACCCCCCCCCCAATTGTCCCCCCCCCCAGTCGGCCTACCCCCCCCCCCCGACACAATGTTCGCATCATCTGTCTGTGCATCTGTCTATGTCTGTCTCCCCATAGGATTGCTGAACAACAACAGCAACAACAACAACAACAACAACAACAACAACACAAAGTAATCATCTACGCGCATTGAACACACAGTGGTGGCATCTATATCTTCTGTCTGTCTACGTCTGTGTCGCATGCATTCCCAACAAAGAATCTTGTCCAATAGAGGATACAAACTATTCTGTTACTAATGTGTTACGTTCAGTTTGTCTAGTTCCAATTAAACGATGTCCACAAACGTGAACATACACCATTTCGGATTTATCTAGTTTGGCTAACTGCATTTGTTCTTCAACGTAGCTAGCATTGCTCACGAGCAGACTCACGTCCCATGGCATGGGCACACTACTGTTCGCATGTCTGTCTGTCTAGTCTGACGGTCTGTCTGTGTGTCTGTGTCTACGTCCACCATGAGGTTGTCATTTAGAAAAAAAAAATACACGGGAGGAGCCGAGGTCGAAGGGAATGTTATATACGCCCAGATAGTAGTCAGTTCTTGGTGAACACAAAAGTGTTGTACAACAGGGGAAGATAATACTATTAAAGGAGTTGTCCTCTCTCTCTCTCTCTCTCTCACTCTCTCTCTCTCTCTCTCTCGTGTGTGTGTGTGGTGTGTGTAGTGTGTGTGGTGTGCGTGTGCGTGTATGTGTGTGTGTGTGTGAGTGGTGTGTGTGTGTGTGGTGTGTGTGTGTGTGTGTGTGTCGTGTGTGTGTTATGCGTGCGAAGTGTGTGTGTGTGTTGTGTGTGTGTGTGTGTGTGTGGTGTGTTGTGTGTGTGTGCGTGCGTGCGTGCCGGTGCGTGCCGTGCGTGCGTGCGTGTGTGTGCGCGCACGCGCGCGTGTGTGTGTATTTGTGTGTGTGTGCTGTGTGTGTGTGTGCCTGTGTGTGTGTGTGCTGTGTTACGCGCGTGCGTGCAAGGAAGAGAAAGGAAAGAAGGAAAGAAACAAAGGAAACAAAGAAAGAAAGAAAGAAAGAAAGAAAGAAGAAACAAACAAAAGCAAGAAGAAGAAAGTCGTGGCAAAAACAAACAAAAAACCCCCCAAACTGAAGAAAAAGCCACTCCATAAAAATTGGAAGCATACGGACAGTTTCAAGAGTCACGCCCCCAAAAGGTTTTATTTTTTTTTGTTTGTGGTTTTTTTTCCAATTTTTCCCCCTCAAACCTTAAAGTTTTAACACCCCCTAAGCCTGGTTCCCCGGGGGCTACAACACAAAAGATAATAATCACAGGAACGCTCCCGTCAGTTTCAAAGCTAGCTGAAGCTGCCCTTCGGCGACATCCCGTTCCCTTTGGGCTTCAAAACCTTACCGTCACCATCCGCACCAAAAGGGCCCCCCCACCGAAAATAAAATGTCAACGGTAGGGTATGGGCTTTCACCCCTGTTTGAAAAACCCTTTCCCACTTTAAAACCCCCGACGCCCACGGCTTGGGGGAAGCGGTCTTGTCTTTAGTGACAGCAAGAGCGTTTTATTAGTGACGGTTTTTACGCGAAGAAGAAGAGAGAGAGAGAGAGAGGAAATCGGGGGGGGGAGAAGGTGATGGAAAAAGCCCACACAGTCGCGGGACACCAAGCCTTATTCATCATCAAGAAAATAAGAGAAGGGGCAGGGGATTTTGAAATATCACACCCCACACACACACACACACAAAACACACAAGGCACGACGCACCGCACGCGCGAACACACAACGGCACGCACGCACCGCACGCGTAACACACACCACAACACACACACACACACCACACACACACACAACACACCACACACCTATACGACCACCACCAAAAAAAACACTATTCATCATGTGCAGTTGCATTGTACTGTGTTGTACTGCAGGGATTTTTAAACGGACGTAAGAAAATTTTAAAATTTAATGATCAAATTTGAAAAAGAAAAAAGTGCAGGTTCCGCTAGACAAACTACACAAACGGATTATAGGACAAAACACGATGCATTTCCACCTCTTAGGTCTTCCTCTGGCAAAATCAAAGCACATTTAGGACAATGAAACACAAGAACGAACAATCACTAAATTCTTAAGTTGTACTGACTTATTGCATAGTATTGTTACACGTTTGCGAAACTTTTTTTTTTTTTACGTTTTGCATACGATTTAGCGGCTCAACGGCCAAAAGCAGGCAGACGGACCGAGGGAAAACACACAAAATATCACATTCTCATACACATAAGCATATTCGTGCATTGCATCCTAAAACTCCATCGACTCAACACATTTCTCTGCTCTTCTAAACTACCACAAGATCTTCAACGGATGAAGATGGACAGCGAAGAAAGAAAGAAGACCTCCTGATCCAGATTTCTATCTTTTTTTTTTCCAGCCTGCGAATGTTTTAGTGTTTACTGTTTTTCAAGCAGGTCCTTCTACAGAGGGTTTGCCGGCGACATCATCACTTTCGCAAGGTAGAATCATGTGTCTGTCTAGGTCCAGGATCTACAGAGGGGTACAAGATGGCCACATACATCGGATCCACAACCATATGTGTCTCTGAATGTAGTATAGTGCAGGTATACGGTTGTGGTTTCAACATCACCATAAAATAAACAACAATGAATGTTATAATAAAATAATAATAAATAAAACTAAAATGTATAAAACAAATGCAAAACAAAAACCCATTTATTATGATCAAAACGTATCTACGGTAATATCCGCGCTGTTCTAGAGACAATGGTTGCGTGTGGAAGAGGTCATTACACAAAGGTCAACGGGTAAATGTCTCCTCAGTGTGTGTGTGTGTGTGTGTGTGCGGGGGTGGGGGGGGGGGGGGGGGGGGGGGGGGGGGGGAGGGGGAGAGGAGGAGGGGGTAAGGAAGGTCAACCCCCCCCCCCCCCCCCACACCACACACACACACAAAATGGCGGACTCCATAGAAGCGAACACGCATACTCTTCCCAGCGCCTGGGAAAAAGAATGTACGGGAATAGTTTTTTAATTTTTTTTTATGATACAGCGTCGTTTCTGTCATTGTACCAAACGGCAAAAGCGACGGGAAGTGTTCGGTTTTTTTTTTTTTTAAATGTTCTATAGAATGTTGATAGAATACACGTACACATAAGCGCATGATTTGGACAGAGAACGCACGCACACACAAACACGCAAAGACACATTAAAACTGCGCGCATGCGTGCAAGCACGCGGGCGCGCGCGCACACACACACACACACACACACACACACACACACACACACACACACACACACACAACACACAAACAC
>CM031595.1:169000473-169005473 GCA_018398815.1 Conus ventricosus
CCTCGCATCTGGAAAAATTCGACTATCTCCCCCATCCCAAAGAAAAAGAATCCTACCACATTAAATGATTACCGTCCTGTTGCATTGACTTCAATAGTAATGAAATGCTTTGAAAAAATTGTTCTTCATCATCTCCTTACCTTTACAAATCAACAACTTGACCCCCTCCAGTTTGCCTATAAACCCCATAGAAGCACCGATGATGCCATTCTTACACTCCTTCACAATGCTTTCTTTCATTTGAATAACTCCAAATCTTTTGTTCGTGTTCTCTTCATTGACTTCTCCTCCGCTTTTAACACAATACAACCTCATCTCTTGGCCTTGAAACTGTTAACTTTACAGGTAGAACCCGAAACTCATTCTCTGGATCATGAGCTTCTTACTTAATAGAACACAGTCAGTTCGTTTCCAATCTGCAATCTCATCTGAACAAACTACTTGTACTGGTGCTCCTCAGGGTACAGTGCTGTCCCCTGTACTTTTTACTTTATACACCAACGATTGCAGAGGTACAGAGAAAACTCCGGTCATCAAGTACTCTGACGATTCTGCTCTTGAAGATTTGTCAAATTGTGATACGGATTATTTTAGAGAGGTAGAAAAGTTCTGTTCTTGGTGCAAGGACAATTATCTGGACCTCAATGTTACAAAAACAAAAGAACTGCTTATCGATTTCCGTAAAGATCCACCACCAGTTCCAAAACTTACTATTGATGGAGAAACTGTTGAAAGAGTTGATGAATACCGATATTTAGGTACAGTTATAGATAAAAAGCTTACTTTTGACAAAAATGTTGAATCTGTACACAAGAAATGTCAATCTAGAATATTCTGCTTGCAAAAACTGAGAAATATTGGTGTTGCTCCTGAGATTCTAACAAACCTATTATCGATGCTGTGTTGAATCTGTTCTTACCATTTCTTTATGTGCTGGTATGGGAGTTTGAGTTTGCGATGTAAGAATGTGCTGAATGATGTTGTGAGTGTGTGTAGTAAAGTTGTGGGTGCAAGACAAACCAGTTTGAAAGCGTTGTACGACAGGAGAGTGCTGAACAAAGCCAGACAGATAGCCAGTGATGATAGCCATGTCTTGGCTAAGCATTATGAACTGTTACCATCAGGACGCCGGTACAGAACCTTGAGAGTGAAAACAAGAGCTCAAAAAACTTTTATTCCCCAGTCAATCCATCTTTTAAATCAGTAACCTTTATCATGCAAAATTTGTTTTTTAACCTATGAATTCTGAATTTGTATTAGGTGAGAGTGCGCATGTGCATGTTTGTGTGCGCATGCGTGTGCACATGTGAGTGTATGTTTGTGTATGCATGTGTGCGCGCGCGAGGGCGTGCACGTGTGTGTGGTGAGCAGGGATGGATGGATACCTGTCTGTGAGTGTGGGGATGTTTGTGCAAACTTGTGTATGTGCATGGGTGTATTTGTGGGGCTGTAAATGTGTCATATAATATCATTTATACACAAATTTGTTTGATTTAATCGTTAAATTTACATTTATAAGCATTTTTATTGTGATTTTTTTTTCTCTCTTGATAATATACAATGTAAATGATGTGACTGTGTATGAATGTGCAATATAAATGATGTTATGTATAATATAATGTGCAATGAGTTTATGAAATGATTGTGTTCTGTGATGTGGATAATTTTTTTTTTTTTTTTTTTTTTTTTTTTTTTTTTTTTTTTTTTTTGTTTTTGTTTTGTGGTCGGTTTTTATTGCTGTGTTTTGTGTGAAATGCACCTGGACCAAATTTCTCATGATGAGATAATAAAGTGTTTCTTATCTTATCTTATCTTATCTTATCTTAAAGCCAGGGTGACATATAAAATCGCATGCCTCTGTTTTCAATGCTGTTAAATCTGGAACTCCAGCCTATCTGTCTGACCTTCTAAACTTATATTGCCCAGCTAGAACCCTTCGCTCGTCTTCTGACTCGTTGCTCCTGGTTCCTCCCAGATTCAAATGCAAAAGAAGGGGGATCGTTCCTTCTCCTTCCTGGCTCCTAAAACTTGGAATTCTCTTCCACACGACATCAGGCACTGTGACTCTTTTCCAGTCTTTAAAACGAAACTAAAAACTCATCTTTTACAGTCTATTTCGGCTGATAATTCAAAAGTCCCGGTCATACACAGATGTCAGTTTGTGTGGGTGTGTGTGCGAGGTGTGCGTGAGTGGTTGTGCGTGTCTGCTTTCCCGTGTGTGCTGTGCGTATCTGCTTCCCCGTGCCTGAGTATGCGGTTTGTGTGCGTGTGTGTGTGTGTGTGTGTGTGTGTGTGTGTGTGTGTGTGTGTGTGTGTGTGGTGCGTGTGTGTGTGCGTGTGTGTGTGTGTGTGTGTGTGTGTGCGTGCGCGCGTGTGCGCGTGCGTGCGTGCGTGTTTTCGTTAGTCCTTGTATTGTAAAGCGCTTAGAGCTAATTTAGGATTTGCGCTATAGAAATATTCATTATTATTATTATTATTATTCATTCCAAAAACTGTCCCTCAGCACTTGTGTCCTAAGACGTAATCTTTTTATATTTTCTACTTTTCACAAGAAAATGTAGCTTGTTTTGCTCTTTCATGATTTTCTTTTGTTTCTTAGGTGGCACCTTTGGTTGGTTTTTTGAAAACTCAACAAACATACTACGGTATTGCACACCAGCCTTTTTCTGGGATAGCATTCTGCTTAAAACCGAAAAGGCAGAGGAGTTAAATTACCACTTTCCGCGGTCACTGAGGAGAAACAATCAGGTTTCGAAATATCGTTATCTGACCAGGAGTTATGTGTTAGTGAGTTTCCTCCTATTGGAGATTATAAGCTTGCTGAAGGCTCATTTTGAGAAGCATTTATTTTATTTTCCCCCATCCACCCACTTAGGCAGCATTAACTACCACTGCAGATATTAATGCTTATCTCCCCCTATTTCTTCAATCTAAGACTTAAGAGCAAGCTTTGTTTTATATACACACACACACACACACATATATATATATATATGTGTGTGTGTGTGTTTATGAAGGATGTAACATTTATAACTTATTTCCCTGGCGTCATGTTTTTTATTTCCATCTCCTCCCTCCTGTTCCTCCCCCACCTCATTGAAATCTTTGTCAAATCATTAATGTAATGACGGAAGAATTGTTAGCCTAAACTTGTCTCCCCCCCCCCCCCCCCCACACACACACACACTATATATATATATATATGAAGAAAAAGAAACACCCGAAGGTGCTGGGGAAGACCCAGAGAAGCACTGTCTTCACCTGCCTTTAGAGCAGTCTATATTATATATATATATATATATGAGACTGTGCAAGAGCTTTGGACAGCAGATGAAACGCGTAGGTGGTACATATATAACCAGGTGACGGTCTTTTACACGCACATTGCACTGGATATCCGGCAAGTACTCACATTTAGCAAACTGTCCGCAGTGGGGAGGAAAAACAGACCGAATTTTCCTTCCTTGCCCCTCTACTGATCATCTGTAAGCTCACGTTCAAACAATAGTTATTTAACGTACCTCTTTTCAATTATTCTCTTTGTTTCACAGTAATAATATCAAATATCATTGCTCACACTGTCATTCCATTTGCATTCGTGAGCCACCCCCCTCCCCCTCCAAAATCTGTTTCCAGTCTTGATCAAATTACTCGTCCCAGAGAGCGAGGCTATTCCCCGTGGTGTTATTGTGCTGACCAGAGCAACAGCTGTCACGCAGCTACGGAAAATCAGGTCAGGCAATATGCAACAGCTGCTGCCGCTGACGCCCAGGAACCACGAGTCACCTCCTCTATCCTCCGAGCTGGCTCGTTTCACATTCAGCTCGCTGACATTAATGGGCACGTGCAAGCAGGGGTCCCGCCCGGCAGCCGAGTGGTCAGAATAATGGCAAAATCGATGGGAGGTTTGCGAGTTCGAAACCTAGGAGTATCTGGAGAGGGAAAGGATGGGTGTGTATATTCAGTTTCCCTCCCTCCGTTGTTTCACTTTGCTCTCTCCTTTCCCCGTATGTCTCAGTTCAACAGATGTGTAGATATGCAGATACGTGTGCTCACACAAACCCACAAATTATATACACGCGCACACACACACACACACACACACACACACACACACACACACACATCCGCACACGTACTTCTGCACAAGCACACACACACACACACACACACACACACACACACACACACACACATGCGTCTAATATCACTTAACGTGGATAGACGTTAAATTGAAGAAGAACACACACACACACACACACACACACACACACACACACACACACGCGCGCGCGCGCGCGCACATGCCTGCGCGCGCGCGCGCGCACATGCCTGCGCGCGCGCACACACACACACATAAACGCGCGCATACACACACACACACACACAAAACACACACACACACACACACACACACACACACATGCGCCCATGCACACACATGGGCCCATGCCCACACATCATACACACACGTGTACATCCACTACACACACACACACACACACACACACACACACACACACACACACACACACACACACACACACACACACACACAAATGGTAGGTAGGCACTCAAGGTCTGACCAGCGCGTTGGGTTAATGCGTAGGTTAGACATCCGCTGAGTCGTAGCCACGAGGCCCTCTTCTTTAATTGTCTCATCTTTGTTGTTAATTCATTTATCCATCAGCTTCAAATCATACTTAGTGTGGTCTCAAAACTTAGCGGATGTGGTGTAGCGTATATGGACAAGTCTGCACGCAGTGACGCCTCCTTGACGAAACTGAAACTGAAACTGTAGACTTGCTGCTGACAGAACCTCTTCGACTGTGTACGAGAAACGATGCGAGGGTACATGAAATTTCAGTCTGAAAACTGTGTTGACGTGAACGGAACGATGATAAACTGCCAACCCCTGTTTGGTATATAAAATCATTGCAAAGAGAGGGGAAAAGGGGAAATTTCATTTCCGTAATAGCCTTGAAACTTCTCTCCCTTTC
>CM031595.1:169017973-169020473 GCA_018398815.1 Conus ventricosus
AGGGACAGACAGTCGTACACTAACACACTATAGGGACAGCAGCAGGGACAGACAGTCGTACACTAACACCACTATAGGGACAGCAGCAAGGACAGACAGTCGTACACTAACACCACTATAGGACAGCAGCAAGTACAGACAGTCGTACACTAACACCACTATAGGGACAACAGCAAAGAGAGGCAGTCGTACACTAACACCACTATAGGGACAGCAAAAAGGACAAACAGTCGTACACTAACACCACGATAGGGACATCAGCAAGGACAAACAGTTGTAAATTAAACCACTATAGGGACAGCAAAAAGGACAAACAGTCGTACACTAACACCACTATAGGGACAGCAGCAAGGACAGACAGTCGTACACTAACACCACTATAGGGACAACAGCAAGGACAGGCAGTCGTACACTAACACCACTATAGGGACAACAGCAAGGACAAACAGTCGTACACTAACACCACTATAGGGACAGCAGCAAGGACAAACAGTGGCACACTAACACCACTATAGGGACAACAGCAAGGACAGACAGTCGTACACTAACACCACGATAGGGACAGCAGCAAGGACAGGCAGTCGTACACTAACACCACTATAGGGACAGCAGCAAGGACAGGCAGTCGTAGACTAACACCACTATAGGGACAGCAGCAAGGACAAACAGTCGTACACTAACACCACTATAGGGACAGCAAAAAGGACAGGCAGTCGTACACTAACACCGCTATAGAGACAGCAGCAGGGACAGACAGTCGTACACTAACACCACTATAGGGACAGCAGCAAGGACAAACAGTCGTACACTAACACCACTATAGGGACAGCAAAAAGGACAGACAGTCGTACACTAACACTACTATAGGGACAGCAGCAAAGAGAGGCAGTCGTACACTAACACCACTATAGGGACAGCAGCAAGGACAGGCAGTCGTACACTAACACCACTATAGGGACAGCAGCAAAGACAAACAGTCGTACACTAACACCACTATAGGGACAGCAGCAAGGACAGACAGTCGTACACTAACACCACTATAGGGACAGAAGCAAAGCGAGGCAGTCGTACACTAACACCACTATAGGGACAGAAGCAAAGACAAACAGTCGTACACTAACACCGCTATAGGGACAGCAGCAAGGACAGACAGTCGTACACTAACACCACTATAGGGACAGCAAAAGGGACAGACAGTCAAAAGAAGGCCGGGTCCAGCCACAGGAGAAGGTGATATGTCGTTCAAACTCTATCAGTAGCATAAGACAAAGAAGCAGTATCCCGTCCACCCTGGGTGGGCGCTCAGCCCACGTAAACTGTCTGCCCCGTGACGTCTACCCATGCTTCCTCTCTGACTGATCCACACACACACCCACGTCCACATGTCCACGACCTTTACACAGATTTTGCTTCATTCTGAAGTCAACGTACTTACTTTTTTTTCATGAACCAATTTGTTAACATTTGTTAATCGCAACACCTCGAGATTCCCTTTAAAAACAAACAAACAAATAGGCAGACAGACAGACAGACAAAAACCAGTCAGACAGACATATAGACAGACAGACAGACAGACAGACAGACAAACAGTCAGACAGACAGATAGACAGACAGATAGACAGACATACAAACACACAAACCAACGGACAGACAGACAGACAGACAGACAGACAGGCAGACTAAAAGACAGACAGGAACAAGAATAATGACGCACCCAGAAAACACTCTCGAGATTTGAGGACATCTGTCCGAACCTTGTTTTCTGACAGGTAGAAAAAACAACTCTCACGTGAAGGAATACACAGCAACAAATAAACAAACAAATACACAAAAAATCCATGCGATTATGTAATGTACGTTCCCGTTTGAAAAACAAACAAAACAAACAAATAAATATACAAACAAATAAATAGCAGCAACAACGAAACAACATCTGCAACACAGACACAGCAACAACAACAACAACAACAACGACAACGACAACAACACGCACACGTTTTTTTTCACATTCGTAATTGTCAATACGTCACGATTCCCCTGAAACAAACGAAAGAACGAACACAGAAACAAAAAACAAACAAACATTCAAACAAACAAATAAACCAACAGCTAGGAAAATAATGAACACTTTCGAAATCCAGGAACATTAGTCTGAACTGTGTCTTCTGACAATTGGAACTACCGCCTTCATGTGAAGGGAAAACAACGCGCAATTGGGAAAAACGAGCAAACAAGCAACAACAACTACAACAACAAACACACACACACACACACACACAACACACACAACACACACACACACACACACACACACACACACACACACACACACATACACACACACTACACACACTACACACACACACACACACACACACACACACTACACACACACTACACACACACACACACTCACACACACACACTACACACACACTACACACACACACACACACACACACACACACACACACACACACACACACACACACACACACAC
>CM031595.1:169025473-169042973 GCA_018398815.1 Conus ventricosus
ATTTAGTGGAGATTTAGAAACCGAACTCTTGGTCTGAACAATAATAAGAGATTGGTACTCTAGCGATAACATTAACAATTGTGTAGCTTTTGTTCAGATAAAAATCATGCCTTCAAGGAAAATGAAGAACATTTTCTGTTTCATTGTGAGTTGTATGAAGACTTAAAAAGTAAATGTAAAGTTTTCGAAACAAATGTTGCAGTCCGCAATGACTTATGTGGGTTTTTATGCATTAAAGATGAAGAATGCTCCGATCACTTGCGAAGTTTATAGCAGAGGCCAGTTTATCAGAAAAAAGAAACTAAGTAATTAACAAAAATACGTTTTCGACAAAACAATAGGTAAACACTTATTTATTTACTTCTTACGATGATCTGTCCCAGCCTTGTTTAAACTTGAACGAATAAGCTGAGACGCAAACATTTTGACGCTGAAATGTGGTTTTGTACGCACACTTTTGTATGTATGCTAGTGAGAATGTGGGGCGCATGCATGTGTGTGTTGTGTGTGTGTGTGTGTGTGTGTGGTGTGTATGTGAGTGTGTGTGGTGTAGTGTGTGTGTGTGTGTGTGTGTGTGTGTGTGTGTGTGTGTGTGTGTGTGGCGTGTGTATGTGTTGCCGCCAGGGTATTTTCTCACGTGTTAAAGATTCCCTACATTTGATGAAGCTATGGTTTCTGAATATCATTTCTACTTTTCCCTTTCATAAAGTTTACGAAGACAATGTACACCCCTTGACATAAGGGCTAGTTAGGCCAATGTCAATAAAAAATTGTCAGTGTCAGTGTCAGTGTCAGTGTCTTTCTCTCTCTCTCTCTCTCTCTCTCCACACACACACCACACACACACACACACACACACACACACACACACACACACACACACACACACACACACATACACACACACACAGAGGCACACATGTACGTACGTACACACACACACACACACACACACACACACACACACACACACACACACACACACACACATGTATATATATGCAAAATCTTCCAAACCACAACTTAAAGATTACCATTGAAGCAAACAAAAAGGTAGTGAACTACTTAGACATAACACTGGATCTCAACAATCACATATATAACCATACAAGAAACCAACGATACACCTCTTTATGTACACACCAAAAGTAACCATCCACCATCTATATCAAAGACCATACCCATGGTATAAACAAGAGACTATCAAACCTGCCATGCAATGAGAGAGTGTTCAACAACGCAGCAGTAGAATACCAGGAGGCACTACAAACAAGTGGATACAATTACAAATTACAATACAACCCAGACAACAACACAAACAATAGCAAGAAAAAATAGGAAAAGAAAAATCATATGGTATAACCCCCCATACGACGGGAAACTCAAAACAAAACATAGGGAAAGAATTCTTCAAAATCCTAACAACTTCATTTCCAAAAGAACATAAACTGTCCAAAATATTTAACAAAAACACTGTCAAACTATCGTACTCATGTATGCCCAACCTTAAAAACCTGATTGACGCATCCAACAAAATGAAAATCAACACAGCAAAGAAGGGTGTAGAAAAGAAATCTTGCAATTGCACCAGAAAGGAGCAGTGCCCACTAAACAATAAATGTCTTCACAACACATTGTATACCAGGCATTGTGACATCAGAAAATGAAAAAGAAACATACATAGGGATCACTGAAAACTCACTTCAAAACCAGATATGCAAACCACAAACAGTCATTTAATAAAGAAAAATATAAAAACCAAACAGAACTGAGCAATATATCTGGAAACTTAAAGACGCAAAAACAAGCTACAATATATCCTGGAAAATCATAAAAAGAGCATCACCATACAGCAATGTTTCAAAAAGGTGCAACCTATGTTTAACTAAAAAATGGTTAATACTACGCAAACCACACTTAGCAACTTTAAACACCAAAACAGAAATAGTAAACAACTGCAGGCATAAATGGAAATCGTTGTTAGTGAAACACCCAAAACAAAAACCTGAAAGCCCCAAAAACACGTGCAGCCAACCCGCACGTGCAAACAACCACAAACGGGAGCCCACACGCTATATAACATCGGCGGTGGCAAGCTAAAAACCATCCTGATGACAGCGCAACACGCTTGAAGCAATTTGTAGATAGTTTTAAGACTCTCTTTTAACTTGTTTTAATGTTGCTCCCCAAGGGTTGAGCCACTCAAAAAATATTTTAGGCATTTTAATTTACTGATTCTTATATATATATTATATATTATATATATATATATATATATATATATATTATATATATATATTATATGAATGTATACATATGTGTTTGCCCGAGAGAACTGAATGTAAAAAAAGTATTATTCTTGTAATGCATGTGTTGACCATCGTAACAGAAACGTTCATATCGCCTTCTCAGGGGGTCTTTCATCCACTGATCTGGATTCATCGGTGAGACATGGCTGACTGTATCGGTCTTCCATTGGCTCAACGACAGAGATATACCACGGTCTATATTCTGTGGTCTTTTCACGCATAAGGTTAAAAATCATGATCCAAATGGCATCCTAGAGGACCCAGTGACATATTGAAATGCAAAACGAGAAGACAGCATTGTAAAGACATAAGTTACTAAGAAAGCTACATCATAATGTAAAGGTCAAGCAACATGGTGGGAAATCTTTGAGCCAGTGGTTGATGATCCTTTTAAGGATACAAGGGTGGTTAAAAGGGTATCAACAGTCAGAGTGGTCTGCTCTACAGCTTAATCACCCAAGATTTGTCAGTCACATACGTGCTGACACAGCAGTTAGAAATTGTACAGAATAGCCTTGACTTGAATCTCCGAAAAATGCAATGTGTGTGTACCTCTCTCTCTCTCTCTCTCTCTCTCTCTCTCTCTATCTCTCTCTCTCTCTCTCTCTCTCTCTTCTCTCTCTCTCTCTCTCTCTCTCTCTCTCTCTCTCTCTCTCTCTCCCCCCCTCTCTCTCTCTGTGTTTGTGTGTGTGTGGATGTTAGACACAGATGAAAAGTCACATGGATACGTATTTGCTCTATAAGCTAGCAGTCTGTGGACAGACCCAACTCTTCACGTGCACGCGACTTTCACACACACACACACACACACACACACACACACACACACACACACACACACACACACACACACACACACACACACACATACATACATACATACTCACACACACACACACACACACACACACACACACACACACACACACACACACACACACACACACACACACACACACAATCGCCTTCTTCCCCGAACGCCCCCCACCTGTTCCCTCTCCCGACTCCTCCCCCCCCGCCCCCCTTCCGTTCCCTTCTTCCATCCTCCCTCCGCTCTCTTTCCTGCTTCTTCGATTAAAAAGTTTATCCTGTATACTAATACAACTGTAGGGGTAGCATCGGGGACAGACAGTCAAGAGAAAGCTGGGACCAACCATTGGAGGTGTGGAAAAGACGTCACGTCATTCTGACAGTGTCAGTAGTGTAAGACAACATGCCAGTATCTGTAGCCATCCTCTGGTGACCTCAGCCCACGTCAACTCTCTGCATTGTAAACTCTACTGCTGCCTCTCCTGTGACTGACCCGCACACAGCCGTTTACTCCAACGAACTTCAGATCTTCTGCTTCATTCTGAAGTAAACACACTTTGGTTTGTAAACTGATTTTTTTTAAAATTTGTAAATCTCAACATCTCGAGATTCAAGTGAAATGAACAAACAAACAAGCAAACAAACAAACAAACAAAGGAACCACAAACAAAGAGATAAACAATCAGACAGACAGACAGCTAGAAGAATAATGGCTTGCCCAAGGAACGCTTTCAAGATTCAGGAGCATCTGTCGGCACCTTGTTTTCTGACAGGTAGATAACAACTCTCACGTGAAGGAAAACAAATGAACAAATGAAAAAAAGGAAAGACAACGTCCATCAATGATCTAAGTCACATTCCTGAATGAAAAACAAACAAACGAATCAGACAACCACCACACACACACACACACACGCACGCACGCACGCACGCACGCACGCACGCACGCACGCACGCACGCACGCACGCACGCACGCACGCACGCACGCACGCACACACACACACACACACACACACACACACACCAAAACACCAAAGCAACCAACTACAGTAAATCTTTACGAGAGAAATCTTGTTCTTTGTTTAGCTGAGAGGTACATATCTTCGGTAATAGTTGTGGCTCTCTTTCTTTCTATGATGGTTTTGACATCCAGCGATCATCCTGCTCTGGTAAATCAACGTGACCTTTATGGACAGACACGTTAGCATCAGGATACACCATTCTTTACATGCTCTGAAGTTTAGACACCTCTACGTCACCCTCGCGCCCCTTCTTCCACGTCATCCCTTGTGATTTTGTAGATAATGTACATGGACGCCACGGAGCAATACGTTCGGATGATGTCAGCAATACAACCTACACTAGATGGCCTGGATATGTTATGTCCAAATGCCTACCAGACCAACGATGCTGTATGATTAGTGAGCATAATGAGTGAATCTACCGTTAACCTTCAAGGAGCGGGGCTATGAGTTCTGTCACAGGTGACGCATGCTTCACAGAGCTTCGCTCAAGTTTAGAGGAATGAATATGACTCAACTGTATGTAAAAAAAAAAAAAAAAGTAGGCCGACAGAGGGAAAAAAAGTGCATGTCCACTTTCATTCAGAAACTAACTTCAAACTTTTCGCATCAAGTCTGCAAACTACTTCGGCAATTTCTTTCTAATAGGAATGACATTCAGCTCCCGAGCACTGAAAATATGAAGTAGACGAATCTGACATAAATTTGGTAAAATTAATGTTTTTCATCCCCCTCACTCCTCCCATAGATATTTTTGGCATACGTCAAGTAGATATGACTCCACTGAACAGCATTAATGCTTCTTAAATCATTTGCCTAATTTACTTTCGGTTTTGAAAATTCTGACAGTCATGTGTGATTTGTTGCAAGCAAAATAAAGAACAAAAATAGTTTGATGTTAAAGTAGAAGGATGATGTGTGGGTGTGAATAGGGGGATGGGGGTGTGGTACATGGATGAGGGTTGGAGGGTGAATGTAGGTCACTAGGTTTTATGGTACTTCAGATTTATCCCAGAGATAAAAAAAAATCACAAAACAGTCTAATACGCTATACTGGTGATTTTTTTTCCAAAAAAAAGAAGAAGAAAGAATTTGTTTATGTGATTGGGTGTCCCCTATCTTCAGGAGATTCTACAGTAGACATTGATAACATGACATTTACCTTTTCTCTGTATCTGTCAAATTTTCGTTCTCTCCCTCTGGTCAGTTAAATAAAAACTGTTTCTTTTTTTTTCTTTTTTTTCAAATCATAGCTTTGTTCCCACCTTCTCCAACATCTGCCTGGAAAAGAAAGAAGCCATCCTATTCTGTATTTGTTTCTTTGGTTTTTGACCTCTCTCTCAGACACCTGCCTCTTTCTGAATGTCCACCCTCCTTCCACTCCGTCTCTCTCCACCCCCTCTCCCCTGTTCTGTTGTTTTTGTTTCTCTGTTACAGTAGCTGTGCTCGACTTGTGGTATGTAGGTGGGTGGAAGAGTAAGTGGGTGTAGTTGATGGTGATGTAAAGGGTCACAAGGGGGGTGGGGGGGGGGGGGAACGGCGGTATTGGATGTGATGGAGGACGTACTGACATGGGGGATGGGGATGTTGCAGATGGCCATAAATCAGGGTCAGAACAGATGGGTCAGTCTACAGTCGACTGGACGGATGGATGCTTAGAAAAAATAACAACAACAACAACATTAGCAACAGCAAAAACAATAATAACAACAGTGAAAACAATGCCAACAGTAGCAACAACGGACACCACGATGATGACCACCATCACAACAACAAGAACAATGAGATTGAGATGTTCCAGATTCTAAGTTTCAACAACTACTGCACCCCCTTTGCCAACTTTGTGTAGTCTGTGTGTAAGTTGCTTGAAAAAACATACTGACAGTAAGAAATATATTCCCTTTAGAATTAACAGAAATGCAAGATGGGGGAAAAGTCCCGCAAGAGTATTGATCTAAAAATATATAGCTCACAGAAAAGAGTAAAATTTGAAAAAGACAATTCACAGCTACCGTTGAGTGAAATTGGAATAAAGACGTGTCACAGCTAATGATCTTAATACTGATAGCCAACAAGCCACAGCTAATAAGCTTATTTGTTCATGTAAATATACAAAAACATTTGTAGTATTCGTTGAATTGTATCTACCCGCATGTACACCTGCTGAAAGTCTGCCCAATCCTCAATACAGATAAGATGATTTTTGTATTGGGAGGTTACAGGTCAGAAAGGTTTTTTTTTCAAACTACACACTCTGGTTTTGTTTATTTAATGTCGTTTTCCCCTTATACACCATCAATCGTCAAGACTTCTGACAGGTAGTCATGCGTGGTGTAATTTATGCTCTCAACTTCCGGCGACCCCCACGGCTAACTGTCAGTTGCATGAGTCAAGAAGGGCTATTGGATGATCGGTGCGCTGTGCCATTATTAACAGCTATGTTACGATCGTTTAATCACTCCCACGGACGTTTATCTCTCTGGTACCCTCGTGTTTGTCAGCGGCAAATGTTCCGCGCGGTGAAATCTGCTTACACAGAGGACACCAGGGCTAGAGAGAGCGAGTGACTGACCGCATGGAATTGACGGGTCTTTTACAGTCACCATTTCTCTTCACGATCTCAAAGCAATGAACATGTGGCAAGTAAATCCACAATTTCTGATTCATGCCTGGTGTTAGTAGAAGATTAGTGAGGTTTAATTTTCCGTTTTGATGCAAATATGTGTGTGAGTGTGTGTGTGTGTGTGTGTGTGTGTACAGGGAAGAGTTTAAATCAATATGAAAAAGATTGTGCGACATCAAATAAAGTGGTCCATGAAGGACAGAGAAAAAATCATACTTTCCAAAATGCATAGAGTATGTAAAGAGAGAGAGAGAGAGAGAGAGAGAGAGGAGAGAGAGAGAGAGAGAGAGAGAGAGAGAGAGAGAGAGAGAGCGAGCGCGCAAACGAACTGGATTCTTAATTTAAGGGTGTGATAAGATTATAAGAATAATGCATTCTTTAAATTCAGCACTGTGCGCGTGTGGGCATGTGTGTGTGTGTGTGTGTGTGTGTGTGTGTGTGTGTGTGTGTGTGTGTGTGTGTGTGTGTGTGTGTGCGTGTGCGCGCGCGCGCGTGTGCTCGTGTGTCTTTGAATGTATTCAAAGAATGGTTTCTCTCTTTCTTTGTTTCGAAATTATATAGCGAGTAACAGGTTTAAGGGCTCCATCATCTTTGCTTCTCCACAAATCACAAAGACACACAAAGTGCTTAATGCATGCAAAGAGACACAGACACACATACACACAGACACACTTACACACAGACACACACACATACAGACACACATGCAAGCACACACACACACACACACACACACACACACACACACACACACACACACACACACACACACACACAGAAGATGATTTCCTTACTGACCTTTCTGAAGCACAATTTGACCTCATCTATCAAATCAGAGATCCAAATAAAGCAGCTGAATTTTGGATTGACACTTTTACCTCCGTATATAATAAACACGCCCCTTTTATAAAGAAAAGGATTAAACAGGAACCAAAACCTCCATGGATAACTAAAGAAATTGACACAGAAATTAATAAAAGAAATCATTTGAGTAATTTCGGAACAAATGAAGAATTCAGAAAACAAAGAAATAAAGTGACGTCATTAAAACGGAAATCGAAACGTACTTACTTTAGAACAATGTTAACTTCTACCAAAGATACCAGGCAAATTTGGAAAGCAATTAACATATTAACTAATAAACACGTCTCAAAAAGTCAACAAATGAGCTCAGACATATCTGCAGATCAACTAAATAATCATTTTGCAACCATAGCAGATAGAATCATATTAAATGATAGATCTAGTGAAAATGACCTCAATTATTTAGAACAATACATCCATTCTAAGGATATTCGTGTTCCATTTAGTCTGAAACCCATGACCGTTTTAGATGTTAGTAAAGCCTTGTCTACTTCAACCCAATCAAATACTCGTGATTTAGATGGTATCGAGACAAAAATACTTAAGTTGTCATGTCCTATTATCACAGATACTTTGACATACTTATACAATTTATGCATAGATAAACAAACTTTTCCTCTAAAATTTAAGGAAGCTAAAGTTATTCCTTTGTATAAAACCGGGGATTCTTCAAACCCATCAAATTACAGACCGATATCCATTTTATCATCCATTGCAAAACCGATCGAAAAACACATGCATAAGTCTTTGTATTCGTATTTCGCTGATAACAAACTTCTCCACGAAGTCAGTCGGGCTTTCGAAAACATCATTCTTGCCACACAGCCCTCATACAGCTTATCGACAGTCTTCTTTGCAGCATAAACGAGAATAAATTTGCAGGTATTCTCTTCGTAGACTTTGAAAAAGCTTTTGATGTCATCAACCATTCTTTGTTGTGCCATAAACTTGAACTTTACAAACTGACTCCAGAATTCATAAGTCTTATTTCATCTTTTTTATCTGACCGGAAACAATTAGTAGCTGTAGCTGACAAATTGTCAACATTTATGCCTGTCAAATATGGTGTTCCACAAGGCTCTGTGTTAGGACCTCTTTTGTTTACTATTTACGTAAATGATTTGTCTTGTTTTGTTAAATGTAAATGCGAAATGTTTGCAGATGATACATCTCTTCACGAAAGCGACTCTGATGCCTATGAATTAACAGTTAAGCTTCAAGCAGATATTGATAAACTTACTGAATGGACACAACTAAACCATATGTCTTTAAATTCTATTAAAACAAAGTGCATGTACGTGTCTACAAGACAAAAACGACAAAAAATGAAATCAAATTTCCAGCCTTTACTCATATCCAATAATAAAGTTGAGGAAGTCAGTTCACACAAAACACTAGGTGTCATTATTGACAAAGATTTATCTTGGACTGAACATACAACATTCTTAGCAAAACGCCTTTCCAAAAAAATATTTCAGTTGTCTCGGATAAAAAATTTCCTCGATGGCCACTCTCGAAAACTTTTTTTCTGTGCACATATTTTGTCATTAGTTGATTATGCATCAACCCTTTGGGACAACTGTAGTGAACATAATTTAAAATTAATTCATCGTCTGTACAAACGAGCATTGAAATTAGTATTGTTAAAATCGAGCTCCCTAACTGATGAAGATTACAAACAACTCAAAATATTAACCTTCCCAAACAGACTCTTTTTCAATAAAGCCCTTTGTATGCATAACGTTATTAATGGAACAGCTCCCCAAAAGATTACTGAAACATTTAGAGTCAATTGCCATAGACATAATCATTTGTTGTCCATTCCTAGACCACGCAACAATTTATACAAATTCAGTTTCGTATATTCAGGTGGAAATTTGTGGAATAAAACTGACAAAGCCCTTAAAAAATACAAAAATAAAAACACATTTAAGAAAAAATTGAAAGATTATCTCATGAATCGTTAACCACATATGATAATGGTAAAAATGTCCATCCTGTGCAGAAAAGAAATACACTGGTAAAGATATACACTTCGTGAATGTAACCATAGGGACGGCAATGAGCATTGATACCTTTTACGTGAATGGAAGTGAGTGGGTAAAGGGGAGGAGATGGGAGTGGGTAAGACGGTATGTTTACTTCTCTTTTGATGAATGGCATTGTACACGATTTGATTTTCTTTTCTCTTTCTTTCTTTTTTTCATAGATGGCTTGATGTAAAAAAAGCAGATATGTTGCTTATTCAATGTTTCCATCTCTAAATAAAATTTTGACTTGACTTGACTTGACTTGACACATATATATATATATATATATATATATATATATATATATATATATATATATATTATATATATATATATATATATATATATATATATATATATATACAACAAACTAATAAATTCCAAGGATAAGTACCGGGCACCGTTCCAGCAACTTACAGAGCAGCTTGGTGTTGCAATGACTGCAAGAAATATTGAATTATAAACAAAGCTTGCTCTTATGTCTTAGATTGAAGAAATAGGGGGAGTATATACAAACAAACGAACAAACAAACACACGCACGCACACAGATTGTTTACTGGAACAACGTAATTCCTGACATAGTTCCTAGCTCTTCGAAGTAGACAAGAGAGGACAGCCAACAGACGGGTGGCATTTGCAGACGTCGATTTTGTCTGTTCTACCGGAAGTCTGATTGCCAGTGCAAGCTTATTTTGGCTTGTTCGTGGCTTGGGTGATCGATTCATCGAATTCTCGCATTCTGTCTTGATAATGACATGACATGTACCCTTTCTCCGTTATGGTGTAGCGGCTAGTGTCACGGATGAAGGGTACAAGGTCATGAATTCGAATCGTGTCAAAGTGGTGATCACGGTGGGACGTTTTGCTTATACCTGCCAAGCTTTTACCCACAGTTCGTCACTGTGCTATGGTACTGGAATAGAGCAAAAAGCAAACATTGATGCATTTAGAAGAGACATCTATGCGAAAGAAAGTTCTGACTAATACTGCAGGTGTCAGTCTCTTGCAGGCCTGGGTGACCCCCGAATGTCAGTGTCGTAAGACACACGGAAGACATCATCCAGATGCGACCCTGTCCTCTTAGAGCGTAAAGAGCTCAGGGCCAAAACGTTTGGCTGAAGGAGAGACAGGGCAGGCTTGTGGTGGTGGTGGTGTGTGTGTGCTTGCACGCGCGCGCGCGCGTGTATGTATATGTGTGTGTGTGTGGAGGGGGGGGGGGTTCTTGTCTGCAGACCTCTTCAGTGAAGCTCTCTGTAGAATTTCTTCCTACTGGATTTCTGTTCCACGTTCATCATGATGATGATCTCGTGAAAGACGTTTCGGGTTCAGAAATAAATGGAGATTGTTGATGGAGATCGTAGGTAGGGTAGTCTGCACACTCTGCCTGACTCTGTGACAAAGCAGTCATTGTCGTCGAAGGAAGGATCCGAAGGTTGTGTCCTCGGTGTGTTAAATCAGAACGGGTGCTTCTGTACATTGCCTTGTGGTCCATAAACCGATTCGGTATTTCTCACAGGTGCCCCCATGATGATCCAGTAGCTGACAGTTCCCTGGGGATAACAGGCGTCGTCGAGGAGGATAGGCCTTGGCTATATGTGAGAGCAATATCGGTGAGGGTTCACGGGAGACAATGGAGAAGAAAAGAAAAATCTTTCGCAGAGGCGGGTAAGGAAATTACAAAGAAATCGTGCACAAAATCAGCACATCGTGCGACCTTGTTTGAAAAAACAAATGTTAAAAAAAGGCATAAAGAAAAAAAGAGAGAAAGAAAGAACGAATCATATCGTCAGGCATCGATTGCCCGCCCTTTATGGCCATTACTTGTAAGTTCCTGTATTTAGTCGTACCGATCGGGCTGTGACTCCATTTGATGCGTGAGGTCACTGGGACACACACCACGATTGGTGACGCTTAGCCCTGACACAGTTGTGTGTCACCTACTCGACGGCCCAATACCCGTCCTCTGCAGCTATCTCAGGTCCTCTTACTAATCTCACCAAAGCAGTCGGCAGGAAACCCATAGTGTGGGCAGAGGACTGTAAACAGTCTTTCTTCAGGTTCAGAAACTTGCTACTTTTCCTGTTTTGAAATTCCCAGATCTTTCTCAGCCTTTTGTGGTTAGGGGGGTGCGGTATTTTTGCAGTCTTTTGGGAATACTTTGCATCCCATCATTTATATTTATATCAGAAGGAAACATATGGAACGTCAGCGTAGCTAGAGAGCACGATAGAAAGACAGTGCTTAGTGCTTTGATTGTGGAAACGTTGTCTAAGTGCGTCCTATTGTTTTCAATTAGATCACAGACCCCTCATATACTTACAATCGAGCAGTAAGAAGGATGCTCGCCCAAACTCACTGGGCTCTGTGACTGCAGGGTTATAATGTCGCTGTACAATCAGTGTCTGGGCCTCTTAGCAAACCTACTGATGTCCTTTCTTGCTCTCAGCTTGAGCAAATGGTTCCCTGATAAGCCCTCTGGTACACTAACGTCCGAACTAGAGGCTCTCGGTTGTTTTCTGATGTGAAACTACGTTTTTGACCAACTGGGAACTGGACATGAGCTAAAGTCGTGTAACGTTGAAGGAATCCTGACCTAGAACCCTCTCCCTATGTTTAGTTCATCCCTATGTGACTCCTTTGAAGACGGGGAGCTACGGAATAATGGAAAACTCTAAGCATAACTGTTTTCTTTCCTTTTGCAGAGTTCTTAGTGTTCTTGATAAGCTTTTTTGATCTAAGCGACCTCTCTTTTTTTTTTTCTTGGTCTCGCTAAGGTGAAATGACTTTCTTTCGGGTTGAAGGAATGTGTTAATACTGCAAGTGTATTCTAATTTGAGGAGTGCAGTAGAGAGCTCCCCTAAGCGTTGGGCTTGTATTTCCCAATAGTTGATGCATAACTTCTTCGGAAGCATTTATGAGTGTAATCACCCCTGTTTCTATCCCCTCCGGATTAAAAGATACTTTAATACCTTCTGGGGTACTTAGGTTCCTGAGTCCACTGTCTGGTGACCCTTTGAAGACATTCTCTTAATTGTTGTGTAATAGTATGTATAACTGAAAAGCTTCACTGGTTTAAGATTATATGTGTTTGTGTCTTGCTGTTTATGGCGGGGGGGGGGGGGGGGGGGGGGGACGTACTCGGTGAGATTTCTGTATGTATTCTCTGCCCTTGCTCACATGTCTGTCTCAATCCCGCATGCAGCCACCCATCCAGAATGTCAGTTTGTGACAGACGGAAAAAATGACATCAATATACCGAGAGAAAAAAGCACGAAAATAGATAATAAAAATGGAAAGTGTGAAAGAAGTGAGAAAGTAAGAACAAAAAGAAAGACAGAACCAAAGAACAAAAGAAAGACAGAACCAAAGAACAAAGGAAAGACAGAACCAAAGAACAAAAGAAAGACAGAACCAAAGAACAAAGGAAAGACAGAACCAAAGAACAAAGGAAAGACAGAACCAAAGAACAAAGGAAAGACAGAACCAAAGAACAAAGGAAAGACAGAACCAAAGAACAAAGGAAAGACAGAACCAAAGAACAAAGGAAAGACAGAACCAAAGAACAAAGGAAAGACAGAACCAAAGAACAAAGGAAAGAAACGGAATGAAAAGAAAAAGAAATAACAAAGAAACAGTCAGAAGGAACGAAAGAAACACGGAAAGAAAGACCGAAACATAACAATGGAATACTCCTGTGTGATAGGAAGATCAACACAGACAACATTTTCTGTCTGTCTCTCTGTCTGTCTGTCTGTCTGTGTGTGTGTGTGTCTCTCTCTCTCTCTCTCTCTCTCTCTCTCTCTCTCTGTCTGGCTCTATCTGTCGCTCTCTCTCTCTGTCTCTCACTGTCTCTTTCTGTCTCTCTGTCTCTGTCTGTCTGTCTGTCTGTCTGTCTGTCTCTCTCTCTGTCTCTCTCTCTCTCTCTCTCTCTCTCTCTCTCTCTCTCTCTCTCTCTCTCTCTCTCTCTCTCTCTCTCTCTCTCTCTCTCTCAACAGAAGAAAAACAATGAGTTTTCACTAATCGAAGTCATCCTTATCAGTTTCAAAAACACAAGATCATTCTGAGCAGACATGGGCATTAACCATCTTTCTCCGGAGCTATCCGAATCTCCCGTTTTACCATAAACATGACACACACCAGGCTAATGGGCCTAAACGAAGCGTTAAAAGCGTAGTGATAGCAGGAAGGAGAACTGGCAAAACAAATAAAAAATAGACTCAAATGCATGAACAAAAGGAACATATCAACATAGCTGGGCTGTCCTTATGTTGCGAGCCTTTCCATTCAAAGCCTTTTCGCTCTGTATGTCTATCTGTCCGTATGTGTTGCAACTGTGTGGATATCCTCTCTGTCTGTCTGTCTTCCTGTCTTTCTATCTGAATCTTTTCCTGTCTGAATGGATATCCTTTTGTCTGTGCATCTTCCCGTCTGTACAGATATCTTCTGTATGTATGTATTCCTATTCTATCAGCCTATCATGTTATCTCTGTACATATCCTTTTATCTCTATGTCTTCCTATCTGCGTTTAGATCCTTCTTTCTGCATGTATTCTTATCTGTATAGGTATCCGTCTGTTTGTATGTCTCCCTGTCGGTATAGATATCCCTCTATCTGTATAACTTCCTATTTGTATGCACATCTTTGTATCTGCCTGACTTTCTACCTGTATAGATAATATCCTATTTCATATCTTCCTAGTGTTATGTGGAAATCCTTCCGTGTGCATGTCTTCCTGTCTGTACGGATATTCTTTTGTCTGCATGTCTTCCTGTCTGTGTATGGGAAATTTCTACCTGTATGTCTGTTGTATTTGTAGGGTATCCTTCTTTCTGTATGTCTTCCTGTCTGTGTGGAAATCCTTCTGCCTGCATGTATTCATGTCTGCAGTAAAGACCTTCTGTGTGCATGTCTTCCTCTCTGTATGGATGTCCTGTATCTGTTTTCCTATCTCTTTATAATTGTATATATTCCTGCCTGCATGAATATCCTTACGTTACGTATCTTTTTCTTTGCAGGGATGTCATTACATTTTCATGTCTTCTCATCTGAAGAGGCGGGCTTATATTTCTATGTGTAGGAATACATTATATCTTTGCGTCTCTCTGCCATCTCGTCCATTGGGATAATCCAATACATGTATATCTTCCTGTTTGGGGTGATTTCCTTGTATATACATCCTCTTACGTCTTCTTAGCTGCTGTGCTATCCTTACATGGGTACGTTTTCCTATCTGCAGGGATATCTCAAAATGCGTATGTACACCTGACTGCAGCTCAGGTGAATCCTTGCACCTGTATATCTTACTACACGTAGGGATAACCTTGTGTCTGTATGTCTTTCTAGATACAGGGATGTTTTCATATTCGTATGTTTTTCCAGCTGTCTTGATATCCTTATGTGTGTACGTCGTCTTACTTGCAGGGATAACTATATTTGTATGTCTGCTTTCCTATAGGGATATGTTTCTCTCTGTATGTCTTCCCACCTGCAAGGATATGCTTACATCTGTATGTCTTTTGTCCTACACAATATATCCTTATACACGTATGTTTTGCCATGTGCCAGATATACTTGAACCTGTATGCTAGGGTCGGCTTATATCTGTGTTTTCCGAACTACAGGGATATGTTTATGTATGTATGTTTTCTTGTCTACATGGATATGCTTACATCCGCCTGTGTTCCTATCTATAACGAGATGCTTAAATCTCTATGTCTTCCTATTCGGTGGGATATTCTAATATCTCTATCTCTGCGAACAGTCTTAGCTGCTGGAGAATGTTTGTGTCTATGTGTCTTCCTATCTGCAAGAATTTCCTTGTATCTATATGCCTTCCTATCCGCCGAGGTATTCTCTCTATATGCCTTTTTTTTAATCATCCTGTCTACAGGAATACTGTCCAGGACGGGGGAAATCGTGATGGTATTGCTTAAGTGCACTAAGTTGATGTATTATTAGTCAGGCTTAACACACCAAGGTTATCTTTGCACTCATACACGCATATGCACACTCATGCGCCACCAAACATTCACCTCTCTCTGGGAATGGGATGTCACGCATTCGATTCTTTCCTAACACGACTGAGATCAAGAAATACAATTTCTATGCTACTTATAATTAATCATGAACAATCAATCACACACAATGAAATATCAAAACACAAAGATCAATACTTCCTAATCCCGGGTTATAATAAAATGACTTCTTACCTGGCCAGGTTTTCACACACACAACCACGCTTTCACACCACACCACAGTTCTTGAACAAGTTTCTTCAAGTCTTCTTCAGCACTGCTTGATGGTGACGCCCTTGGTTGACTGGCTCCAGGTTTCAGGACTGGGTCTTCGTGGTCGTCTCTGGGATCTCGACGTAGAACTCTTCTTCTTCGTCTCTTTCACCCACCTCTGGGTTCAATGTCAGTTTGTCTGTCTTCACCCACCTCTGGGCTTCAAACTTAGTTTTCTTCTCTTCCAGCTTGTCTTCAACCCTACGACTTAGCTGTCTCTTCGATCTCCCAGACCACGTTTCTCTCGACCCTTTCTCTGTCCTGCTCACTCCTCTCCAATCTCTCTCTCTCTCGTGGTGTTGTTCTCCTCTCACGTTGTTCTCCCTCAGTTTGTATAGGGAGGGAAACAAAGGATTCCCTTTCGGGCCATGCCTTTGTCCACGCTCCTTCTCAAACCCCTAGTTCACAAGTACCCTGAATTCTACATTCGCTACATTCTCCCACACATCAGCATTTACACACACCCCTACCTAATTGATTAGCAAACACACACTTAGCCCCAGATGGACATCGAAAATTCCCGCCGACTTCGGTGGTTACTTAACACAGTAATTATCTTAAGGAGGGCTACTACAACCTCCACACGCATTCAGCCAGCCTGACAATAGAACCAACACAGTGACCCCCGGCAATACCATCCGAACGAATCCAAGACTCCTGCTCTTCACTGACTGTTTACAAAAGAACCTCAGCTGACTGAGCATTTAGCACTCACTTGGAGCGCCGAGGTCGTAGTGGTTACATCCCTTCCCCCTTTCGCCACCGGGCAGGTCCGAACTCTCTCCTAGGTGTCATTTGTCATCTGACCACTTCTGCCTCCTTCACACAGTTCGGCCGTGTGCGATGGGTAAGGTACCCTGGTTAATTGGTCTATTACCTATTTGTATACTACGTACAACGTCCCTTTGCCTCCAAGCGTCTAATGCCTTTTGTGAGAGGTTTCACGCTCCTTGACAAATACCCATATGACTGCATGTCTTGCGATCTGCAAGGATTCTTACACCTGTTTGTCCTACTATTGACAAAGATGTTCTTGTATCTACATGCCTGTATTTTTACATTTCTGCAGGGATACCCTAATGTTTCTGTGACTTTATCACAGACGCTAGCATTTCTGAACACACAATAATGTACATCCAAAGCCTGCTTTGCCCAGATACGTAAAATCTCATGTTATAGCCATATCCATAACAGACCGTTCCTCACTGATCGTTACTGAAGAATTGAAATATAGTTTCAAAATAAAAATCATTCCTTTAAAAGATCAATAGCTTATGAATACTGGAATCTGATAATGAATGTGAAAATAATGGACACTAGGAATTTTCATATTTTACGAATAATTGCTCCTCGTAGACTGATATGCCTAATCAATAGATTATAATGATAACTTGCGAGGAATTAATTTCCACTCAACAACTGGATAACACAACGAACCGAATCGTTATGTGAATGTGCACTTGCTTGAAGTATTCCGATACTGATAGAAAGCGCATGTACATAAATGAACAAATGGTAGAATAAATCACATATAGATAAATGAATGTAAAAT
>CM031595.1:169047973-169052973 GCA_018398815.1 Conus ventricosus
TCTTCTTCTTCTTTTTTCTTTCTTCTTCTTCTTCTTCTTCTTCTTCTTCTTCTTCGTGTCCTCCCTCGTTCTTTCTCGGCTGCCTACTTCCACCGTCTTCTGCAATAAATGATTACTTTCTTCTTTCTTTTGACAACACATGACCATAGATCGTCGACCTGCTCACAAACGGACGACACAGGGGTAAAGGAGGATGGCGAGGCAGCGTTCGCAGAAGGCCAGCATTGATTATTACTCTGCCGACATCACATTTCAAGGAAGCACGGACTCCCGCCGTAATGCAAATCGTCTCCATCACATGTAACATCACAGAAGGAGAGGCGGAGGGGCGTGGAGGTGAGGTGAGCTTCGGCGAGAGAGGAAGAAGGAGGGGGGTGGGGGGTGGGGGGGGGGGGGGGGATTGTTTTGTGGGTTAAGGAAAGGAAGGGACACTTTGAAAATGGTTAGGCTAGGACTGGGAAGAGGATAAACATGAGATCTGTGAATAGAATATATATATATACATATACATATACATACACATATACATATATATATATATGTGTGTGTGTGTGTGTGTGGTGTGTGTGTGTGTGTGTGTGTGTGTGTGTGTGTGTGTGTGGAGAGAGGAGAGAGAGAGAGAGAGAGAGAGAGAGAGAGAGAGAGAGAGAGAGAGGAGAGAGAGAGAGAGAGAGAGGGTGGATGGAAGGCAGTGCGGAGGAAGAAAAGAGCAGGAAGAGGTATGTCGTGGTACAGTGGTAAGCACCATGTCTTCCTCTTTCATTTTACCCAGCGTCCCATTCCTTTCCCCTTTCTGCCCCAAGACCCCTTCCTTACCTCTGCTTGAACTCTATCTCATCTCCCACCGCCCATTTCTTTGGCATGGACCCCACCGACATTTTGACTTTGGTAAAATAGACAGCTTTGCCAATTGAACAGAAATTCCTCACAGCGGATCCTAGAAATTCACCAAACGATCGGCCGCGTTATCTGATTGGCAACGTATTTGTATTTCAAGAACTCTGAAGCTTCAATAATAAGCAGAATAACACGGAGAATGCAAACGCACGAAATGGAAAACGAAACAAAAAGAAACAAAGAAACTTATACAGCAGATTTCCGAATCAATGTGGCTGGATGCACGACGCACGACAAACATGCCTGTCGATTCGTTGTCATTGGAAAACATTGTTTTGATGGTTTTTTTTTTAATGCAACATGACACTGGGGGTGGGATTGGGGGGTGGGGGGTGGGGTGGGGGGAAAGGCAGTAGGCATGGAAATGTGCGGAAAACGGAGATAGTCATCTTGAGAAATGGAGAGTAACGGGATAGGAGACAACGGAGATATTATGACAGGAGCCAGAAGCCAGGAGGGAGGGGTACGGTAATTAAGAGACCATTCAAGCAAGTGAAGAAGGGTGAGGTAGGGACCAGGAATGTCAGTCACTGAAGGTTAAAGGATGCACTGGGGGCAGTCAATGAAGGTTAAAGGATGCACTGGGGGCAGTCAATGAAGGTTAAAGGATGCACTGGGGGCAGTCAATGAAGGTTAAAGAATGCACTGGGGGCAGTCAATGAAGGTTAAAGGATGCACTGGGGGAACAGGGAGGCCTTCAGGGAAATGAAATGGTAAAGCAGATTACCGAACACAAAAGTGTCGTTGGCAGAAGCTCCGAGGGTGGGGGATGGGAAAGGGATACAATCCAGAGGAGTGAAGGGAAGGGGGAGTGGGGGGGGGGGGGGGGGGGCATAGAGAGAGGAAACAGGGATGTTACGCCTTAAAGCTAGCAGGGATGGGTAGGGAATCGTCGAAGCCATCAGGAAGTAAGGAGGGAATACAGAAGAGCACGAACAGCAAAACAGGAATCATTAACTAGACCCAATTAACAAAGATCGTACGAAATCCTATTATCAGCTCATTTATTTAACGCTAAAGTGAACCTACACCCTAACCCTAGCTAATCTTATCTGGCCTCTAACCAAGACCTGCCCTAACTCTTTACAAAAATCTCATAAACGTCTATAAGAACATCTCCGCTTTCGTGATATTTGTTAAAAAAAAAAAAAAAAAAAAAAAAAAAAAAAGACCTCTGATCGTGACATTTAATTTTTCTTCGTGATGTTTGTAAAAAAATAAAATGAATTCCTCTGACCGTGACATTTAATTCTTCTTCTTCTTCTTTGATGTTCTTGTTGTTGCTGCTATTGTTGTTGTTGTGCTTCTGCTTCTTCTTCTTCTTCTTCTTCTTCTTCTTCTTCTTCTTCTTCTTCTTCTTCTTCTTCTTCTTCTTCTCTGTTAATTCCATTGGAAGACATTGAGGCATTACACTGAAAAACCAGCCCTTTGGTTCCCTCAGTTCTGTGGGTTGTGTGCTAAGGTATGAGTCTGCAGATATTATCCCTATCCACTCTGCGATGTTGTCAGTCCATCGCGTTTTCTGTTTCCCCTCCGTCTCCCTCCTTCAGCAGTTCCCTGGACGGTGTTTCAGCAAGGCCATTGGATCTTTAACTGTTCCCTGGACGGTTGTTTCAGAGGCCATTGGATCTTTAACAGTTCCCTGGACGGTTGTTTCAGCAAGGCCATTGGATCTTTAACAGTTCCCTGGACGGTGTTTCAGCAAGGCCATTGGATCTTTAACAGTTCCCTGGACGATTGTTTCAGCAAGGCCATTGGATCTTTAACAGTTCCCTGGACGATTGTTTCAGCAAGGCCATTGGATCTTTAACAGTTCCCTGGACGATTGTTTCAGCAAGGCCATTGGATCTTTAACAGTTCCCTGGACGGTTGTTTCAGCAAGGCCATTGGATCTTTAACAGTTCCCTGGACGGTTGTTTCAGAGGCCATTGGATCTTTAACAGTTCCCTGGACGGTATTTCAGCAAGGCCATTGGATCTTTAACAGTTCCCTGGACGGTTGTTTCAGAGGCCATTGGATCTTTAACAGTTCCCTGGACGAGTGTTTCAGCAAGGCCATTGAATCTTTAACTGTTCCCTGGACGGCGTTTCAGCAAGGCCATTGGATCTTTAACAATTCTCTGGACGGTTGTTTCAGAGGCCATTGGATCTTTAACAGTTCCCTGGACGGTTGTTTCAGAGGCCATTGGATCTTTAACAGTTCCCTGGACGGTTGTTTCAGCAAGGCCATTGGATCTTTAACAGTTCCCTGGACGATTGTTTCAGCAAGGCCATTGGATCTTTAACAGATCCCTGGACGATTGTTTCAGCAAGGCCATTGGATCTTTAACAGTTCCCTGGACGGTGATTCAGCAAGGCCATTGGATCTTCTTCATGACAATTTGCTTTTCCTCACCGATGGAAGCAGATCTTCGCACGGCTCTGTGTGCTGTTTCTTGGGTAAAAGCACTTGTTGATCAGTAATGTGATCAGAGTATGTGATATTCAGCATCTTCCAGTGACATTTTAGATTCTTATTTCCAGATCCGCTGTGAGGGTCCATGTCTCGCATGCACACAGGAAAACAGAATATGCCAGTGCACTCAGAAGCCTAATCCATGTGTTTCGTGATGTTCTTGTCCTCCCGTACAGGTTTGTAACTGGACAGTGCTCAAAATATTAATTGTCTTTACGGTCCATGAGAAGATTTCTAGTTTAGATACCTCACTGCTAATGATGGATCCCATGTGAACTGTTGTATTGATTCTAGCTTTTGACCGTGGACCAATCTCTCAGTACTGATGGTAGTGCTGTAGCTGCCCACCAGCTTGGTCTTCTCGGCGCTGATTTCCGTGCGATAACTTGTTGATGTTTTATCCAGTTGTGCAGCAAGTTTGGCCAGCTCCTTTTCACTCCCTGCAAGCTGTGGATGTTATCTGCGAATCGAAGATACGTAGCTGACTGTGCTGACATAGTCTGCAAGTGCACCAGTAATGATGCGTTCCGGGAATGTGTTGAAAACTGAAGGAGGTAGGTGACAGCCCCTATAAAATTCAACTGAAGCATGGACCCATTCTCCTAGAGTACCCTGTATGAGCACGGCACTGATCGCTCTGGAATACAGTTGCTGGATGGCATCGGTGAGCTTCTGCTGCAAGAAGCTAGGTCTTTTCATTGTGACCCACAGTGCCTCCTGCTAGACTCTTTTTAAAGTCTTTGGGGATGTAGTGATTCTCCCTTTGGTGCTGCGGATGTTTTTCGCAACTTCACGTAGGTACAAGTTTATTCGACGGTATTCTGCCTTTGCAGAAACCAGTCGGCTTTCAGTGATGGTATCTCCTTGCTGCTGCATACTATTCAGAACGGTTTTGAGCAATGTTTTGCTGGCTGGTCAGGCTTACAAGGTGCTAGTTTTTGGCCTGGTTGGAGCTTTCATCTCTTGAGAAGGAAAAGGATCAACGCTTGAGTCCATGGCATTGGCCTTCGTTGCACACAGCCTCTCCTTTATTTCGTTTATCACTTCCTTCGCTGCACACATTACCTTCTTCACTGCACACCTTATCTCCTTCATTGCGCATCTTATCTCCTTCTTTGCACACCTTTCCTCCTCCTTTGCACGCATCATCTCATGACATTGCACACCTGACATTCTTCATTGCGCACCTTACATCCTTCATTACACTTCTCATCTTCTTCGTTGCACACCTTCTGCCCTTCACTGCGCACCTTACCGTCTTCATTGTGTACCTTTACCCCTTCTTTGTGCACCTCCTTGATTGCACAACATAACTCATTCCTCGCGCACCTTACCTCCTTGATTGCACAACTCAACTCATTCTTTGCGCACCCCAGCCCTGATGTGGCCCTTTGCGGTCGGCGGGGCTATAAGCAACATTATCTTATCTTATCTTTGCGCACCTTACCTCCTTGATTGCACAACTTAACTCATTCTTTGCGCACCTCAGCCCTGATGTGGCCCTTTACGGTCGGCGGGGCTATAAGCAACATTATCTTATCTTATCTTTGCGCACCTTACCTCCTTGATTGCACAACTTAACTCATTATTTGCACACCTTACCTCCTTAACTGCACAACTGAACTCATTTTTTGCACACCTTACCTCTT
>CM031595.1:169057973-169065473 GCA_018398815.1 Conus ventricosus
AGAGAGAGAGAGAGAGAGAGAGGAAATGGAAGCGGATCTGGGGTGGTCAAGTAGTGTCAGTTGGGTGGGGGGGGGGGGGGGGGGGTGAACACAGTGGTGGTGAAGGAGCGGGATATTCGAAATGTGTAAAACGGTTAGAAATCAATGAGCAGGTCTCACAGCCATAATCAAAGACAATTCTTCTTTTTTTTTAAAGGGAGGGTGGAGACAGACGGGAGGCAGAATCCGTTTCATGAGTCGCGCAATGTCTGAAGGCAACTTGGAAGGCGTCCGCGTGACATCGATGCACCTAACCAATATTGCAGTTTCTCTCTCTCTCACACAGATTAGTTCTCAGTAATACAAAGTAATGCCTAATGCGCGGTCGTTGGATGGAGGCGGTGACCCCCTCGGGATGGAGAGAGACAGACAGGAGGTTCTCACTCACGTCATCTCCGCCACAAAGCCGTTAGTGTCGTCAGTCAGAAGGCTGAGCAGGTCATGTTCTGGTTATGTTCGTCCTGAACCACGAAGCAACTTGTGAAGCGACGCATCTACATCATCGTCTGCTGTGGTGAATCGTCACATGAAGACCTCAAATCAACTGCTGCCTGTGGAGTGCCAGCTCTGGAACCTCAACAGAACGACCTCGGTAGGACCGTGAATGGGTGCAGGGAAGAAGAGGAGGAATAGATTCAGAATGAGCACAGAGGGAGTAGTAGTAGTACCATCTCCAGAGGAGAGGGAAGAGGAGGAATAGATTCAGAATGAGCACAGAGGGAGTAGTAGTAGTACCATCTCCAGAGGAGAGGGAAGAGGAGGAATAGATTCAGAATGAGCACAGAGGGAGTAGTTGTAGTACCATCTCCAGAGGAGAGGGAAGAGGAGGAATAGATTCAGAATGAGCACAGAGGGAGTAGTAGTAGTACCATCTCCAGAGGAGAGGGAAGAGGAGGAATAGATTCAGAATGAGCACAGAGGGAGTAGTAGTAGTACCATCTCCAGAGGAGAGGGAAGAGGAGCGAACAAAGGGAATGAATAAGTAAACAGCATCAATATGTAAATAAGAACTGATAACAACGGTGACGACGATGACAGCAACAACAGTAATAACAATCATCATCATCAGCATCATCGTCATGCTGCTGCTGCTGCTGCTGATGATGATGATGATACTGATGGTGATGATGCTGATGATGATGCTGATGCTGATAATAATAGTAACAACTACAATAACAAAAACAACAACGACAAAAACGCCCACAACAACATCGATAATGATGATAACAACTGCAACAACAACAACAAGAATAATGATAATAATAATGATGATAATAACAATGATGATAATGATGATGAGGATGATGATGATGATGATAATAATAATAATAATAATAATAATAATAATAATAATAATAATAATAATAATGATAATAATAATAATAATTGTAATAGTAGTAGTAGTAGCAGTAGTAGTAGTAGTAGTAGTAGTGATAATAATGAAGAGAAGAAGAAGTAGAAGCAGATAATGATGATGATGATGATGGTGATGATAATATTGATGATGATGATGTTGATAATGATGATGATGATGATGATGATGATGATGATGATAACAACAATAATAATAATGATGGTAAGAAGAAGAAGAAGAAGAAGAAGTAAACGATGATGATGATGATGATGATGATGATGATAACACACCATCATAGCCATCGTCATAGCAAACGGTGTAGACAACATTTGTGCACTCATTAAGCAAAACAACAACAACAACAACAACAACAACAACAACAACAACAACAACAAACTTGCAAGAGAATGAAGGAGGTCGAGGTATTTACTTCCAAGCGGCGTTTGCCTGGCGGCACGCTTCTGACTCCACGCTATAGGAATGGACAGGACCTAATGACTGCTTCTCTCTCACTCCACACTATAGGAATGGGCAGGACCTAATGACTGCTTCTCTCTCACTCCACACTATAGGAATGGGCAGGACCTAATGACTGCTTCTCTCACTCCACACTATAGGAATGGGCAGGACCTAATGACTGCTTCTCTCTCACTCCACACTATAGGAATGGGCAGGACCTAATGCCTGCTTCTCTCTCACTCCACACTATAGGAATGGGCAGGACCTAATGACTGCTTCTCTCTCACTCCACACTATAGGAATGGGCAGGACCTAATGCCTGCTTCTCTCTCACTCCACACTATAGGAATGGGAAGGACCTAATGACTGCTTCTCTCTCACTCCACACTATAGGAATGGGCAGGACCTAATGACTGCTTCTCTCACTCCACACTATAGGAATGGGCAGGACCTAATGACTGCTTCTCTCACTCCACACTATAGGAATGGGCAGGACCTAATGACTGCTTCTCTCTCACTCCACACTATAGGAATGGGCAGGACCTAATGACTGCTTCTCTCACTCCACACTATAGGAATGGGCAGGACCTAATGACTGCTTCTCTCACTCCACACTATAGGAATGGGCAGGACCTAATGACTGCTTCTCTCACTCCACACTATAGGAATGGGCAGGACCTAATGACTGCTTCTCTCACTCCACACTATAGGAATGGGCAGGACCTAATGACTGCTTCTCTCACTCCACACTATAGGAATGGGCAGGACCTAATGACTGCTTCTCTCACTCTACACTATAGGAATGGGCAGGACCTAATGACTGCTTCTCTCACTCCACACTATAGGAAATGGGCAGGACCTAATGACTGCTTCTCTCACTCCACACTATAGGAATGGGCAGGACCTAATGACTGCTTCTCTCACTCCACACTATAGGAATGGGCAGGACCTAATGACTGCTTCTCTCACTCCACACTATAGGAATGGGCAGACCTAATGACTGCTTCTCTCTCACTCCACACTATAGGAATGGGCAGGACCTAATGACTGCTTCTCTCACTCCACACTATAGGAATGGGCAGGACCTAATGACTACTTCTCTCACTCCACACTATAGGAATGGGCAAGACCTAATGACTGCTTCTTCTCTCTCCACACTATAGGAATGGGCAGGACCTAATGACTGCTTCTCTCACTCCACACTATAGGAATGGGCAGGACCTAATGACTGCTTCTCTCTCTCTCCACACTATAGGAATGGGCAGGACCTAATGACTGCTTCTCTCACTCCACACTATAGGAATGGGCAGGACCTAATGATGCTTCTCTCTCCCACCTACCGCACATTAGTGGGCCCTGTTTCCTGGCTGCTTACCATGCCAGGAGAGCTATATGGGCAAATCTGTTTTCATCAAAGTCAAGTGGCCATGATGTTATATGCGTAATGGTCTCAAGTGTGTGTGTGTGTGTGTGTGTGTGTGTGTGTGTGTGTGTGTGTGTGTGTGTGGTGTGTGTGGTGTGTGTGTGGGTGGGTGTGGGTGTGCATAATTGCGGATATGTGCATGTGTAAATTCCTGGTTCTGCCAAGAGTTGTCATTTATTGATCCTCTGAGTGCGGCAAAATTCTGTGGCTATGTGGCCATACAGTCAAACGGAATACCCATGCAATGAATTATTCGCAAAGTTTATCCACAAAAATGATGTGTGATAAAAACCATGTGCATTAACGTATTTATTTATACATCTCATGATACACAACCGTCCATGTACCAGTCTAGTCCATGGTCAAACAAGTTAATTCTAGATCTAAGACAGGTCTTATAATGATGTTCACATTCATCATATCTGTCCGGATTTATTGTTTATTCCAATTGTTCTACGATATACCCTACTTCTGACTTCCGATTGGTTTAGTAGAATTGAAAAAAAAAAGAAGACAGAGATAGGACAGAGAGAAGAACAGACAGAGAGGACAGACAAACAGACGCAAAAGCAGACAGAAACACATGTACAGACTCAGAGGGTGGGGAAAGAAAGATGAATCCACTTATCTTTCCACTCTCACTCAGAAAACCAGGCACACCATCACTTTATCCATGGAACGGGACGTTAATAGGCTTCGAATCTCTTGGACTATGGGACATAATCTCCTAATCCCTGAATAGAGACCAGTTGATGTCTTCTAAAGAATGCGTTTTATGCATACGCGGAAACTGGATGCGACTTTCCAGCGGTGTCTGGTTGTTTGCATTTTTTGTTCTAATGTCAGCCCAATGGGGGGGGGGGGGGGGGGGGGGGGGAGTATTGGTGGGGGTGCAGGGTGTGTATGGGTGGATGGGTGGGTGGGGGGCAGGCCGGTGGGGAGGGGATGGGGGGGGGGGGGGGGAATTCTGATATACATCAAAAGACAACAAGAACAGTAGCGGTCTGAATGCAGATTTGCATGAAATAACAGACGATTGACACTGGAACTGCATTAATGCCAATATGTCACCAAGCCTCCTTCTCGCCATTCTCTCCCATACATCGTTCACACTTTTACTTGAAATACCCGCCCACATAAGAGATCATGATCCGTGATTACCGTTGAAATGAGATGGCCGATCACCATGGCCATAACCAGCATTAAAATCTGCAGCAACTGGCACAACAATAATGACAGTACCCCCCCCCCCCCCCCCCCCCCCACCCCCCCCCCCCACACACACACACACGCACACACTCACCACCAAAAATAACTAACTAACAAAATAAATAAATAAATGGAATAAATGCTAAAGAGGAGTTCCTATCCGGGAGAAAACATCGGCTCTGTTAAGGTGTACACAAATGGTTCTGTTCAGGTGCACACAAATGGTTCTGTTAAGGTGCACACAAATGGTTCTGTTAAGGTGTACACAAATGGTTCTGTTAAGGTGTACACAAATGGTTCTGTTAAGGTGTACACAAATGGTTCTGTTAAGGTGTACACAAATGGTTCTGTTAAGGTGCACACAAATGGTTCTGTTAAGGTGCACACAAATGGTTCTGTTAAGGTGCACACAAATGGTTCTGTTAAGGTGCACACAAATGGTTCTGTTAAGGTGTACACAAATGGTTCTGTTAAGGTGCACACAAATGGTTCTGTTAAGGTGCACACAAATGGTTCTGTTAAGGTGCACACAAATGGTTCTGTTAAGGTGCACACAAATGGTTCTGTTAAGGTGCACACAAATGGTTCTGTTAAGGTGTACACAAATGGTTCTGTTAAGGTGCACACGAATGGTTCTGTTAAGGTGCACACAAATGGTTCTGTTAAGGTGCACACGAATGGTTCTGTTAAGGTGCACACAAATGGTTCTGTTAAGGTGCACACAAATGGTTCTGTTAAGGTGCACACAAATGGTTCTGTTAAGGTGCACACAAATGGTTCTGTTAAGGTGCACACAAATGGTTCTGTTAAGGTGCACACAAATGGTTCTGTTCAAAACTCCGAACTCAGCAATTCGCACTGCTGACAGTGAACAATTTAATATCTATCTTTCAACGTTTTTTGTCTTTTTCATCCTCTCTCCCCATCCACCCCCCACCTCCCACCCCACCCTCATCCCAACCCCATTGCATCAAGGCATTTTTATAGTAAATGAAGACTCGTTCAAAATACAGCAGCAGCAACAACAGCGACGACAGAGTAAGATTTGATATCAACTTCGCTCCCTGTCTGTTTCTGCCTGTCTCTCTTCAATGCAAATTTGCGTGAAAACTCTCTCTCTCTCTCTCTCTTCTCTCTCTCTCTCTCTCTCCTCTCTCTCTCTCTTCTCTCTGTGTGTGTGTGTGTGTGTGTGTGTGTGTGTGTGTGTGTGTTGTGTGTGTGTGTGTGTTGTGTGTGTGTGTTTAGAGTAAACTTGCAGTTCGTTCCAAAGCCTTTTAAAATAACTCAGCGCACGTGTCCTGAATAGTAGACAGTACAACTAGTCACAATCTTACACAACACATCCAGGAACGTCATTGGCAGACACTGCAAAAACTGGCGTTGTTAACATTATTAGGATCGGCCGTTGCAAAGGCAAACCGGTGCTTTTCTATCTGGATCGAGGTCGAACGCGTCGTTTTTCCTCCCCATCTGTTTGAACATGATATGGATGCAATACAAAGGAGCAAAGGCGAAAGACTGTGACAGGAAATGACGTAAGTGGCCGGTGGCGAAGATTTCTTCTTTTTTTTTTATTGTTTGTTTGTTTTTTCTTTCTTTTTTTTTTTTTTTTTTTTAAGAGATGGGACTCATCGGCTGTGCAAGGTCTTCTCTAGCGATTTGACCTTCTCACGACTGACAGTAATCACTTTCGGTGACAGCTAGTGCTGAAGCTGCTGCAGGTCAGGCTGTTTATTAGCTGGGGAAGGGGGAGGCGGGTGGATTGTGGGTGGGGTGAGGGCAGAAGAAGACAGGATACGTGGTGTGAGAGTAATGCCACAGAAAGGGCAGTGATGTTGGAAAGAAGAAGGAGACAGAGAAGAAGGTGAATTCATCACACACACACACACCACACACACACACACACACACACACACACACACACACACATACACGCGCGCGCGCGCACGCACGCACGCACGCACGCACGCACGCACGCACGCACGTACACACACACACACACACACACCACACACACCACACACACACACACACACACACACACACACACACACATACACACACACACACACACACACACACATACACACACACACATGCACACTCAAGCATCCATGGATAGATACATAGATAGACAGATAGATAGATAGATAGATAGATAGATAGATAGATAGATAGATAGATAGACAGAGTGAGAGAGACAGAGAGAGAGAATGGGGAAGAGACAGAGAGAGGAGAGAGAGAGAGGAGAGAGAGAAGAGAGAGAGAGAGAGGAGAGAGATGAGAGAGAGAGAGAGAGGAGACAGACAGACAGACAGACAGAGACAGGTGAGAAATGGGAAAAGGTAGACAGGTACTTCTAGGTCAAAGGTGAGCAGACCGAACCGGCAAACCTAATACACAAACCCGCAGAAAGTCTACACGTGAAGTGTTGCAGCACGCTAGACAGGAGAACAAGACGATTGCACGTGCATACCGTAATACGATATGAAAGTTGTGAGAGTGTCACATGCTGGGCCTCGGGTAGGGTGGGGATGGGGATGGGGAAGGGGAAAGCCATTCAGAACAGGACTGCTCATCGATTTCTGCACTCCAGGATCTCCCGAGTCTTGTTTCAGGACCGAGCTGTTCAAGACAAACAGGGACGTTTGCAAGCATGCAACTTTGAGGAATAAATGCTGCGTAGTGGGTCCCAAACAAGAAATCGATAGACAACAATCTTCCTCATTGCAGTGTTAAAAGCTAGCGTGGAGGATCTGCATAACACATGAAAGCTACAGTTGTTTATTCGGGGGGTTTTCCCCCCACAAAGCTCCATATTTATAAGAGGAATGTGTTTGTAAATTGATGGAACTGGAATTGTCCTGGTTTTCTTTCTCATCATGCGCTTTGAGGATAACAAGCACATACATGATAATGTACATTCCACTGGAGAGAGAGAGAGAGGAGAGAGAGAGAGAGAGAGAGAGAGAGAGAGGAGAGAGGAGAGAGGGAGAGAGAGAGAGAGAGAGAGAGA
>CM031595.1:169082973-169086187 GCA_018398815.1 Conus ventricosus
TGCTACGGGCTTGAAAAGGAGAGAGAGAGAGGAGAGAGGAGAAGAGAGAGAGAGAGAAGAGATGAGAGAGAGAGAGAGAGGGGAGAGAGAGAGAGGGGACAGAGACAGAGAGACAGGGAGAGAGAGAGAGCAAAAAGGGACATAATTTTTATACACGAGAGAGAGAAAGAGAGAAGAGGAGAAGAGAGAGAAAAAGGAGAGAGAGAGAGAGAGAGAGAAAGAGAGGGGAGAGAGAGAGAGAGACAGACAGAAGACAGGACAGACAGAGACACAGAGAGAGGGAGAGAGGAGGGAGAGAGAGATAGCGAGGCAGAAGACAGCGGAGAACAGAGAGACAGTGAGGAGAGGGGAGAGAGAGAAGAGAGAGAGAGAGAAGAAGGAGAGAGAGAGAGAGAGAGAGAGAGGCAGACAGACAGACAGACAAAATTTTTATACACGAAGAGAGAGAGAGAGAGAGAGAGAGAGAGAAAGGGAGAGAGAGAGAGAGAGAGAGGAGAGAGAGAAGAGAGAGAGAGACGGGACAGACGGGACAGATAGACAGATTGATAACAGAGAAAAAGAGAGGAGAGGAGATGAGGGGAGGCAGACAACTGAAGAAATTTTGTACACGAGAAAAGAGAGAGAGGGGGGAAAAAAATAGAGAGAGAAGAGAGAGAGAGAGAGAGGAAATAAAAGAGAAGAGAGAGAGGAAAAGGGGGAAGATAGAGAGAAGAGAGAGACAGACAGACAGACAACAGACAGAACAGACAGACAGAAACACAGAAACCCACAGACATACAGACATGACAGTCAATTTCATACACGATTTATCATTGACATTTACACATAAACGTTCCTTCTGGCTTGGATCCAATAAAATGAATGTGCATTTGCTTTACTGTCATCTACAGTCTCCAGGCCGAGCGGGAATCATCATCAACTGACAGGTTTTACAAGAGGCGTGGTCTGCTGTGGTTTCGGTGTGCCCCAGGTCACATGTTATCGCGTCGACATCATTAATGTCCCCTGCACCTCCACCTCGACCTCCCCTTCCCCCGCCCCATCTCCGTCTTCCTTCTCATTCTGTCCCGTGTCTCTGTGTATGTATCTCTGTCTGCTGTCTTGGTAGCTGGGTGTCTGTCTGTCTGTCTGTCTCTCTACTTCCTCACATTCCTGATTTAATGTGAAGTCGTCTCTCTCTTCTCTCTCTCTCTCCCCCTCCTCTCACTCTCCTCTCCTCTCTCCACTCTCTCTCTCTCTCTCTCCTTTCACCCATTTTCCTATTTAATGTGAAGTCTGTCTGTCTGTCTGTCTGTCTGTCTCTCTCTCTCTTTCTCTCTCTCTCTGTCTCCTTCCACCCTTTCCCGATTTAATGTTAAGTATTCTCTATGTCTCTCTATGTCTCTCTCTGTCTCTGTCTCTCTCTCTGTCTCTCTGTCTCCTCTCTCTTTGCCATGATCACTGATAAAGCAAGACGCCCTAATCAAATAATGGCAGACAAGGATATCATCATCATCATCATTATCATCATTATCATGATCACCATTAGTCGTCGTCGTCGTAGTCGTCATGGTAGTAGTAGTAGTAGTTGTAGTAACAACAGCAGCAGCAGCAGCAGCAGTAGTAGCAGCAGCAGCAGCAGTAGTAGTAGTAGTAGTAGTAGTAGTAGCAGCAGCAGCAGCAGCAGCAGCAGCAGCAGCGCAGCAGCAGCAGTAGTAGTAGTAGTAGTAGTAGTAGTAGTAGTAGTAGTAGTAGTAGTAGTAGTAGTTGTAGCAGCAGCAGCAGCAGCAGCAGTAGCAGTAGTAGCAGTTGTAGAATTAGTATTAGTATATGCTATCTCATTTTTCGTCTCCCCTCCTCCTCCCCCCCTCCCCTTCGCCTCCTCCCAACGGGGGAATCTCCACGCCTCTCGTTCGCGCTCCTAGTGCACAATCATAGCAAAGTGTGTCAGGTCTCAGCCCAAGCCAGAGCACTTCACAGGGCGAAGTCAGATCAAGTCGCCTCGAGGCAACCCACCAGAGACACAACACTGACTCTGTTCAAGGATGCCTGTTTTTGAGGCACAAGATGCTGGACGCTGCCTCCAAAGCCATCTACTGACGGTAGTAATCAATTTGTAACGGAGTCAGCATGAATGAGTTGTTCCCTGTCCTGCATCATGATGCATTGCCTGCACGACGATTGTCTGTTCTGCCCGGCTATTTCCTATCATAAAGGCCATTTCCCTCCCACATTCCCATTTTTTTCTATCTTATACCACCATTGCGTGTCCCACACCCCAATGTCCTCCATCCTCCACTCCCATTCTCTGTCCCACACCCCAATGTCCTCCACTCCCATTCTCTGCCCACACCCCAATGTCTTCCACTCCCATTCTCTGCCCACACCCCAATGTCTTCCACTCCCATTCTCTCCCCCACACCCCAATGTCCTCCACTCCCATTCTCTGCCCACACACCCAATGTCTTCCACTCCCATTCTCTGCCCCACACCCCAATGTCCTCCACTCCCACCTTCTCTGCCCCACACCCCAATGTCTTCCACTCCCATTCTCTGCCCCACACCCCAATGTCCTCCACTCCCATTCTCTGCCCCACACCCCAATGTCTTCCACTCCCATTCTCTGCCCATCCCCAATGTCCTCCACTCCCATTCTTTGCCCCACACCCCAATGTCCTCCACTCCAATTCTCTGCCCACACCCCGATGTCTTCCACTCCCATTCTCTGCCCCACACCCCAATGTCCTCCACTCCAATTCTCTGCCCCACACCCCAATGTCCTCCACTTCCATTCTCTGCCCACACCCCAATGTCCTCCACACCCACCTTCTGTGCCCCACACTGCAATTCCCTGTATCCTATGCTTTGAGGTTTTGACCCACATGTCTCAATTCCGTGTCCACCTCATGATGTCCTGCCCACATCCCCAGTTTCCCTGTCCTATCTTTTCTGTCCCCACATCCTAATTCCCTGTCCCCAAACCCCCACATGCTCTGTCACACACTCCCTTCCCCTGCCCAACCCCCCCCCCCCCCCCCCCCCCCCCCCCCCCCCCCATGCTATGTCACCCACGCCCTTCCCTGCCCACCCCCCCCCCCCACATGATGTGTCACACACTCCCACCCCTGCCCCAAACCCCCACATGCTCTGTCACACACTCCCTTCCATCCCCTGCCCCAAACCCCCCACATGCTCTGTCACACACACCCTTCCCCTGCCCCAAACCCCCCACATG
>CM031595.1:169096287-169103787 GCA_018398815.1 Conus ventricosus
CCCCGAAGATGGAGTATGGCTGCCTTAATGGCGGGATAAAAAAGGGTCATACACACAAAACTCCACTGCCTGGCTATACAGGGAGTGTCCGCAGGAGTATCAGCCTGCGTACGCAGAAAGAAAAAAAGAAACTCAGACAGTCTAACAGTCTAACAGACACAGAAACAAGACAAGTGCAGCTTATATGCTGCGCTACGTGATCACGCAAGCAACTTAGGACTAAAACAGAAAAGTCTTATTCCCTTTCTTCTCTACCGTATCTCTTCGAGGAGTACACAGAGCTCCGCTCTGAAGAACAGCTCACCAGGCTCCTCCATCTCTTTGGTTATACATCTCACTATAGGCGTTGGAAATCTGCATCTTCTTCGGCGGCGAGTTCATTTGGCCACGTCAGATCTTCAATGATGAATCCCACCGTCTTGTCAAGGTCTTGCCGGCTGCTCCAAAGCTGCATCTACAGCTCTGCATCCTCTGGCCAGGTCAGACATTATGAACATCATGGGCTGGGCAGTGTTGGGAGATGTGTTCTGGGGTCTGAGATCCAGTGCCTCACGCACATTCGTCTAATTCGTTGGAGGTGGCTCACCAGTCGGTAATGGCTAGTTCTCTGTCTGAAGAGGAGTGTTTGGCGATATTCTCTGGTGCTGAAGAGGATCCACCATTGTAGTCCAGGGGGATTCCATCCCACTGTGGGATCACTGGGAATGAGAAGGCTGACGCTCTGTCCAAGGCAGGCAGTAATATGAAGGAGTTCAGGTACCCTGTTAAATACAGAGAGGCCAAAACAAAACTGTCATCCCCGACCAGTACCAAAACAAGTGGAGGAGAAGGTTGGGTATCTGTCAATATTTCTCTGTGCATTCTACAGTGTTGTCAGTCCATATTTTTTTCCTCTATTGGAATAAAGATCAGCATTATCAAGTAGTTTGTGACCGTAATTCTGCAAAAACATAGTGTTCGGTCTTCTGTGGCGCTTGTCATCCCTATTCTCTCCTTGTTTCAGTCTCGCATAATGAGAAATGACACGAAAGCAGGGCATTCTGGTGTTCAATAGTGCCCATCTCCCATCTGTTCTTATTCCGGTACAGTACAATCGGCTGATAAGGGGTCTGACGGCAGAATTGTATACGGCTGAAGCAGAGATGACCGGAGCAACAGTGGAGTGGATGAGGGAGGGAGGGAGGGAGGAAGCAGGTGGTGGTGGGGGCGGGGAGAGAGAGAAAGAGTAGAGAGGTAACAATCAATAAACACGAACCCACAAATATGTGCGGGGGGGGGGGGGGGGGGGAGGATGGGAGGAGGGGTAGGAGAGGAGGGGTGGAATGGGGGGGGGAGGATGGGAGGAGGGGGAGGAGAGGAGGGGTGGAGTGGGGGTGGGTGGGGGTTAGAAAGCTGAGAATCGATTGGGCAATTTCTCAGCCATGAATTCAAGCATTATTTTTCTGTGGTGAAGTGGTTCCAAAATCCCTGTAATCACTCCCTCTCCCTCTCGTCCTTCCCCTCTCCTCTAGCACCGTCCTTGAATGCCACACCCTCCCCCCCCCCCCCCCCCCCCCCCCCCCCCCCCCCACACACACACACACACAGAGCACGCTGCAGCCGATTCAACTGGGGACTCTTCAGCCAGCTCCGTCCGTGGGAGGAACAGAGCGCTGGCTTTCCGTTTTCCTCTCGACCCCCCCCCCCCCCCTACTCCCCCCCCACACACACACACACACACCACCACCACCACCACCCCCTCTCCGTCCTCTGCCTATGATTGTGTGAAGGTAAAAAAAAACTGCGAAAAGGCGGAGGAGGATGAGGAGGTGAGGAGGGGGAGAAGGGGGGTAGGGGGGGGGGGGGGGGGGGGGGGGGAGATACACACGGGTTGTGTCTGCTTCCTGTTGTCTTGCCTCTAGCAAAGTTCGCTCTCATCCCGTTTCCACTGTCGGGATTTCCACTGTTTTAGTGTCCAACGAAAATCACTAAACACCACGCAAGCCATGCGGGGATCTGCGCTAGATGCATAGTTTGGTGTTGATGGGTTTGTTTGTTTGTTTTTTTTGTGAGTGCGCCAGTGGTTTGTAAAGTAGCTGAGGTATAATGATGTGGACAAAGAGAGAAAGAGATGGAGGCGGGGAGAAGGACGGGGAAGTGTGGAGAGGAGGTGGGGGTGTAGGATGGAGACGAAGAGGTTGGACACAATCGATAAATTCGAAATCGCAGCAATCATAGCGGAAATCGCTGATAACCGCCGGTGTGGGGCGACAGAGGATAGAGAGGATGGATAGAGTTGGTGAGAGGGGGAAGCAAGCCCATTTTTATCTATTTATTTATTCAATTATTTATTTACTTATTTATTGTGCGGCCAGAATAGCTCAGTTGGCAGAGTGCCGGACTCGTAATCTTGATGATCTTGGGCTTGCGGGTTCGAATCTCCGCCGAGCCGTTTCGGTACAGGGAGATTTTCCCCTCAGAGTTAACATTGGTTCTGACTCCATTTCCCAATACAGTCCTTCGAATGAGACTATAAACCGAGGTTCCGTGTGTGTACGCACGCATAACATCTTGCACACACGTCAAATCCCCTCACCAACTTTCGGAAGAGAAGACCGGTTTGGCCGTTGGTATGGATGACACGTTACACATAGCATGCACCCTGCGTAAGAAATGGAAAGAATGAAGGAAGTAAGGAAAATGAGTGAACAATATTGAATGATATTGACTGGATGACACGTGAAACGACTCAATGAAGCGTCAGCTAGCTAGCAGCTCTTCAGTCGGCACTACCCAGGTAGGCAGCCCGTTGTGTAAACGAGTGTGGATTGTAAAGTGCTTAGAGCTTAGTCTCTAGCCGAGAATAGGAGCTATAATTTTTATAAGTATTCATTGTAATATAATAATTTATGTGTTTGTTTGTTAGCTTGTTGGTGTGGGTTTTTAAGGGAGGATGATTATCAACTCGCAAGCAGGATTCCTTCCAGAAGATGTGGACAGGACGGGAGTAGGGTGTGGACAGGACGGGAGAAGGGTGTGGACAGGACGGGAGAAGGGTGTGGACAGGACGGGAGAAGGGTGTGGACTGGACGGGAGACAGGACGGGAGACAGGACGGGAGAAGGGTGTAAACAGGACAGGAGAAGGGTGTGGACAGGATGGGAGAAGGTTTGGACAGGACGGGAGAAGGGTGTGGACAGGACGGGAGAAGGGTGTGGACAGGACGGGAGAAGGGTGTGGACAGGACGGGAGAAGGGTGTGGACAGGACGGGAGAAGGGTGTGGACAGGACGGGAGACAGGACAGGAGAAGGGTGTGGACAGGACGGGAGAAGGGTGTGGACAGCACGGGAGAAGGGTGTGGACAGGACGGGAGAGGGTGTGGACAGGATGGAGAAGGAGGGTGTGGACAGGACGGGGAAAGGGTGTGGACAGGACGGGAGAAGGGAGAGGGAGTGGACTGGACGGGAGAAGGGTGTGGACAGGACGGCAGAAGGGTGTGGACAGGACGGGAGAAGGGGACAGGACGGGAGAAGGGTGTGGACAGGACGGGAGAAGGGGACAGGACGGGAAGGGTGGGGGACAGGACGGGAGAAGGGTGTGCACTGTGGACGGACGGGAGAAGGAGGGTGTGGACAGGACGGGAAAAGGGTGTGGACAGGACGGGAGACAGGACGGGAGAAGGGTGTGGACAGGACGGAAGAAGGATGTGGACATGACGGGAGACAGGACGGGAGAAGGGTGGGGACAGGACGGAAGAAGGGTGTGGACGGGGACGGGAGACAGGACGGGGAAGGGTGTGGACAGGACGGGAGAAGGGTGTGGAAAGGACGGGAGAAGGGTGTGGACAGGACGGAAGAAGGGTGTGGACAGGACGGGAGACAGGACGGGAGAAGGGTGTGGACAGAACGGGAGAAGGGTGTGGACAGGACGGAAGAAGGGTGTGGACAGGACGGGAGACAGGACGCGAGAAGGGTGTGGACAGGACGGGAGACAGGACGGGAGAAGGGTGTGGACAGGACGGGAGACAGGACGGGAGAAGGGTGTGGACAGGACGGGAGAATGGTGTGGACAGGACGGGAGAAAGGACGGAAGAAGGGTGTGGACAGGACGGGAGAGGGTGTGGATAGGACGGAAAAAGGGGTGTGGACAGGACGGGAGACAGGACGGGAGAAGGGTGTGGACAGGACGGGAGACAGGACGGAAAAGGGTGTGGACAGGACGGGAGACAGGATGGGAGAAGGGTGGGGGACAGGAGGGGAGAAGGGTGTGGACAGGACGGGAGACAGGACGGGAGAAGGGTGTGGACAGGACGGGAGACAGGACGGGAGAAGGGTGTGGACGGGAAACGGGAGACAGGACGGGAGAAGGGTGTGGACAGGACGGGAGACAGGACGGAAGAAGGGTGTGGACAGGACGGGAGAAGGGTGTGGGATAGGACGGAAGAAGGGTGTGGGACATGACGGGAGAAGGGTGGGGACAGGACGGGAGACAGGACAGGAGAAGGGTGTGGGCAGGACGGGAGACAGGACGGGAGAAGGGTGTGGACAGGACGGAGAATGGTGTGGACAGGACGGGAGACAGGACGGAAGAAGGGTGTGGACAGGAGGGGAGAAGGGTGTGGATAGGACGGAAGAAGGGTGTGGACAGGACGGGAGACAGGACAGGAGAAGGGTGTGGACAGGACGGGAGACAGGACGGGAGAAGGGTGTGGACAGGACGGGAGACAGGACGGAGAAGGGTGTGGACAGGACGGGAGACAGGACGGGAGAAGGGTGTGGACAGGACGGGAGAAGGGTGTGGACGGGGACGGGAGACAGGACAGGAGAAGGGTGTGGACAGGACGGGAGACAGGACGGGGAAGGGTGTGGACAGGACGTGAGACAGGACGGGAGAAGGGTGTGGACAGGACGGGAGAAGGGTGTGGACAGGACGGGAGACAGGACGGAAGAAGGGTGTGTGGACAGGACGGGAGAAGGGTGTGGATAGGACGGAAGAAGGGTGTGGACAGGACGGGAGACAGGACGGGAGAAGGGTGTGGACAGGACGGGAGACAGGACGGGAGAAGGGTGTGGACAGGACGGGAGAAGGGTGTGGACAGGACGGGAGACAGGACGGGAGAAGGGTGTGGACAGGACGGGAGAAGGGTGTGGACAGGACGGGAGACAGGACGGGAGACAGGACGGGAGAAGTGTGTGGACAGGACGGGAGACAGGACGGGAGAAGGGTGTGGACAGGACGGGAGACAGGACGGTAGAAAGGTTGTGGACAGGACGGGAGACAGGACGGGAGAAGGGTGTGGACAGGACGGGAGACAGGACGGGAGAAGGGTGTGGACAGGACGGGAGACAGGACGGGAGAAAGGTGTGGACAGGACGGGATACAGGACGGGAGAACGGTGTGGACAGGACGGGAGACAGGACGGGAGAAGGGTGTGGACAGGACGGGAGACAGGACGGGAGAAGGGTGTGGACAGGACGGGAGACAGGACGGGAGAAGGGTGTGGACAGGACGGGAGACAGGACGGGAAAAGGGGTTTGTAGACAGGACGGGAGAAGGGTGTGGACTGGACGGGAGAAGGGTATGGACAGGACGGAAGAAGGGTGTACGGAAACGGAAGAGAAGAAAGCAGGAGAGCAGAGCGAGAGGGAGGGTGGAGGAGATTGGGGATACGGGGGGGGGGGGGGGGGGGGGGGAAGGGGATTTGCCATCTGCTTACAACCTATTGCCTTGCTCACCAGCAAGATTTTACTTCACTAACTTTTTTACCTACGCCAGTGAGATGACATTTTCACCCGTGTCGGTGTAGGGGTTTGTCTGTCGACAAGATCACGCAAAACCCGCGGAACCGTTTTCAGTAACATTTGATAGAATCATGAAACACCACCCAATGCGAACTTACTCGAATTTGGTTACAAACTCCTAGTGCCGTACCTTCACCACTGAACGATTCCAGGTTTAGCTCAGCAAGACTATTACATATTTTCCACTGTACTATAAACAATGCGGAGTAAATTGTCAAAAATATTACAATGATAAAATACTGTATGTTCATAAGAAAAGGACATGGTAGGTAGCTCATTCAGTTTCTATCATCTGTTACTTTCCCTGGTGGCCACAGACTCGTTCGCTCTTCTTCTTCTTTAGGAAAACACACACACACATTTTACTTCACTAACTTTTTTACCTACGCCAGTGAGATGACATTTTCACCCGTGTCGGTGTAGGGGTTTGTCTGTCGACAAGATCACGCAAACACACACAAAACACACACACACACACACACACACACACACACACACACACACACACCACACACACACACACACACACACACACACACACACACACACACACTCACACACACACGCGCGCGCGCGCACAGAGAGAGGGGGAGAGAGAGAGAGAGAGAGAGAGAGAGAGGAGAGAGAGAGAGAGAGAGAGAGAGAGAGAGAGAGAAAGAGAGAGAGAGAGAGCTTCTATGGTTTTTTGAAGAGAAGGGAACAGTCCAGCATGTCCAGTCGTGCTCATCGCATGCAGTGCATCTGGCGGCCTCCCCTGAACCCGACGGTCCAAGGATGATCACATTGATCATACAGGTTTTAATATGAAAATGCATTATGCTCAATTAATGGTCATTTGGAAGGAAGACCTTAGAACCGTCAAAATCTCATAAACATTTAGGAGTAACTTTTCAGGATAACTGCAAATGGGACGAACACATCCAATTCATAGCCAACAAAGTGAATATGTTAATTGGTGTCTTAAAAAATACAAATACAGACTAACCAGAAATACTTTGGAGACGATGTACAAATCCTTTATTTTACCCCATTTTGACTACGCAGACATTTTGTGGGATAACTGCACAGATACTCAGTCAATTATCTTAGAAAAGCTACACCTAGAAGCAATTCGTACCATCATTGGTGGGGTTAAGGGAACAAGTCACCAGAAATTATACGAAGAGTCTGGCTTTTGTTCATTACAAGAAAGACGGAAAAGACATAAGCTGATACAATTTCATAAAATGGTTAATGGCGTCTGTCCAAACTATTTAGCTGATCTTCTCCCTTCTCTAGTCTCTGACCAAAATCGTTACCATAGGCATCGGCCACTAGAAAGAACAGTGCCACGATTTAGAACTGAATTATATAAAAAATCATTTTTACCTAGTACAGTCATTTTGTGGAACAACCTTCCAGACGACATTAAGTCAACAAACTCTATCAGCCAATTTAAACGTTTTCTGACTACGTCAGACACCACTGTTCCCTCCTACTATTACATTGGATCGAGGCAGGATCAAATAAACCATTGCAGATTACGCTTAGGAATGAGTAATATCAATCAAGACTTACACAACAGACATTTACTGGCTGATCCAAAATGTGCGTGTGGCCATTACACAGAAAACACAGAGCACTACCTGTTAGATTGCTCAAACTACATACAGATAAGAACGAATACGTTATTCACTCTCAATCCTAACTGTATTGATACTCACACACTTCTTTTTGGTGA
>CM031595.1:169111287-169131234 GCA_018398815.1 Conus ventricosus
GGCCTGCTGTGTTAGAAGACCTTAGCTAACATTCCTCAAGTGGTTTGTTTACTGTTTGATGCTCAGGTCTGTTTAAGACTGAGTGCTACTAATGTATTCAGCTAAAACACCTCCCCTCGCCCTTCATGCGTTGTGGGCTGTTTGGATATTAGCCAGCATTTTTCAAACCGTATGACGGCGCGGGTTCTAGTACCCTTCTTTCCTTCCTAGTTCCTTCCCTTTCTCTCCTCCCAGGGGCTTCACCCGAGGTTGCGCTCTTGGGGCCGCGGTGTGTGTTATGTGAGGATGCGCGCGGTCTTCGCTGGATGGTCCTACCCAGAGAACGTAGAAATGCCAATCCTGACTCACTGGCTCAACCACCGAGGTTTTTGGGCGAAAGTGGCCTTAAAAGCCGCTTTTCCTGTGGCCGGAAGAGAGAGAGAGAGAATCCACGGCACCCCTGACAAAACCCGTTTAAGGTCCAAGTGCCCTCAGAACAGACAGACAGCAGAGAAGAGAGAGACAGAGAGAGACAGGACAGGACAGACAGTTTTCGGGCGAAAGTGCTCTGAATCAGCATATTACTGTTCTTGAAAGTAAGACGTTAATATCCAAAAAATAACGTGATTATTCTACAAACAAAACCATACTGTGCAGGGTTATCACGTTTTTAATACTAATTTACTAAACTGTTCAGATTTTAGTTTTGCTTAATCCTGTGTTTTGCTGGTCATTTTCAATAACTTCCATTTTCGCGCACACATTCTTCAATTGAGTCTCTGTCTTTCATGTGAAATTATGACACTACAGTCATTTAAGGTTCTCTAAAGTCTTTTAAAAACTGAGTTATATTTTTGGCATTAATCCACACATTATTCAGTGTCTTCACTGAAAGCAAGTTTTGATAAAGTGTTTCTCTTTTTTAACTATGTTCTCTTTCTGCTGAACAGTCATCTATCATAAATAGTGTCTGCGTTCCTTTCCATAACAGTATATAATAAAACTGTCTAAACACGCACTCAGTTTAATTGCTAGGATCAATAAAATTTATGTTATCAGCTGTCCATATAACCTTCTATTATGATATGCTTTGTTCCCATTTAAGTGTTGGACAGGGAAATCCACAAATGATTAAATTATAAAACGATTAAACTGTTTGTAATAGGTTAGGACAAATATTGTTTTCCACAACCAGTCTGCCCACAAATTTAATGAGCAATGAGGCGTTTTTGTCATAAGTTTAACTGCTCATATTTTTTAACTGAACTATTAATCCGGTTTTGTTAAATTTATCATGCCCACTGTTAAAACTAGTTCAGTATATAAAATCTATAAGGTCTAAATGTGTAGATTATCCAATTTAGTGCATGTAATATTGTTTTCTATTTAGATAATATTGATTTGTGCTTGTTGTTATGACCTTAATATCCTCACCATTGTGAAGAATGACAACAGTTAACTTTATGACTGTCAAACGTCTAAGTTTTGTCCAGCTAATTAGGTATTCCTTTAAAAGGACGTACTCGCCACAACCCCATCCTTCCTTATCCTTTTAAGACAGAAATTTCAATATTCTTTGTGTAACGTGTCTCCTAATTTCTATTTGCCGGATATGAACTGTAATTTTGTGAAGATCTTTTAAAACCGTTTCTCTTCTGTGGAGGATGTACTGTTTTTTTTCCCATACAAGGCGTTATTTCAATTTCTTCCGACTATTGTATCTGGCATAAGACTTAATGTAAAGGCCAGAGTTGAATGCTTTTCTGAAATTTTTTGACGGCTAATATATGTAAATGGCTTCGGAATTCAAATTTTATTTTACCCATTCTAAATATGGTGCTAAAGTGCATTTGGGTCAGGTTTTCGAACTATTTTATATTAATACTGGCCAACATTATTTGCCTCTAGATTGCGCAGTTGTTCTAGTTTAGGAAAACTTTTTGCTGTCGCCAACCTCTTTGCGTTTATAATCACATCTTTAGTGTACTCTCATACCATTTCAAAGTGGCCTATCTCACCGTTGTGTTCAAAGTCCGCAACGTCTGGGCAAGGTCTTTTTATTCTAAAGTTATACACCTCACAGGTGCTAATGTACTCCGGATTCATCTGGCCGACGCGATCATTTTTTAGTAAACTTATTATTTTATTTCCAAGACAATGTGAGGGTATCACATTTACGACTTTCCCTGTTTTCGTCTTTGATTTTTTATATTAAATGATCGACCCTCCACAATACTAATCTTTTTAACTGTAATTAGGGATTGGTATAATTTATAATCGCATTTGCAGCTTTCCCTGACGGAAAGAGCTCTTAAAACAGTTGGAGGGTTCCATCATATAAGTTTTCATCAGTGCTTAGCTGTCCAAATGAACATAGAGTAATGAAGTAATGCAAGATTGAGCGGACTTTCCCCCTCTAAAAACGTATAGTTGCATTCGGGCGAAACACTAAAAACTATGAGTGGGTAGATTGCTAGTTGTAAAGCCTAGCATTTTAGCTAGTCTCTATCAAAATCGTATTTGCTTTCATGTTTGAATGTTAATATGTTTTTAGATTTGCATTGTTAAGTTTATGCGTAATGTCTATGTTACTCATTGCTTCTTTTAGTGAGCAAACCGTATATAACCATCAGGTAATTGTTAACTGTTTAACGTCGTTTGTTCTCCTTTCATATTTTGTAATCTTATTATCCCCTTGCTTTAGTTTTATTAACATACAACTTTGTAAATATTTCATGGAAGTGCGCCATTTTGGCTCCGCATTTGTTTTCAACAGCATGGTTCTAAAAAAACGAAAGGTGACGGGTCTTTGGGTGTTATTGTTACAAACTTTTTTTAAAACAGATAAAAATGAGTGCATTCAAATATAATGATGCAAAATTTTCTGTTGGGCTCGCACTACAATCTTAAAAATTTAGCAACTGATATTCTTGTCATTGCTGTGACCCAAACTGCCTCTTTTCATAAAAAAAGGTGAGTAAGAGTACTCCATTGAAGAGCTTCTTAACCCCACTATGAAAACGAGCACAAACCAGAAAGCGTGGTTTATTTTGGGTTTAGTCATCCGTTGCAGTTGTATCAGAAACCAGTTAAACTTGCCTGTTGTCTTGTGCATCACTTGGGTGTGGAGTGTTGTAGGCTAATCTATTTAACTCATCCTTGATCCTTTGGTGAGGTCAGGGTTCAAGATTTCATTTTTTATTACACCTTCAGACGTTTTTTGAATGAACTTGCAAGCGCCTATTACGAATGAAAATCGTTTAACCCATTCAAAAACAAAATAGACATGAAGGCTTTTGAAAGGGGATCTGTAACAAATTTTAATTTTAACCAAACAGCTTTAGAAAAAAGTTGGATTTGTTTTTGGGCATGGGCACCCTTATTTTCGGGGAACGCACAGAAAGTAAAATAGTTTAAAACCTCCTTTAAAAATTTTTTTTCGGGGGGGGCCCTGTCCATAGAGCAAGAGCATAAAACAGCAGGGGAAATTTTTTATCTTAGAACTTCTAAAGGGCCTAATAGGCGGGAATAGAACGATAAACGATCTATTCGTACTTACTTTTGGTTTTGCTAGGTTCGCAAGCCAGGAAAGATGGGACAAAACTACCTTCTACGGGTTTGAGGCAAAAAAAATATTAGAAAATTTGGGACCCCATTAATCTAAGTTGATTTCCTTAAGTATTCAAAGGCCCAAATGTTTTAAAAATACGAAAGATCGAAGTAGACTTTGTGTTGGCACGGTTTTATACATGCTCCCTTTGCCTCAGACTCCGGGTGGAAAAAAAAAAACTATAATAATAAAATTTCCCTTTTAGCGGCAATGAAAAAGGGTTGGGGAAAAAGACAAAATTTGAGCCAGAATATTACAAAAAATTAAAAAAACACCAAATTTAAAGTCATCAATCCCGAAGTCAAACCCCAAAGTTTTTAAAGACTCAGAAAAGTTGCGGACCGTTCGCGAGCCCCAGGGGAATAGAAAAGACAGCGCTTTTTCTTGGTTAACGGGCCTGGATTACTGGTTTTTATCTACTAAAAAATTACCCAACTATTAAGAAAAACAAATGCCATAAGTGTTGGCCATAAACCAATCTTTGCTTGCAGTAGACAAAAGCCGCTACAACCCCCAATTTTCCCTTTTTAAAGCGTCGCTTTCCCCTTAATTTTTTTAAAAAATCGCAAGATATAAGCTTTTTTTTTCCCCTTGATTTATCGGGGAGATGGGGGGGAGGAGGACTTTTGCCCCCACCGCCCCCTTAAAGCCAACACCAGTGTACTTATTGAAAAACCCTAAGGCTTTAAACCTTAATGTGACTCCTTGCTCTCTAAACAGTGTTCGGATTCGTTCTGCTAGGTTTTGTTTTTATAAAAATTTTTGGGAAATTTTCCTTATTCTATTCACTTGAGTTCGAATTGGTCCCGGTTAGTAGTTGCACTTCCCAGTCTTTCTGATCTTTTTTCAAGACTTTTTCTTTGGGTTTTTTCTTTTTTTTAAAACAGGGCCCTGTGCGTCTTAGCCTCAAAGAGTTTTTCTTTTTTTTCTTTTTTTTCCCCTTAGTTTACCTAGTTTTGCTAAATTGTTTGGTTTAATTTGCCTTGATGGTTCTTAAAGAGATCAAGGGCTTAATTCTCGCATGGGTAGCGTGATGTGTTAACTTTAACGCTGTTTCTTCTGAAAAACTGGATTCTGTTTATTCATTTATTTAATTTCCCTTTCTATTGATTTTAAATTTTTTAAGTTCCCTGTTTTTTCATTTGGTTATCTGTGGGGGGGCTTTTAGTGGTTTTTTGAAGTTTGAAAAAGCCCCCGCCCTTAAATTTGGCCTAACAAGGCCAAGGGGATTTTGATCTTTACCTGAGTTTTTTTCTAAATTAACCCCGGCTTTTAAAAATTTTATGGGGCTTTTTTAGTTGTAAGTGAAAAAATTTCCCTTGGTCGTCCCCACAAAAAATGGTCATCTTTTACTTCAAAAACTTAGGGTCATAAATTTTGGGAGGGTTTTTGGCCTAAACTTTTGGGATAATGATCTCCTTCTTTCGTTAAATTTTTACCCACTTGTTGGTAATGTACTCCCCATTTCTGCTAATTTATAATGCAATGAGAGCCCCGAGCGTGCGTCCCCGGGGATCATCATGTGTCTCCACGATCAAAAACATAAACTTCTTCGCCTTCAATTCCCGTTTTTAAATAATTTTTTTTTTATTTTGCTTTATAAAAAGCCCCAAGCACATGGCCCTTTTACCCGCATAGAAAACAAAAAGCCCTGGGGGTGAAGGGAAATAAACGGACTTTACTGTCCCCAAATAAACCATCTACTATTGTGCGGATCAAATTCTTACTGTCAAATTTCCCGACCCAGGGGAAAAAGACGTGATTGTGCCAGGCCTGCGCTCTTACTTTCAAAAAAAGCGCTTTGATTCAACAAAACCAAACAGGGACAGGGTCAAACCCGGGGGGGCAATGTTAAAAAAATTTTATAAAACTTGAGGGGGAAGAAAAATTTTCTTACACAAGCGAATATTTTTACCTTTTTTGTCTAGGTAACCCCGGGGAAAGAAAGGAAGCTTGCGTTTTTAAGGGAAACGCAATGAAAACACTAAACTTTTTAAAGGGCCGTGAAAATCGCCTCAGGGCAAAAGCGCAAAAAGGGTTTGACTGAAGTTTTCGTATGGTAAAACGCTTTTTTATTCCCTTAGATTTTGATTGTAAAAACGCATGCGCCATACTTTCAAGGGCATTTAAAAGACAGACTGTCAATGAAATAAATTTTAACGAATACAAAGTGTTATTGATCAACAGAACGAAGCAAAGTACAGCATTTTTTTAAATCCGTTGGTTTGACGTTTTAGCAACCCCAAAATTTGCAAGGCTGATTGAACAAAATATAGTCAAATTAGCAAAAATATTTCAAAAAGTGATTCTCATAAACAATTTTCCAAAGCAGGGGAGCATATATGGAATTTTTTGTTTTAGCGCAGCAAGTCGTTAAAGGTATTTTATTGCTGTGTGACGATGAAGAACCATTCAAAAGGGGACGTGAAAAGTTTTTTAATCCAAAAATAATACGAAAGTACAATGTTCGATTGAGGGCAGTCCCCTAACCAAATTATGCTAGCGGGTTAAACCTTATCAGCATTTGATGAATCAGAAACTGTTTGGAGGTGGGAGGTGTAAGAAATCCAACAGTTGACCTTGTGGCTCTAAAGATTACACCGTCACAATGTTAGGCTTGATGATTATTTAACAACAAAGACGGTTTATGGATTGACTAAGGTCAACGGAGGATAATCAGTTACCTGGATGCGGGAGAGAACTGTGAGAGACGTAATAAACATTCAAATTGATTAAAGAAGAAGAAGCTGTAAACCGCTTAATGTACATTTGTGTTTGTATTAGATGATGCGCAGCTGAATAATGAAGCTAAACAGATTACGAAAATGTAGTATACTAAAAATTATTTTGTCATTTTATAAAAAGCATGTCTGTTCAGGTTTAACCACATGTGCCTACAGCGCCGCCAAAAGAAGAGATAGTAGAAACCCCTCACAATAAAACCATTAGGATTAACAAACATTACGCAACAGCAGACGTATAGAGCAAGACCTATTCAAAATCCAGCAAAACCAACGAAGGTATTATGCTTCCTTTAATGCTGTTACTTATTGTTAATATTGGAGCATCGACTGTACGTGCTCAATCAGCAGGCACGAGGTGTTGGTTCTCTTAGCAACCGGGCATTAGGCAGCACCGAGCTTTACTCTAGGGGTTTGTCTTTAGCTCTCGGTCTGTGTTCATTAGCTGTAAGTGCGGCTGGCAATAATTAATATTACCTCCCCACAAGCACACAGCTATGGTTCAACTAATAACGGCTCTCTAAAATTAGTTCGTTTAAAATGACACTAACTAAAGCGCTTGTTGACTCAAACATCACGGATGAAGAATTTAATCGTTTAAGGCGATTTTGATGACTACAAAAGCCAAAAGGATTGATCTGCAAAGAAGGCTTGAGGACAGTTTTCTCAACAGCCAGGACCCCCGAGCAGATAAAAAAGGAAGCTTAAAAAAAAGTTAAACGAGACATTAAACTCTGTTCCTAACAAGCTCACTCAGTAACAACACCGAAGGTGTTTTATACTTTAGTTTATGAGTCAAGCGCAACAAGACCGTTGATTTGGTTCTGCATTAAGTATTTTTTTTTTAATTTAATAAATATTTTGGCTTTAGAAAAGAAGACCGCATGGCTAAGATATATTGACGGACAAGGACGACTGCCTTGAAGGACATGCTCGAGGAGAGAGCGTTATCAAGAGCACTGAATGATATTGATTTCGAAGTCACTGCACCAAACAAACGTACAGGCAAGTGTTGTTATGCTATTTCTTCAAGTTCCAAGTAAACTAACAATAGACCCACCGGTTTAAGTAACGTTAGCTGTTTTAAGTGATATGTAACAATAACGAAGGAGAAAATCTAGAAGTCTGGGTTCTCGACTAAACAACAGGGGACTATTCTTTCTCGTAATGACTTAACACGGTTGGGCAGACGAAACTGCTACACAGTTTGACGCTGCCGTGAAAGCTAAATTGAGAGGCTCTGGTTGGTCAGAGGCGACGAAGTCTTAGAGATTAGAATTTAAAACAGGTAAGTATGCACCGATTGTAGGCAAGGCTTACATTCCGCTACCTCGAGAGTTGGTTTAAGAGAGCCAGTTTTAAAACATAAAGATTCGACGACAATGTTTCATAGTGGTGTGTTCTTGCAAGGTTGCATCATGTCCGCGAACACGCAGAGAGCGTGACTAATATCGGCAATACACAAAAGATCTTAACTTCAATGGAAGATCCTTTTCCTGTTAGTGTAGCCAAAATGATCAGTTTGAAGAACAAAACAAACCAAATAACTGTTAATGTTATCACATGGGATGAGGAAACACATTTGAGCCATTAAAGTGTCCAAGAACAGCCAAAATAGGCGAACCAGACAAAAAATCATGTGGACTTACTCTAATGTCTTCGCAACCATGGCTACCGCATTACACATTAATCCGGAACAATGAGTAGACTAATGCGCATACTTCAAAAGATATGGCCAAACAGAATTTGTAGAAATGGTTAACAAGGGAATGCCATCTGATTCAAGCGCGATGCGAAACATAAGAAACATTGTAACAAGTTCTGTAGGTCTGTAATGCCAGAACTAATTACGCCCCCACCCGGATCTAAGTTCGTTTTAAGAAAACTGGAAACGGCTGCAAACATGTTCTATACGTAGTTTACGCAGACTTTCGAATCACTTCATTGTTCTTATGAAGGGCCAGCGCACAATAAATTCCCGCAAACAGTCTTAATGAGTAATCACAGATTTGTCATTGCCTTATTATTGTTAGGTCAGATGGTGCTCATTTCAACGCCGAATTACACAGAGCGACAGATGCGGCTAGAAGATTTTTTCAGCGCATGCAGAAATGTTGCGTAATGACTGTTTATATCTGATTTATCTGATAACTCCTGATGACGCATGAAGACCAACAACAGTATGCTCAGCCACTCACTGTTGGATTGTGGTTTAGGCCTCTCATCAGACGCAGCGAATCCAACAGTAAGTGACCATGATCAATTAGCGGTAAGTTCAGAGGAGCAGCGACACTGTAAATGCAATCTTCAACTAAAGTTTGATCCTAAGACATGGAAGTGCCCATCTTCTTTCTTAACACTTGCGAGGTTACGACCTCTCATCTTTATATTGCAATGCGTAACCATAACGCTTCAGGGGTAGCATGCACTGGCACAGTCATCAGAAAATAGTACATTGTGCTTTTAATCTAACTAACATGTCTCTTTTATGACTCTATGCAGCACTTGATGGGGTTCATTAGAGTCACTGGCCATGTCCTTAAAGTCCTGCCCAATAAGGGAAAAAATATTTGACCCAACGCTTGTTAAAAAAGGGTGTTTTACCCTTATGAGTACATGAACATTTGGGGAAAGGTTTGATGAAGTTTACACTTCCACCTAAAGGCGCGTTCTTTTCTAGTTCGGGAGGAAAAGGACTTCAGTGACTCTGATTACCGCATGCTCAAGATGCGTGGCAGAAGTTAGAGTGTAAAACGATGGGAGACTATCATGATTCATACTTGATGGCTGATGTATTTTTGTTGGCGGACGTCTTGAAAATTACAGAAAGACCTGCATGAAACATTATAGCCTGGATCCCGCGCATTACATTTCTGCGCCCGGGATGAGTTGGGATGCTTTCTTAAAGTTTACTGGAGTACAGATTGATTTATTGTCTGACCTACCAATGATTCAGATGATAGAAAACGGATTGCGTGGAGGAATTAGTATGGCGTCGCATCATTATTGTAAAGCAAACAACAAATACTTGGACAACTAAAATCCGAGTAAAAGGTTTTAACTATCTCATGTATTTAGACGCAAACAATCTGTATGGTTGGGCAATGGCGCAATCACTTCCATTACGTAACTTTAAAATGTACACAGGTACGAATAATATTCAAAAGGCATTAAAGTGGTTGAACAGTTTAACGCCTGATCACCCAGCGCGGTTTTCATTCTAGAAGTTAACTTAAAATATCCTCATGAACTCCATGACCTGCATAATGACTATCCTTAGCAGCAGAAAGTCAAAAGATGGATCCAAGAGAGCCACCAAACTTGTGCCCAATCTTCGGGGAAAAAAAAATTATGTCTGTCATTCAGACTTCTACAATTTTTTTAAGACATGGTTTAAAGTTAACAGCTGTCCATGCATAATTGCTTTTGCCCAAAAAACAGTTCATAAAAACCATTACATCATGAAGAACACTAATCTCAGAAACTAATCCACAGATGCTTCAGAAAAAGACTTTTTTAAGCTGATGAACAACAGCTGTTTTGGAAAGATATGGAGAATCGCACAAGCGCAAAGATGTCAGATTAGTCACCAAAGAGAACGAAGAAATTTAAGCTGACTTCAAAACCAAATTATCGGGGACTTTAGAAGATTTCATGATCCCCTTTTGGCATAATGATGAAAAAAAGAAAGTCAAATTAGACAAACCTGTATTTATTGGGTTTACTGTTTTAGAATTATCAAAGTTTTTGATGTTAGAGTTTCTTTATGACTACTTTAAGCCCTTGTATCCTGAGTCCAGAGTACTTTACACAGATACAGATATTTTTGTTATAAATATCCTACTGAAGACATCTATAAAGACATGGAAACCGAAGTGGCTAAAGGGCATGCAGGATGGTATGACCCCGTCCGATTATCCTAAAGATTCCCCTTTTGGGCTTTCAATTACTAACAAAAAGGTTTTAGGAAAGATGAAGGATGAATTATCTGGGAAAGGTAATCAAGGGAGTATGTGGGGTTAAGGTCAAAAATGTACAGTTTTTCGAGCCAGGAGAAAAATCATTAAGAAAGCAAAGGGAATATTCTCGCAGCGTTGTGCGTCAAACATATCACATGACAACTACAAAGAAGCATTGTTTGGCAATAAGACTTTCCACATGACAACGTAAAACTGCGATCTAATCTACATGAGATCAAACACAACAGTTGTAACAAAGAAGTCATTAGATAGAACAAACACAAAACGTGTGTTTGTTAATCCAGAGTTTTCATATGCAATCGGGCACTGGAGGACCGCATAAACAGGGGGTTTTATTTTTTTCATCAATTTTATTATAAGATCAATCTTAGCTTCATCCAATTCATTTAAAATCTTTTCTCATGTTTGCTTGACGGTTCGAATTTTTTTATTATTTCAAGATATTCTTTTTCCCAATTTGGGGGTTTGAGTTGTAGGTGTCTGGATGATTTAGCATGCATTGATTAATCCTCGAAAATGTTTCCTTAATAGCATTACACGACTGAAATGATTCCCGTTATCATTTTCAAGGTCTCTTTCCTTTACCATTCTTGTTTCTTTCTGCGCTTCCTTCTGGCCTTCCTTTTTAAACCAAAATATATTTACGTAAATTAATTAAAGCGGAACTGTGTCTGGTGGGATTATCTGCGTTCTTCTTTCACAAAAGATCTTTGAGGAGCTGGTTGTTTTGTTGTTTCAGTTTCTCGTAAATACACGGGCGGATTCATTTTTACAATTCTTTTATTTCATATGGATCAACACTCCAAACGGATCAGTTGCCTGATGCGAGTGTCCCCTTCTGCTTCCCCCGGGTAAAAAAAAGGTACCTTACTTTCAATCCAAATGGTAATGTTTGCGGATGAAGACTCTCCTTCAACAACATTTTTTGGGTTTTTTCTTTTGATTGCCTTTTGGTTTTACCCCTTTAAAATTTCCCTTCATTATTCATTGCGCGCAAAATGAGGGCAGTCTTCTAACCCATTCTGTGTTGCGAGAATTGTAAAATCAGCTCTCTGTGATACTGGTAGGAGAAAAGTCTTTCGGTAACTGTTTGTTAAATTTTTCGACTAAAGCCTGTGATCTATGAACTCCTGGAATGCCTCTTTTAATGGAACTCTATGTTTTAAAATAATTGATTCACTTGCCCTTTAAATTCTTTTCCATCATCGATTGAATCATGCGAGGATAAGTTAAAGGACCTCGTTGGTATATTAGTTGTATGGCAACAGCAACAGCAGAAGCACTCTTTTGTGTTAAGGGTTTCAGCATCTTTGTTCTTGAAGCTATGTCAATGAAGGTGAGTGCGTACTTAAATCTTTTTCGTCTAATCCTATCAGAGGGTAAATATAGAAGATCCTTTTGATGGGTGTCGTTTGGTATTGTGTTCACAAAGTGTGGTCTCTGTATTCGTCTAGGTGCAGGTAAATAAATTTGCCAAATCGCTTGTTTAGATAACCTTTCCCTTTGCTGTTTGTTCACTAACTCCTGCGCTTGGCTTAGCTTTTGTATTGCTTGTGACCCTTCCAATATCCTTTGGGTAAATAATAGTTTTTTTGTTCATTTTTTATTCAGCCAATATTATGCGCAACAAAATACACGACGGTCATCCCAACGACAATAAACCGATTTCTTGCATCTTTTGTTTTTTCTGATGGTTGATAAAAGTCACTGAATTTTGGGGGGGGAAAATGCCTGGATTGGTTTGCCTGTTACAAGATAATATTGTTTTATTGCTTGATCAACATTTTAAATGTGTATGCTGCATGCCCCTGTCTTTTCAGTGTGTCATTAATAAAATCTAACTGCTAAAGTCTCTGCCTTTCATAGGCGTCTTGTGCAGCTGCTAGTTGCTCCATAGCTTTGTTATGTTTTTTTCTCTCGCCGTCATTCCCCAGTTTCCCAATGCGAAATTACTTCCGCTAAAAGCAAGCGCATTCACCACAGCGCCGCCTATCATTATTGCGAGTGAAGCCATTTTTTATAAATGTATTTTTTTTCTTACATATTTATATTGTCTGGAATTATTCCTTGCTTAACTAGAAAATCTTTCGTGGCAACCGAAGCTGCAATGATAGCAATCAGCTTTGCTGAATCCTCAAAGTCTGTTGGCCAAGATTGCTGGTTTAATTTTTAAACAGGCTTTTACCAAGCATTGAGTATCCTACACTTAGACTCCAATAAACAGCAAAAATGGTATACAAGGTTGGTAACAGTTTTTCGGTGCTCATTTTTATAAATAAAAATAATTATAATTTAATAAAAAACATGAACAGTGATGTTTCTACTACAGCTACAAGGCGGCCTAAACCTTCCTGAACTTATGAATGACCAAGTTGATGGCCAAGCTGTTATGCCCAAAAGGAGAGGTTGTATTTTTTGGCAGCGTGGGGGAAAAACAAAAATTTCCCGGGAAACTGAATTTAGCATTGAACAGATTCAACAGAGTCCCCACAAGACATTATAAAGTATCATAACAGGTATGAAGCGCAGCTAGGGTCTAGAATGGTAAAAAGTGTGGGGCAAACGGTTCTTAGTTTGTACACTAAACTAGTAGTAGATTTGCGCCCATTGATTCTGAACAGGATTTTATGTATGATTTAACGCAGGATCCAGTTTTTAACAAGTCATTAGAGTCTCTAGGGTGTGATTTATACTATAGATTTGGAACATTGTTATCGCCATTAACATGGGATTAATAACTTTTATCATATAGATTTTATTTCCCTTCAAAATGAACGAGCTGGAAAATCAGCAGAATCAGAAAACACTGAATCAGGTGGAGAAAGTAACCCAAGCCAGAAAATCAGCAGAAACGTGAATCAGGTGGAGGCCATTAAAAATCCTGGGCGTGTTGAAGCAGGAAAAAAATTAGCAGAGTGGAACAGACAAAAAAATTAATGTTACAGGAATTGACTCATCATGAACATAACGCCGCCAACGCCAGAACAAGTTGATTCAATGTCAGCTATAAAAACTCCATGTGATACAAGGGCACCAAAGTCTTCATGGAATATTGAACTTTAAAACTGTTGCCATTTTTGGCGCCATTGCTGCTGTTGGGGGCAGTTATTTCGGTTATAAAAATATTATAACCGATGGCAAAAGAAACAAAAGCAATCAAAAAATCTGAACCATTAAATACAGAAAGAGACAACTGCAAAGCCAAAACCGCCAATAACAAAGCATCATTTTGAAACCATTTATAATGGAAATAATATTTTAAATTTTTTTATAAAAATAGATCATGGCGTATTATAAAATGATGAAGTCAATAATAAAGACCTGGAGTCTATAAAAGACTTTCCATAGACCCAAATTGTAATCAATGCGGTTGCTTCGGATGTAAAACCTTCCTTAAGATCTATGCAGAGAAAGCTGAGCAAGACATCCTCAACGATGACGCGTTTTTTTTTAGGCGTGTGTGTACTATATTAGACATCTACTATTTAAGATAAAAACATAGCTTGTATTTTTTTGATAATTTTAAGATAACTTAATTTAAAAACTTGGTTGTACTTAAAGGATGACTTAATCAAGAACTTATCAAGAACTTGATCAAAAACTTATTAAGAACTTAATTAAGAACTTGATCAAGAACTTATTAAAAACTTGGGGCAACTTAATTAAAAAACTTAGAAGTAACTTAAGTAAGAACTTGGGGATAACTTGAGAATGACTTAAGGACAACTTAGAAGTAACTTAAGTAAGAACTTGAGAATAAATTGTTAAAAACTTAGAAGGAACTTGAGTGTGTGCATGCGTGGGTGGGGGTGGGGCAGGTGGGGGTGGGGGGTGTGCATGCGTGGGGGGAGGACAAAACAAACAACAAACACAAACAAACAACAAAACACACAATAACAGTCCCGGGGTGGGGTGGAGGGACGTGCGTGCGTGGGGTAGGCCAAAACACACAACCACCAACAAACAAACAAGAAGTAGAATACCAGGCTGTGTCCCGCGCGCAACCTCAATCAACCCCCAAGTGATCACATAGGGTCGTTTGGCCTAGTTTGCCGCTAAGCTTTGCTGGTGCTGCCGCGCTTTGTAGTCAAGCGATCACATAGGGTCGTTTGACCCAGTTTTTCCACCGAGCTTTGCAGGTGCTGACGTCATTGGCGGCAAGCGATCACATAGGGTTGTTTGGCCTAGTTTGCTCTGCTCCCCCTTTTCTCAAACAGGCTTGCAACTTGCTTTAGCAGAGTTACAGCAATTACTGCTGTAGCCAGCTTTTATGGCGGCTCTAATCGCCAGTTTAGTAGTACATCGGCATTGTATATTTAAGGCATTTATTGAAGATAGTGCCGGCACACACTACTCCTCTCCATACTAGTAGATGTACTAAGGTCTGCCTAACCCTATCTAGTTTGTTTGCCAGAACATTAAAAAATCGCCATTCAGTTTGCATAAGGGCACACTTGAAGGCAGATAAATGGTTAGAATTAAAAAAGTATACACATCTTAATACACAGATCAGCCTGCCACATAAACACTGAATCTGTAGTTAACAACAATCAAGTCTGATACAAACTAAGAACATTTTTTTACTTGGGAGGAACAGCAAAAATGTTTCAAATATAAGTTTTTTAGCATACGAATCGCGTGTTTACCTCCGCCCTTAAGAAATGAACGCCATGTTTTTTAAACATTTGGGTTTAGCTGTCTCAAGCCAGCTCCCAACAATCAACGCGTGATGGTTTGTTTTGCTTCGGCCACTTTCAACAATGCAAGCGCCATTTATTAGATAAGGAACCATCTCTTTAATTAGTCAAAACACGTATTAAAATAGCTACATCTTGTTTCATTTCCTTGAACCAAAAAAACCCTTTAAGATAGCCGTTCATTTCCAAAGCAGTTAGGGTTTACTTTTTTTGTTTTCTAAAAACAATCTCTCCGTTTCACAACATGCAGTTAAGTAAAACTTATGGCCCCGAATAACAAACCCGTTCTTCAGTAACGTTTAAGCCCTTTTAAAATAACACAAGTAAAACACAGTGGTCACAACAGAGCGCAAACAAAAACACAGCCCTTCTTGTTCAATAGTCCAAGCACAATGGCGACCCCAGTCGTGTCACGCGACAGCCTCGATTCGGTTGTGTCGAAAGTGGCAATCATTTTTTGATGCAATGGGTTGCAACCCCGGCCGAGTGTGCTTCGTTTACACAGCGCAGGCTAGGTGCAAACTGCGCGAGCCGTAAATTAAGTGATCAGGTTTCAGCCCCGTGTACAAAGTTTGTAGGTGGAAATTAGTCAGAAGAAGGTGCGGATTTTATGTATTTAAATTGAGAGAGAGAAAGAGTGTGTGTGTGTGTGTGTGTGTGTGTGTGTCTGTCTGCCCGCCTCTCCTGTCTGTCTGTCTGTCTCTCTCTCTGTCTCTCTCTTCTCTGTCTGTCTGTCTGTCTGCGGTGATTCTCTCTCTCTCTCTCTCTCTCTCTCTTCCGCCACAGGGAAAGGCGGCTTTTAGGCCACTTTCGCCCAAAAAAATCGGTGGAGGAGCAGTGGCGTAGAATGAAGGTTTTCCTGTTCTCTACTGTCTTTCACTTTAAAAAAAACCAAAACCACTTCTAACCCTATGAACTCACTGTCCTGTGCTAAATTTCGTACGTCAGATACAATCTGCACGCGGGACGACACCCGCGTCGAGAACCATGACTGTAACGAAAGTGACAAGACACCAACTAAGTTGAATAGTCACGACCGTACTCCCGTATAAAACCACTTTGACCACAACTCAGCCTTGGCCCTACTGCACAGTTAACCGTTTCCCAAAGCTGTGCAGGTTTAACTTTCCCAAATCGTTAATCAATTTCAACGAACTACTACTATTACAACAGAAATTGAGCACATCCCTTTACGATTCACGCAGACACATCTGCACCCGACTCATACTAGATCCCCAACAAAATGCAACTCGTATTACTTCCTTACTAACCCCCTGAAATTAACATGAAATAATCACAACCAATATCTACATCACCCTCCTCAACGGTTATTATATCGAACCCACACTGTTAGCCAAACTGTCACATGACAATCGAACTCAGGAAAACCCCTATGTACACTACTTACAGAATATACAGAAAAAAAGGTAACACAAACCGGCTGACAAGTTTCAATCACAGAACCAAGACGACATCATACCAGACAACCCGGGATACGCAACAAACATAATACAACTAAACTAACATGACCACTACAGTACAACTCGCCATAATTTCAAGACAACATGACGAACAACACCACCATGAACCTACAAATCCCCAACTGGACAGACAGACGTTCAACCACACCAGTTCTGCAACTGGCTGAAGTGGCTGCCAACAGAGACGACACAGAACCCCGGGACAGGCAAGGGCACACCAGACCAACGAGGACCTGGCCCCAAAATATGACTCGAAGTCACTCAGCTCGGGCTAACGGCGCTACCGCCGAACTACAAGGCGCGTCCACTCCGACGAACACCAGGGACCGAAGTGAAGCTACCCCAACGCATTCCGCGCTGGTTTGGAATCAAGCGAACTCTACTCACAACACAAAACAGCGATTGGTCAGAGCAGGTATCCCTCCGCAGCGTGACACGCCGGACCAACGGATAGTTGTTGCTCGTGCAATAACACGACAATTTACCACAACAACTCACAGATCGACAATAACCAACAGCCGATATCCTGCCCCGCCTTCTCTAGTGTAGAACCAAAGTAACAAGAGGGTAACAATCGGGAACGAAACCAACCTCCCGCTTCCATCCCTTCAACAAGTGAAGATTGGAATTTAAGAATATTGTATGTCTTATTTCCCCAGCCCCCTACCAAGCCTAACCTTCCACCTTAACCAAAACCCAAATCTTACACACGCACGCTCGCACATACACATGTACACATATGCACACGCGCACACGCTCTCTATTCTGAACTACCATTACTCCAAACACATGGACGGCTGATTTAGTACCGCCGATCGGTGACAAAGAGTCACCCAGAGATCATCAGCAAGAGTGGCATGAGACCAGACATAGTAGTCCACTCTAAGTCAACCAAGCAGCTGATCATGATCGAGCTCACGGTGCCATATGAAAACAGAATGGAGGCAGCTCAAATCTACAAGACTGAAAAGTATGCTGATCTGGCAAACAGCCTGAGGAGAAAAGGGCTATCTGGTCAAAGTCCTCACTGCAGAAATTTGGAGCTAGGGGATTTGTAGGAACGTCTGCATACAGCCTCATGAAACAGCTCTCAGTTGCAGGAAGGAAAAAACCAGAGCCCTGAAAGCAATGGCAGAAGCGGCAGAGAGGTGTTAAAGCTGGATCTGGTCAAGGAGGAACAAAAGTGAACTTCATAAGGCTTAATTTCCCTACAAATATCAGGTGTCCCTGTGGCTCAGTGGTTAAAGCGCGAGTCATTAAGTGGAAAATGAGCATCTCCAGAGGGTCATGGGTTCGAATCCCAGCCATGGCTCGTCCCAAGAGGGGAAACAAAAAAAGGGGCAGCAGAGGACATCCGGAGTCATGAACCGGGTGTGGCCCAACCCCCCCCAGAGTGTCAGGAGATAAGGGCCGAAACACTTGCTTGAATGGGCTTTTTCTGAGGACTCTCTGCTGCCACGCTCTCCACGAGTTTCTTTCTACTTGTACTGTACTGTGTTGTATGACATTGTATTGTACTGTGCTGTATGACATTGTACTGTACTGTGCTGTATGGCATTGTACTGTACTGTGCTGTATGACATTGTATTGTACTGTGCTGTATGACATTGTACTGTACTGTGCTGTGTGGCATTGTATTGTACAATGCTGTATGACATTGTATTGTACTATGCTGTATGACATTGTACTGTACTGTGCTGTATGACATTGTATTGTACTGTGCTGTATGGCATTGTACTGTACTGTGCTGTGTGGCATTGTATTGTACTGTGCTGTATGACATTGTACTGTACTGTGCTGTGTGGCATTGTATTGTACTGTGCTGTATGACATTGTATTGTACTGTGATGTATGGCATTGTACTGTACTGTGCTGTATGACATTGCACTGTACTGTGCTGTATGACATTGTATTGTACTGTGCTGTATGACTTTGGGTAGAAAGAAACTCGTGGAGAGCGTGGCAGCAGAGAGTCCTCAGAAGAGAAGCCCCCTTCAAGCAAGTGTTTCGGCCCTTATCTCCTGACACTCTAGGGGGGGTTGGGCCACACCCGGTTCATGACTACGGATGTCCCCTCTGCTGCCCCCCCCCCCCCTTTCCCCCCCCCGTTTCATGAGGCTGTATGCAGACGTTCCTACAAATCCCCTAGCCCCAAAATTTCTGCAGTGAGGACTTTGACCTGATAGTCTTCTCTCCTCAGGCTGTTTCCCAGATCAGCATACTTTTCAGTCTTGTAGATTTGAGCTGCCTCCATTCTGTTCTCATATGGCACCGTGAGCTCGATCATGATCAGCTGCTTGGTTGACTTAGAAAGGACTACTATGTCTGGTCTCATGCCACTCTTGCTGATGATCTCTGGGTGACTCTTCCATTCTGGAGGTCTGCAGTGCACTCCCAGTCATCTGCCCCCTCCAGCAGACTCTGCCTGCATGTTTCGAGTGGCACTGTTGTTCTTGGCCATGATTTGCTGCCTCCCGCCGTGAAGAATGTTGCGGGTGCTTTTGGAGTCCTGATTCTCCCTTTTGTGGGTTGGTACTAGCCCAGACTACTTGTACAATCTCTTTGAGTACTTGGTTGTGCCTCCATGTGTACCTTCCTTGAGCCAGGGGCTACTTTACATGAGCTTAGAACATGCTCCACTGTTTGTTTTTCATGGCAGAGGGGGCATGCAGGATCGTCTGTTTCCCCACTTCACCAGTTTGCATTTGAGGGCAGGTCATATGCAGATCTGAGAATGAAGCTGATCCTGAGAGGGGCCATGTGCCAAATGTCATTCCAAGTGAGACTTCTTTGGAGTGCATTCTCCCACGTTGTCCATTGCCCTTGCTGGCTCTTCTGGACTGCTTTTTGGAGTCTCGTTTGGTCTTCTTCTTTTCTCATCTCCTGAATCATCATGTCTCTTTTGGCTTTTCCTTTGGCCTTTGACCACCATTCAGTTTTGGTCACCCCCAGTCCTTGTCTGTTGGTCTGTGTGTGTCCTGTTATTTCTCTGATCTCGAGACTTTCTTTTGCAGAATCCATCGCCTCTTGAACTTTCCATTTTCTGCCTGTCTACAGCTGGGGCTGTATTGTACTGTGCTGTATGACATTGTACTGTTCTGTGCTGTGTGGCATTGTATTGTACTGTGCTGTATGACATTGTATTGTAGTGTGCTGTGTGACATTGTACTGTACTGTGCTGTATGGCATTGTACTGTACTGTGCTGTATGACATTGTACTGTACTGTGCTGTGTGGCATTGTATTGTACTGTGCTGTATGACATTGTATTGTACTGTGCTGTATGGCATTGTATTGCACTGTGCTGTATGGCATTGTACTGTACTGTTCTGTGTGGCATTGCATTGCACTGATCGCTGTCACACACCGCGTTCGCACACTCTCGGTCACGAACTCAGCATGCTAACTCCATGCGCACGCATCTTCTCCAGTCATTCAAAGAAACACTAACAGACTAAAC
>CM031595.1:169136334-169143834 GCA_018398815.1 Conus ventricosus
CTTTCTCTTCTCTCTCTCTCTTCTCTCTCTCTCTCTTTCTTTTTCACAGACACACACGCACACACACACCACACACACCAAAACACACCACACCCACACAAAACACATAACACACACACACCACACACACACACACCACTCGACTTGGGTTGCCAGCAGTTTTCGTCAATGCGCGGGTTTGTTTTTTGTTTTGTTTATTTCCATTAGTCAGGCTGTTAATAGTTCATAACCTAAACCCCATCTGTATGTTATAATCTTAATGAGGGTATTGACGGTAAGAGTTTCTGCTTTTATGTACTTAGTTGTGATAGGTGCGGCGCATGTGGGTCGGCATGGGTGTGCGCCTTGTGTTGTGTGTGTGTGTGTGTGTGTGTGTGCGCTGTGGCGCGCGCCGTGCGCCGCGTCGTGAGTGGTTCGTGTATGTGTAAGGAATTCGTTGTTGTGTAAGGATAAACCTTCGCAGAAAAGCGCTCACAGTGTGTTGTGTCAAAGACAATCCCGCTGTTCTCGGTAGTACACTGCCTCCTGAGTGGAGCCGTGTGTAAACATGGTCAGTTTTGGGCGGATCAGACACCGAAAGCAGTGGGCAGTGTGTGTTCGCTATTCTCCACGCTTTCTGTACAAGCCGCCTTGGGGCCCTTATCTCAGACACTAGGGTTTCTGATCACAGACGCTTGCTAACAGTACAGAGCCGGCTTGTAATGTTGGACTGGCTGCGAAAATTGTTACTTCTGTTTCGTCTCGATTTTGAAGAAAATGACTCAAGCGACTTAATGCAGCAGTCGAACTGCAGTGACGGACAAAACAACAAAACACCAAAAAAACAAGAAGTGAAACTACTTGGGCATTCTTGCTTTGTGATAAACGGTTGTGTCCCGCGCGCAACCTCAATCACTCCAATGATCACATAGGTCGTGGGGCTAGTTTGCCGCTGAGCTTTGCAGGTGCTGCGCGCTTTGCAGTCAAGCGAGACTTGGGTCGTTTGGCTAGTTTGCGCGAGCTTTGCGGTGTGAGTATTGGCGGCAGAAAAAAGTCGATAAATAGGGTCGTTTGGCCTTGTTTGTCTGCTCCTCTTTTCTAAACCAGGCTTGCACCTGGCTATTTGCAGAGTTACAGCAATTACTGCTGTTAGCCGAGCTTTGATGGTGGTCTAATGCCAGTAGTAGTACACCGTCATTGTATATTTGGAGATTTTATGATGATGTGCTGGCTACACACTTATCCTCTCCATATGGTAGCTGTACTACGGTTGCTAGCCCTATCTAGTTATGCCAAGACACCCGAAAATCGTATTTAGTTGATAAGTTTAATATGGTATCTTGGCGGTTGCTAAGATCAGATCATTTATATGTTCCTCGCTTGTGAAATTTAGGATAAGTTATAAAGCACCCCAGAAAGTTGAATGATGTTTTCTAGCTACGAATCAGCCATGTTTACTGTCTGCACACTTTAAGCTATGAACGCAATGTTTGTAGGTTTTGTTTGTTTTAACCATGACTTGAGCTGTTTCAAGCCAGCGCCAACAATCAACGCGTGATGAATTGTTTTGCTTTTATTTTGTATTTCATATTGCCAGCTTTTTAGAACGGAAGATCCCATCACCAGTTAAACCACGCTATTGAAACAGGTACATTTGTTCGCTAATTTGTCATTTCAACGTTTTCATTCCTTGAACCAACAAACTTTAGATATTCGTCAATTTCGAAGAAGGTCGGTTCACTTTTTATCCTTTCCACAACTTCGAAACGCAATGCTTCTTTTCGGTTTAATGGTAAAAACCTGCTTCACCTCGGGTCTTTTTTTCGAACAAATACTCTGACATGCAAGTATGGTAAAATGTGGTCTTCAATAGCGAGTGCCTGTTCTTCAGTGAAACATGTTAGCCATGTTTAAAATAAACAAGTCGGAGCACAGTCAATAAAACAACCTTCTTGTGTGGCAGCCCGAGAAAGAATGACGAAACAGGCTTGGCTTTGACAAGTGGCAGCGCCTCATAAGTGGTAGTGTCGACTCGAGAAGAATGTTCCAAAACTTTGTGAGTTGCAAGTGACTGGCCCAGTCGCGCGAGCAGCACGGAGGTGTGTTTTTTGGGTCACAGTTGTAAACGGGGCAGGTGCGCTGTGTTCTATGTTGAATGAAGGCCTCTTGTCTGAGCAGGTAAATTAAGTGATCAGGTTTCAGCTTAATGGGGGGGTCTCTATAACACCCGCCTCCTGTGTCTGCCTGTGTTATACAACGTTTTGTAGGTAGAAATTAGTCAAGAATAGTGTGCGGATTTTATGTTAAAAATATAATTGTTTAAATGACAAGCAAGTTATAGTAATATTGTTATTAAAAACGGACAATCCTACACAGTATGTTTGTTTGTAGATAGTCGTTATTTTTTTTTTGTTATGAAGTCTTACTTGTCATGAGATCAGTAATATGCCAATCCATAGGGCACTTTCGCCCGAAAACTGGTTGGAGGGCGCAAGTGAGTTAGGATTGGCATATTATGTTCTCTACCCTGCACTCCCTGATAGACAGCAGTCGCCAGGCACTGCAGCCTCGGCCTGAGCTTCTTCAATGCAAAGAATATTATTAACGTTGTTATTTTCTTTAATTTGATTTCAAAATGTTCTCTTCTCCTGTCTACAATGTTTGACACTGCCCAACATTCAGGCAATGCCGACGTTTATGCTGGACTCTAACTCAAGACAATTCCTTGTCACGTTCTCTAAACACGTGCTTGATTTTGATTACGTTTTGTATAATTTTAATATTCTTGTTGCTATTGTAATTTGGTGTCCTTTCCCAGGGAGTTCGAATGGGAAAAATAACGTGTATGTGCTTTTTCTCTAGCTCTTCGAAACCAGAATCATCTTCATCATGAGTATCAAGCGTCCTTCCCTCCTCTCAAAGCACCTTCAAGCTATAGCAGCGTCTTTTTGCTCCGGGGAAACTGCACCAACGACGCCACTTTAACCGTTCGATGTTTGGAGCCAGGTTCTTGGGGAGTTCTGAAGGCTTCTGGGTGGCGTAATCTCTTACAGGCTGACTTATCTCTGGCATTCACTTGAGCTTAGAACACGCTTCTGCATTGAATGCACTGTTGCTTTGCTCGTCGAAATTGTCGATAATGTTGCCTTTGTTTTCTGTTTAATGGGTGTTGTGCGTTTGGCCGTCCCCACTCGCCCTATTTTTCTCTCTGTCTCTCTCCTCTCTCTTCTCTCTCGACTCTCTCTCTCCTTTCTTCTCTTCTCTCTCTCTCTCTCGCTCCTTTCTCTCGGTCGGTCTGTCTGTCTGTTGTCTGTCTGTAGTCTGTCTGTCTCTCTCTCTCTCTTCTCTCTCTCTCTCTCTCACACACACACAAACACACACACACACATACACACACAACACACACATACTACATACATAAATACATACATCATACACACAGAGACACACAGAACACAGGACACACAGAAAGACATGACAGACAGACAGACAGACAGACAGACAGACAGACCAACACAACACACACACCCCCACACCCACACACACACAATCACACACACACACACACACCATGCACATGCGCGCACGGGCGTGTGCAGGGTAGCCTGATGCGTGTATGCCAAATAATAACATAACGATAGCGAGAGAGGATGAGAGAGGCTGAGAGAGAGGAGAGAGGAGAGAGCGAGAGAGAGAGAGAGAGAGACAGACAGACAGACAGACAGACCAGACGGAGAGAGAAAAGAGGAAAAGAAACAGGAGAGAGAGAGAGAGACAGAGAGAGGAGGAAGACAGACAGAGAGAGAAGAGAGAGACAGAGATGGATAGATAGATATACTTGTAGGACATGATAGATAGATGGGTAGATAGTTATATGTTTGCATGTGGGTGGGGGGGTAGGAGTGGGTGGGGATTTTTACACATAGTGTCCGTGGAAATGTATATAGATTACGATTTTGTTTTGTGGCATGTCCTTTGAATAACAAAATTTAAATCTTTAAGGCGTTTAGGAATAGTCTTTCTTTTTACTGATTTAAGATTGTTTATTCAGTTTGTTGTATTATACACTTAGTGCATGCCGTTCACTTTCATCGTTCATTTAGTTTTGAACAGATTGTAATCACGCTGCTTTTGTTTTCTGCCTGCTCAGGAGGGCGATGACTGAGAGTTTAATACAGTGCAGGGAAGGAATAGGAAGCAGCTAAATTACGGGATTCACGATTAGGAGTGAGGGAGGAAAATAGGAAGGGTGGACAAGTGCTTGGGAAGGGAGGGCGAGGGATGAGGAGGAAGATTGAAGGGTAGGGTGATGGACGGGAGTTACGGGGGAGGGGAAGGGTATGGTTGTGGGGGATTGGTTGGGGGGTGGGATAGCAGTGGTATTGGAATGCGAACAGGGTGGTAGTGGTTGGGGGAAGAGGAGGGTGTGGTTGGGTGGGGAGGTCTATTGCAAGTGGAGATGCTGTGGAATGATACAAGCCAATGAACATGCAGTGATGTGGTTGTGTTTGAAGGCATGCCACCTGTACAGGCGAGGTCAGGTCCGCTTCTGTAGTTGATGCTTTGGGTGCACGACCTTGAAGACGCCTCTGCTAAAACAAACAAAAACAAAAACCTGCACTTCCCTTTTTGCTGCAATCTTGCCCAAGGACTGCAGCAAGTGGCCAGAAGTCTCCTATCTGATATAAGTTATAAGGTTAACGTTGTGATTTCTTTAATTTTGTTTTCTGTTTATTTCCTGCAATATGTAAATCTTTCAGCATTCCAAGGATGGTATGTTGATGCAGAACTAAAACGCCACGAATTCTTATCATGTTCATCGAACATGTGACTTTTGTTTTTACCAATCTAATTAATCTTTAATATTCTTGTCGCCTAAGTACTAACGTCCCTTACCCATTATGGAATAGGAAAAAACCCTTTTGCTTCTTTCCAGAGTACCTTCAGTTGTTGACAGTGGTGGTTTTTTTTTGTGGTTTTTCCCCCCAAGAAATGCACCAAACGACGCAACTTTACCGTTCGATCGTGGAGCCAGGGTTCTTTGAGGAAGTCTTGGAGGCTTTGCAGCGTAATCTCTTTACGCTGACATCATCTCTGGGACATTGAGTTTAGAACACGCTTTGCAGTTGAATGCATGTTGCTTTGTCGTCGATTTGTCGATGTTGTCTGGTTGTTTTCTCTTCGATGGCTGTTTGTAGCGCGCAATTCCCCCCCTCCGTCACCTTTCTTTAGTTTGTCTGGACGGTCTGTTGTCGGTCTGTCTGTCAGTCTATCCGTGTGTTGTCTGTGTTTGTGTGTCTATCTTCTCTGACTCCCTGCTTGTTTCTGTATGGTCTTGTCTGTCTGTTGGCTGTCTGTTGTCTCTTTTCTCTCTCTCTCTTTATCTTTCTCTCTCTCTCTTCTCTCTCTCTTCTCTCTCTCTCTCGCTGTCTCTCTCTCTCTTGTTCTCTCTTCTTGTCTCTCTCCCTTTCTCTCCCCCCCCCTTTCTCTCTCATGTTTTTGTTTTTTTTTCTTTCCTCTGTGTTGTGTAGGCAATATTTGTGTTATAATCCTGATGTTTAGCTGTTGTTGTTCCATTTTTGTACGCCTCTCTATGCTATTTATTATCTGGATAATGTTGATTTTAGAGAAAGGCGTTATACGATATTCTTATCCACAGGGACATATTGAAAAAAAAGTGATGTCTTTCACACTTATGTTGTCCAGGATTTATGAAAAGAAGCTGTGTGTTTTCGCAAAACGCGTTCTCTTTCTCTCTCTTCTTCTCTCTCTCTCTCTCTCTCTCTCTCCTCTCTCTCTCTCTCTCTCTCTCTCTCCTCTCTTCTCTCAGGAGTTCATCCTGGAACTGAGAAACAGATTCAGCATTATTGACCAATTGATGAAGAAGATCAATCGAGGACCACTGGTGTGGGCTGGGGGGTCTTGCAGACGACAAGTAAACAAGTGCTTGGATCCAAGAAGCGAAGAAAACACAAGGAATGGCTGACAGTGGAACATGGGACCCTCATCACAGAGGGAAGCATAAAAGAAACCAGATCAACAGACAGACCAAGACACAAGCAGGAGTTGCAGGGCACAATACTGGGAAGTCAAACCGCCCCCAGTAAGAAAAGTGCTAGACAAGACACGAAACAATTCTTCCAATGAGTCACAGAAGAGGCAGACAGAAACAGCGTCAGGACAGAGAAAACATGAAAAGACTGCATGAGATTGCTCGAACAATTTCTGGATAAGACCAGAAACCCCGTCGCCCACCGGTCAAAGACAAGGAAGGGAAAACACCATCGCAGGAGAAGCTAGCAGAGAGCAAGTTGGGCAGAGCACTTTAAGAGAACTGGAATTGACACCTGACCACCTGTCTACCAGAATTCCACCCACCCATCCCAGCTTCTGGACATCAACACAGGTCAACCAACCAAGACGGAAGTTACCAAAGCCATCAAGTCACTGAAGTCAGGTAAAGCAGCGGGTCCAGACGGAATTCCACCTGAAGCACTAAAAGCAGACATCCAGACGTCAACAGAGATGCTGCATCCACTCCTAAGCAAGATCTGGGAGCAGAAACGAGTGCCAGAAGACTGGAAAAAAGGCCACCTGGGGAAGCTGCCGAAGAAAGGGGACTTGTCATCCTGTAACAACTGGAGAGGGATTATGCTGCTGTCCATCCCGGGGAAGGTGCTGGCCAATATCATGCTAGAGAGACTAAAGACCGCCCTAGACAAGACCCTCCGCCAAGAACAAGCTGGATTTCGCCAAGACAGATCATGCACGGACCAAATCGATACTATGAGAATTATCATCAAGCAGTCTCTGGTGTGGCAGACCCCCTGTACGCAGTATTTCTGGATTTCCAGAGGACATTTGACAGCGTCGACAGAGATACCATCTGGAAACTCATGCACCAGTACGGCTTCCCACCCAAGTTTGCTGCTATCATCCAGCAACTCTACGAGGATGCCACATGCCATGTCATCCACGACGGGAAGCTGATGAAGCCCTTCACTGTACAAACCGGCATCTGTCAGGGGTGTCTACTATCGCCGACAATTTTCCTGGTGGTCGTTGACTGGATAATGCGACAGTCTATAGACGGCAAGAGGACAGGAATCCAGTGGACTTTCACCAAGCAACTGGAAGACCTGAACTTCGCTGACGACATTAGCCTTCTCTCCCACAAACAGCAAGACGCACAAGAGAAGCTGTGCCAGGTAGCAGAAGAAGCAGGAAAGACAGGCCTCCAAATCAACACAAAGAAAACAGAAGCCATGAGAGTCAACAACAAGCAACGAGACCCACTACGACTACAACAGGAAGACATCATTGAAGTTGACAAGTTTATCTTCCTCGGCCAGTGTGGTCAGCAAAGATGGAGGTATAGATGAGGATATCAAGAGCCGCATCAATAAAGCAGGCACATCTTTATTATGCTACGGCCTATCTGGAATTCCTCTGCCCTCTCACTCCACACCAAAATCAGAATGTTCAACTCAAATGTGAAATCTGTCCTTCTATATGGTTCTG
>CM031595.1:169148834-169154881 GCA_018398815.1 Conus ventricosus
ACCAATGCTATTATCTGCCGTATATACACCATGCCCACCCAAGGACATCCCATCTTTCTCATTAGCTGCAAGCTTGCCCGCAGACTGGCGCAGGGTATCCTTTCGACCATGTCAAAAAAGTTGATCTTGTGCTTATGCTTCCTAACAGATGGCGTGGGTTATGTGGCGGATATTTGACCGATTGCCTGCTCTCTTGGTTGTCCGCATGTGGTGAGCTGGTCAAGGTTGCCAGTAGATGCATTTTATGTAACACACACACAATGACATTTATGAAACTACAGCTCATTTGACTCTTCAGAAACAATTATCAAAACAAAAAACCCAGAGAGAATGAGAGACTGAGACCGAGAGACGATGAGTAGAATGAGAGAGATATCGATAGAGATGTAAGTAGCAGACGAGAGCAGAGATGCGTTTTTAGTACAGTGCACACTCTCATTAAAAAGAATCTATGCATGCACTAGACTCCCCCACCCATCTTCATCCACCATCCAACACACCCAAGGCACTCATCATCATCATCAGTCATCATCATCATCATCATCCATCATCATGCATCATCATCCATCTCATCATCTCATCATCATCATCGTATCATCATCATATCATCATCATCATCATCATCATCATCATCATCATCTTTATCAGCAACAACCACAACAACACAGCAACAGGCACCAGAGTACCTGCTGACTTAGGACAAAAAACATTGTTCAGGTGCATGTTGCTTCCCTGCACAGACGGCCTGGAAGGCCGTGTTTTATCAAGGCCTGCTACATACCCAGCTCCCTGCCTGCTTTATTGTTTGTCCACGGGTGGTGCCCCAGTTGAGAGTTCCCAGCAGATGTAGAACCTTATGAAACATAAATCATATTACTATCTTTCAGACAGGATGGAGAAGTGAGAGACAAAAGACAGACAGACAGACAGAGAGAGACAGAAGAGAAGAGATGCTGAAAAAAGTACAGAGAGAGAGAGAGAGAGAGAAGAGTAGAGGAGAGAGAGAGGAGAGCGCGGAGAGAGAAGAGAGGAGAGGAGACGAAGAGGAGAGAGAGAGAGAGCGAGAGAGAGAGAGCAGAGAAGAGAGTAGAGGAGAGATGAGAGAGAGAGGAGGAGAGAGGGAGAGAGAGACGATGAAGAGAGAGAGAGAGAGAGAGAGGAGAAGGAGCAGGAGGACAAGAGGAGAGAGAGGAGAGGATGAGACAGGAGAGAGAGAAGGAGAGAAAGTGCAGAACCAAGAGCAGGAGCAAACAAGAAAGAGAAACAGTGACGAGAGAGTGAACAGACAAAAGACAAGTAGACAGGAACAACACCACACACACACCACACACACCACAACACACACAACACACACACACACACACACAACACACACCACACACACACACACACCACACAACACACACACACCACACTCAGGCGCACTTTCTCGAGCATGCACTCTTTCTAACAAAAATAATCTGCTTCATATACCTGCATACTACCCATCTTTCCACGAAACCATACCCAACACAAGGCACCATCAGTTGACCATCATTATTATTATCATCATCATTCATCAAGCAGCAGCAGCAGCAGCAGCAGGCAGAGCAGCAGCTGGATGCCGGTATCCGTTGATCATGTCAAAACGTTGATCCGGGGCTATATTGTTTTCCTTCACATACGGTCGTGGGTTATCAAGGCGTGCTACTTATCTGGCCACCTGCCTGCTTTGTTGTTTGTCCACAGGTGGTGAGCCGGACGAGGGTTCCAGCAGATGCAGAAAGAAAATATGGACACGCACATGACTGGTGACCACAGGGTCTTTGATCTTCAGCGAAGAGAGAGAGAGAGAGAGAGAGAGAGAGAGAGGAGAGAGAGAGAGGGAGTGCGTTAGGAGAGCTGATGAGAGAGAGATTGATGATTGATGATTGGTTGACTTTTAACCAAGATGAAGATTTTAGGCCAAGGCTATCTTACAATCTGTCCTTGTCATGATACATTATTTAGACATTATTCATATCGAAATTACATCCAACTGATAATTATTCTAATGATAAGCACAACTGCTCAAAAAAGCATATAAGATGGGGCGGTGAACAAAAGGAAACTTACTGAATCAACATAAACTACAGACGAGAGCAGGTCAGAGGCCCGGGTTGTGGGAATGGTAGGCTAGGGGTATGATCCGGGATGGTGACCATGGTTTGGGGATGAGCGATTTTAAGGGTAGGTTTTATGTGAGAACGTTTATTCAAGTATGGTTCACAGATAGACATTAGCGAAATGGACGTATCATTGTAATCGATAATTTAACTACGAGAACATAAATGTTTTGCAAATGCTTGAAGGTTTTAAAGTATTCATGTTTGTATGCATTCGGTGGAAAGAGAGTTCCAGACATATCGTCCCAGAGTAAGCATAGGCTTGTTTTGTATAGATCAATGTGTGGGTGGAAGAGAATTACGCAGCAGCACACAGCAAAGCTGCTTCGCTCTTGTAAACAAGGCATGAAAACATGGATAGTTCTGTCAGTTGTAAACAAAATGAGCCTTTCAATTCCAATGCTATCAGAGGAACTACAGCGCTTTTAGTTTTCGTCTGTTGTAGAGATACAGCTGGAGGGTGCTTTGCTGCCGTCTATGGAGGAATTCGTTTTTTGTGGACGTTCTCGCCGTCCCACACTTGAGGCCCAATGATCGTGACATTATGTGTGCATTGAACGAAATTTAAGCAACATTACTGTGACGTAGCGCTTTAATGCGATACAGAGGAAAAGTGTTTTGAGGCTACTTGATCGTTATTTAGTGCTGATGACCTTCAATTCTTAATATATCTTAATAAAATGTTCGTACCGCTCAATAGTTGCGTGAAAATAAGTTTTGCAAATAGTAATCTGTGTTTTGTGGCGTGCCAGTTAACTATAGTATAACCGATGTTGTTTTGGCTCGTGTGCATTCCATTGGTTGTGAATGAAAGTCTAACGCTGTGGGCGCTGTTAAACTGGTTGGTATTGCTTTAGTTGTGACCGTCTATCATTCGTTTGTGCGAACGAGTCATTCTGAGACCTATAACTTAACCTATCGCAGATCGTCGGACCTTTTATCTGATGCGGACATGGAATCATTGATGAGATGCAGAATAGTAGGGGGCCTAGTACAGAGGCCTGTGGGGACTCATGTCTGAAAAGTCTGAAATGGAGGTTTTTTCAATTTAAACGCCAATACTGAGTCCTACGTTCAAATATGTTGGAATAGTGGATTTCGGGGTATGGTTCAAGTAGCAATAGTTTTTTTTAGAAGAATGGGTGATCAACAGACAACGCCTTTTTTAAGTCAAGAAAAGAAACCCCTGTATTTGTGATTGGTTCATATTTGAAAAACCTGAGTCACCATTGTGTTATGCTGTGTGGCGGAATGATTAGCGGAATCCCGATTGGGTGGGTGAAATTGTTTTTTTTTTTCCATGAATGGTTAGTGTGTGTTTTTTGTTTTCAAAGGGGTTTTGGGGAATCGATGTAAGGGAATTGGTCTAAAATTATTTGGATCCGAAAACTTTTAGTTTTGGAAAAGGGGAATTTCTTTGGGTTTTTGAAAAGCCCGGGGGAAACATTAGTTTCAATGGATTTGATTTGTTGTAAGAGATAAAAATGTAAGGTTTGAGCGAGTTTGAGAAAAAATGTGGGTTGTTATAGGGAAGAGAGGGGAGGGAGAGAGAGGGAGAGGAAAAAGGGAAAAGGGGCGCGGGGGAGAGCGGGGGGAGGGGAGAGAGAGGAGAGAGGAGAGGGATGAGAGGAGAAAGGACGAGGGAGAGATGCGCTTTTTGTGCAGCCGTCTATGAAAAAAAAAATCTATGCATGACCGGGCCCCTCCCCTCTCCCCAACCAAAACCCAGCCCAAGGGTTTCACCAGATTTTTGTGGATGATATGTTTATCATCTCATCAGCTGCGCAAACCCAGCAGCAGCGCAGCGAAGCAGAAGGCAAAGGTCATGTGGCGTCTAGACAAAACAAACATTGGTCGGTGCTTGTTTCTTCATGCCCCCCCGACCCCCCCTAGGCCCTTTTTGTTGCGTTTGGCCCGCTATTTTTTCCCGGGCCCCCGCCTGCTTTTTGTTCGTCCACGGGTGGTGCACCCTCAAGGGTTCCCCGCAGAGAAAAATTAAGACAACGATGTTTTTTGAACCCCAAAATCATTTGCTTGTCTCGAGTGAGCAGGGGTGAGGGGAGAGAGGAGAGAAGAGAGGGGGGAGAGGGAGAGAGGGAGAGGGGTGTGTGTTGAGAGAGAGAGAGAGAGGAATGGATAGATAGAGGGGGGGAGGGGGAGGACCGAAGCTGTGGCTGCGACGGCTGATCCACCCACACCCCCACACCCCAAAACCCAAAAACCACCACACACCCCACACACACACTCACACCACAAAACACACCACCACACACACCCACACCACACAACACACAAAAACACATGCACGCAGCACGCGTGCGCGAACACACAACACACACACGCGTGCGCGCGCGGCACGCAACCACACCACACCCCAAACCCCAAACCCCCCACGTCGCGCGCGCCCCGCCCGCCCCAAAACCCCCAAACCCCCCCCACACACACCAAACCAACACACACCACACAAAACACACCAAACCACCACCACACACCCACCAAACACACAAACCCCCCACTCTCTCTCTCTCTTTCTTTTCTGGAGCCATGCTGTCTGAAAATAATGTTTCATGCACCTCTGTCTCGCCATTGCTCCGACACAATCCCACCAAGGTTTATTATTATTCATCATTATCAGCAGCAGCAACAGCCAAAAGCATCGCAAAAACAAAAGCAAAACAAAAATAAAACACAACAAAAAACACAAAACAGCAAAGGGAGGGTTTCCGTTTACTCAAGACAAAAAAGTTCAAAAGGGCTGTTTGTTCCCTTTACGAAGGGTTAGTTGCAAAAATGAGAGATGGGGAAATTAAACAAAACTTAAATAATTTTTAGCGAACAGCCAAGAGACTCAACGCCTACTTGCGCTGAAGAGATCAAAGCTAAGTGACAAACTCGTTCATTTCATTGTCCTAATTTGTTTGTGTCTTGGGCTGAAGACGCGAGGACGTAAGAGGTCGAAATGCGTCGTGTTTTGTCTTTGTGACTCGTTTGTCCACGTTTCTTTTGGGCGGTTCGCAAACATTTATTTAAGATTCCTTACAGACAGCGTGGACCCCGCGTGTTTGGCAAAGCTTGCTCCCTTCCTGTTTTAAATTATTTGTCCATGGATGGTGTCCAGTCGAGAGTTCCCAGCAAAATGTGAACTGATGATGACCTTATGACACCATAATTCATACACTAACTCTCACAGAGGATTGGGGAAGTGAGAGAGGGAGAGACAGACAGACCACAGTCAGACAGACAGTCAGCAAGACAGACAGACAGTCAAAACAGAGAGAGGAGAGAAAAGAGAGAAGAGAGAGAAGAGAGGAAAAAGAGAGAGAAGAGAGAAGAATGAGAGAGACAGAGATAGAGGGGAGAGAAAAGAAGAAAAGGAGAAAGACAGAAAGAAGAGAGAGAGAGAAGATAAAAGAGAGAGAGAGAAGAGAGAGAGAGAGAGAGAGAGAGAGAGTCAAAAGAGAGAGATTTGACAGACAGACAGATGGAGAGAGGAGAACAAACGAGTTTAGTGAACAAGAGAATGGGCAAGAAGAGAGACAGGAGAGAGAATGAGGTAGACAGACAGACAGGCAGAGAGACAGACAGACAGACAGACAGGGATACAGACGAATGAACAACACACACACACACACCACACACACCACACACACACACACACACACACACACACACACACACACACCACAAAACCCCACCCGGCGCACTCCTACATACGCTTTCAACGAATAGTCTGGGCCCTGTATCGAAGCTACACGAACGAACATTCCTACGCGATCGCTTTGGCGTGATATGGGCATTACTGCAGGACAAGTCACAAACCCAAGAGATGTGGGACAACCTGCTTGACAAGCATTGTCCATGTGCTGAATGACGACAGCGATCCCAGACAACTGATGATGGTAA
>CM031595.1:169185881-169195881 GCA_018398815.1 Conus ventricosus
AAACTACGCCGATTGACGTGCCAGACATGTTAGGTGTGTGGGTCATCATGAATTTCTTGCCTCGCCAGCACAACAATATTCTCATTCAGAGGGTTTTGCCGCTCCAGAATGTGTATGATCACTCCATGGTTTTTTGTTTATTTGTTTTGTTTTGTTTGTTTGTTTTGCTGTCCCATCTTCTGTACCACCACAGTGGCAGTGCACCCACGGTCGCTCATTTCGAAACCCCGTCCACAGCCACAGCCCGGTCAGTCCCGTCGCAGCCCCGGCATCGGCAATCCACAGGGAGCAGTCAATGTCAAGTCGTCAAGAGGCAACCCACTGGAGGAGACACTGCGCTGCTGCCGAGTCACTTCGGTGGTGTTCAGTGGCGCCTGTTCTGATCCAACATACGCAGGACACCAGCGTCTAAGCCCCTTACTAACGCTGAACCGGCGTGAGTGAGCTTTCCCTCCGGAGGACGCCCCCATGGACTCGCCGATAACGGTGACCCCGACGGATTCAAACCAAGGCCACAGACGTGGAGAGGACATCGAATCTAAGGTAACCATGAGAGCAGGGCATGAAGAGCCAGAGAATTCTGGACTTTTTTATGCTGATCGATGAGAATGAGGATGATGGAGATGATGCTACCGATTTCCATTCCGTTCTTAGACTACATGACAGGTCTGTACTCTACATTTCTTTTCATAGTACATACCTGCGTCAACCAAGCCCGAGAGATACAGACATCTGCAGTGTTGGTAAGGAAATTGGAGTAACACTCTTAGAGACGCCTCCATTACGTGGATTAAACTCGACTGTGTGGTCCCAGTCTTCTCTACTGAGCCCGTAGCAAACTCAACTCTGGTTAGGTGCCGGTCGGGGCAGAAAAGTCGCAATGACTCTGATAGGAATCGATCCCACGACCTCCCAGCCGGGACTCCGCGACGCTAACCACTTCGCCACGGCGGCTGGGCGATCACGCCGTTCTTGTTTGTCCCCAGGAAACTTGCTTTCTTATCATGAAGTGGTATTGTGGGCACACACAAAAACCCATCCAGAATTTGACTTTTTCACTCGTTTCTCCTTGCTCGTATGCAAGATTGCAAAAACAGAGACAGACAACCAACATACACAGAGAGAGAGAGAGAGAGAGAGAGAGAGAGAGAGAGAGAGAGAGAGAGAGAGAGAGAGAGAGAGAGAGAGAGAGAGAGAGACAGACAGACAGACAGACAGACAGACAGACAGACAGACAGAGACAGAGACAGAAAGACAGACGAGACAAGACAAGACAAGACAAAGTCTTTTATTCGTATAGGCCATAGCCCCTTAGAAGGGGGATGTGCACAGAGCAACAATACACGACACATTTCTAATAGATGATGTAAACAACTTTAAGCTAATATAGAGTTACGCTGTTTAAAACCTCTGTACAAATAAACAGCAAACTGTTTCACTATTTTGTCATTTTTCGATGCCATTAAAGGTCTACTTTAGAGATTTTCGATAATTTGTTAAAAACAGGTCTACATGTCATATAACTACAGTACGGTATTCATTTTTCAAAAAAAGTCGCCCGAAGAATTTAACAGATAAAAAACGAGTTTTGCACACCTGTTCAAACCCCGCGCGGTAGACCGAAAACCGTGACGTCACTTGATGGACTGGCCATCAGCCGCGACCTACACAACTAGCCAACGCCAAGTGAAATCAACACGAGTTGCGATCCCCCACAGCCTAAAAAGTCACGAGGGGTGGCAGATATTGTGCTGTAGGCGTGAGCAGCAGCTCAGCAGGAGACGGATATTCTTGGCACACATTTCCATCTGATCCAGATACTCGAAAGAAGTGGATTCGGTTGGTGCAACCATGCCGGCCACCAAGTTATTATTACCACGTCAGTTCCAGCTGGACCACGGAAACGAGCTGTTCCGACAATTGCCGAGCCCGTTCGAGTGGATCAAAAACTTCGTCTGCATTGTGCGCGTATACTTTGAAGGATGAGTACGATAGTCGCACGTTTATTCTGTTCTTATCTATGGACAGATCACACTTGTTAAATTGAATGAACACGTTAAGGCTTGAGGAAGGAGAATCTCTGCTCGCCTTCCACGCGTGATCGCATCAAGAAGTCAGTCGGTAGCCTCCCTCGAGACTTCGGTAAAGTCCGTACGCCTTCGGAATGATGTGTTCGGGCATCCAACTGGAACTGAATAGCTCGTTTCCGTGGTCCAGCTGGAACTGACGTGGTAAAAAGAACTTAGCGTTCAAACTGATAAGGTAAAGGCCTTGCAGAAACATCCCCAGAGTTACATTGGCTGTCGCAATCATAGTCACTGCTTTTACATGATAAATTAAATACCGATCGAGATGTGCAAGAACCATCAGAAATCGCTGTCTGTCGCCGTTGGCTTATTGTGTAGGTCGCAGATGACGGCCAGTCCATCATGTGACGTCACATCCAAGAGTAGTTAAGCCATGCCAAGATTTAGTTGATTACCTCCCGTTTTCTCTGATTACAGGTGAAAATGCCCACTTTCGCGGATCGATTTCGTGTGATCGGGAGCGAATCGGATGTTTATTTTACCAATTTATCAAACATATTTCTGCATAAGCTGACCAATTATCGAAAACCTCTAAAGTAGACCTTTAACAAGATTAATTTAAACAAGGATGGATGTCTAAAGTATTTAGGAGGGATATACTGTTGCCTTAAATCACCTAATTCTGGACATGAAAGAACAAAATGAACTTCATTTTCCTGCGATTCGTGACACAATGGACAAAAAACCATACGATCACCTACAACTCTATATCGTTGAGAATGTGCAAAGATATCTGAAATACCCAATCTAAACTTTGTCACAGCATGTCTCAATGTTTATTAATAGCCATTGACAAATAGGTAGGAATGCAATACATCGGATTTAACAGTCTGTAAATAGAAAACCTAGAGCTGTCTTCAACATGCGAGTTCCACCTCTGCCAACTACAATCAATCAATCTTTGCCGAAACACACGAATAAAACCATTTTACATCACCAACACCCTGGTTTTCCCACACAAAACCAAATCCGAATGCATACAATTTTAGTCTTAAATTAGAGTCCAGTTTTGTTTTTCTCTCCCCTGTTATCTAACTCTAAAAGCATAGTGTAGGCTTTGTATGGCAGTCTGTGTTGTTCCATTAGTGTTATTCTTAGCCAGTAACGAATACACTTTACCACTGAAATTAAATGTATAGGGTATATATTGGTCTCTCCATATACCAGATTGTTCGGTGTTTTCAATGAAACACCAATAAATTTCTTTAGAGCATACAGGTGGATTTTCTCAATATGCATAGCAGCAGAATCAAAACCTCATATTTCAGCACCATATTGTAGCATCGGTTGAATTTGAGCGTCAAATAATTTCTAATATAAAGTCAAAGATTCAATATTAACACAATAATGCATATTTAGCTCTACTTGCAAGATCTTTACAAGCAAAGGTAAAGCTTTAAACGTGTAGAAAAATATATGTCAAGATATTTGTAAGCATTCACAACGGGCATAGCAGTTCCATTATATACCCACCTTTCTCTGGCTGCAAGATATCCACCCTTTCTGAACACAATTATATTGCTTTTATTCATGTTTATGTTTAATCGAAGTGAAGCGGATGCTCTTTCTAAACTGTTCAACTGGGTTTGTAAACCAACTATCGTTTCAGACATCAATGCAACATCGTCAGCTAAAAGAAGAATGAAAATTTCCAAAAAATCATTTATGAATTTTGCTCCATGTCGTCCAGAATTAGTCACTTCTTTCGTTAATTCATTAATGAACAAAGAAAACAAAATAGGACTACAAACATCCCCTTGTTTAACTCCAGTTGTACAGGTTATATTATCAGTCAGAGAACCGCCGCTTCTTATTCTAGCTTTTACAGAGTCGTACATGCTCATGACACATTGATACATTTACCTCTTATCCCATTTTTAAACAAAATTCGCCATAGTATACTCCTGTTAACAGAATCAAATGCTTTCTCAAAATCAATAAAAGCGACGTATAATTTACGATTCAAACAAAATTGTTTTTGCACAAACGCCATTAAAGTGAACATGTGGTCTATCGTGGAGTAATTTCGTTTAAATCCAGCTTGGCAAAGAAATCCCTCTATAATTATTAGGATCATCAACATTACCCTTTTTATATAAAGGAAGAACTATTGATTCTGTCCACAGCACAGGAAAAAACACCCCTGTCAAATAGAGAATAGAAGTACTTTGTAACAAAATCCAATATCAAATTAGACTTACATGCATTTTTCACCATTTCACCAATAATACTATCAGGGCCACTAGCTTTATAACTTTTCAGTTTTCTTAAGGTCAGAGAGACAGAGATAGAGACAGAGATAGAGACAAAGATAGAGACAGAGAGACAGAGAGAGACAGTAGAGACAGAGAGACAGAGACAGAGACAGAGACAGAGACAAGACAGACAGACAGACAGACAGACATAGACCGACATAGCCAGCCAGCCAGCCAGACAGGCAGGCAATAGACAGACAGACAGACAGATAATCCGGCAGGCAGAGGGGCACACAAATGGACTGGGACAGACAACCACATTAGCCGACATACAGACAGAGGAACACGTCAAAGAAGGGAATGAAGAGAGAGAGAGAGAGAAAGAGCCAGAGACAAAGCATACATCACCAGAGGTATCGATAACACAGCGAGAGATCAATGTAACGTTAGAACTCATTATCAGAAATGATCGTTGTCCCATGCTAATTGGTCCACACTTGCAGATACGGAACCGTGAGCGGAAAAAAACCCCTTTTTTTTTTTGTTTTAAACCAAAGTTTTTTTAAAACCCTTTAATTTCCCAAAAAAATTTTTTTTTAAAACCAAAAAAAATTTCGCCCCAAAATTTAAAGGGTATAACTTATTTTTTGGGTTTAACAAAAAAAAAATTTAAAAAAAGGGGGGCTTTTCAAAAAAAAAAATTAAAAGCATTTTTTCCCCCCATTTCAATTCTTACCAAAAAATTTTTTTTTTTGGCAAAAAAGGAAAAACGGAACAAGGGTAGGGGTAGAACGGTAAAAAGTGGAAAAAACCCAAATAAAGGACAGAAACAAAAAAGGGGAAAAAGACGCCAGAAAAGGAAAAACCCCCCCGAAAGGGGAAATAAAAGACGACAAAACCCCCAAAAAAAAATTTAGACTACAGCAACCACATTACCAAAATTTACACGGGGGGTACTCAAAAAGGGAAAAAGGGAGAAGAAAAGGAGAAGAGCCAGAGACAAAGAACACCGAAGTATCGAAAAAGCGAGAGACAAGAACGTTGAAATCAACAGAATGAGGGTTTCCCCCCAAAGGGCCCAAATCAGCAAGATACCGGCCCAGGCGGGGGGGGCCTTTTTGATTGCCGGCAATTTGCCAATTTCCCGAAAATAGGAAAAGGGTGGGGGAAGGGGGGAAGGAGGCGCCTCCTTGAGGTCGTAAAACCCACCAAAAAAACAACCCCAAAACCCACAACCCAAACAACTTCAAAACCCCCCACACACCACCCAAAAACCTCACCCCCCCAAAACAAACCCGAGCACGAGCCGCAGCAGCCGCCGTCAAAACCACACACCCCCACCACACAACACACCACACACACACACCACACACAAACACACCACACATCGCGACACGAGCAGGGCACCACGCTCGTTCACGAAAAAGGGAAAAAAAAACAACCACCCCCCCCCAACCAAACCACAAAACAACACATTTTTTCCGCAATTTAAATGCATATGCAAAACCAATTGCAATTTTTTTGGCCCGGGGCAAGGGGGAAAAAAATTTGGTCATTTTTTAAGGGGGGGGGGGAAAAAAATTTTGCACAAAAAAGGAAAAAAAAACAAAAAAACAACGCACAACCCAAAAAGGAAAAAATTGTTTTTAAAACAATTTTGCAGTGATGTAATTTGGGGCTTCTTCCTTCCAATTGGCTATTTAACAAAATTGGCGATTGAGTTAATAAAGAAAAAAGAAATTTTTATGGTAAAAACAAACCCAAAAAGGAAATAAAAATTTTGACAAAATAATTGAATTTTTTGGGGTTTTTCACATCGGCGTTTCAAATGGGGCAGCTCCTTTAATCAAAACCTTTAAATTTCCCAAGTAAGGGGTGAAAAAAATCCCCCGGGGTTTTTCCATTTTTGTAAATTTCGGGGGGTTTTCCGTTTTTTAAAACCCCCGGTTTTTAAATTGGGGGGAATTTTTAGGGGGAAAAGGGAAAAAAAAATTGGTTCCACGGTCCCCTCCTTCCTTTTCCCCCCCCTTTTTTTTTCTTTTCTTTTTCCTTTTCCTCCCTCCTCTCCCCTCTCTCTTCCTCTCCCTGTGTCTCTCTCTCTCTTTCTTCTCTCTGTTTCTGTCTCCTTTTCTCTCTCGCTGTGTAAGGGGGGGTGAGAGAGAGGAGAGAGGGAGAGAGAGAGAGAGATACAAAGAGAACACACACAGACAAACAGACGGACCGACGAACTGAAAAAGAGACAGATGGAGAGAGAGAGGAGAGAGAGAGAGGGAAAAGGGGAGGGGGAAGGAGAGAGAGGGGGAGAGAAAAAAACAGACAGACAGACAGACAGGGGACAGACGAGGACGGGGAAAATTGGGGGGGCGGTCGGAGGACAGGCAAAGAGAGAGAGGAGGGGGAGGGGGAGAGGGGAGAGAAGAGAGAGAGAGGAAGAGGGAGAGAGGGGAAGAAACAAAGACAAGACGAGACAAGGGACCCAAGAAGACACCCAGAAGGGGCCCAGCCAGCCAGCCAGCTAGTCAACCGGCACAAACGAATACTGCAGCGAAACAAAACAGGAGCGAAAACGATTTGGAGGCTAGAAGAGAAGACCACTCCGTTGAGACCCCTGGAAGATTTTCACGGTAGATATGGCATCCTTGAAAGGAGGCACTAGAGAAGAGTAGTACAAAAAAGCAGGGATCAAAGGGTGGTAAAGTGTACCCGGAAAAATGTTGCCCGGTCGTTCTTCACAGAAAAGTCTTGCCAAAGGGGGGCATGCTTGGGATCCTTTATTTTGTGGTTCAGTGCGAGGACAACTTGTTTTCGGTGGGGAAGGGGAGGGAGAGAGGGGAGGAGAAGAGAGAGAGAGAGAGAGAGAGGAGAGGGGCGTTTGGAGCGTGGTTGCGGGGGTGTTGTGTGGGGGTGTGTGTGTGTGTGTGTTGTGGTGTGTGTGTGGGTTGGTGGGTGTGTGTGTGGGTGTGGGGGTGTGTGTGTTCTGTTTTACGTAAAAGTTTCCCACTTCAGCAAGAATTTACCCCCAAATTTCGTGTTCTCTTGTTAAAGTTTTCCCCCTTTTAAACAGGTTTTATTAAGGAGCCCATTTCATTAAAATTTGCTTGTTGCAAGCTTTAAACGTTGTAAATGAGTGTGAATTTTTGAGCTTTCTGAGCAAAAATAGTCCGACTTTAACTGTGATATTGATTATGTTTTTTTTTAAATCCTCCATATCCCAAAAGGGTCCCAAGCGATTTAAACCTTTTAAAAAACTAAACGTGTGTGTGTTGTTGTGTGTGTGTTGGTGTGTGTGTGTGTGTGTGTGTTGTGTGTTTTTGTGCTTGGGGCGGGGCCGTGTGTGTGGGGGTGTGTGTGTTTTGTTGTGTGTGTGTGGGGGTGTTGTTTGTGGTGTGTGTTTTGTGTGTTGTGGTGCGGGTGGTGGTGCGTGGGTGGGGTTTTTTGGGGGTTTTTTGGTTTTTGGGGTTTTGTCGTTTGTGTGCGTGCGGCGTGCGGTGCGTTCGTGCGTGCGTGTGTTTTTGGGGTTTTGGGGTGTGTGTGTGTTTTTTGTTTGTTTGTGTGTGTGTGTTTGTGTTGCGTGGTTGTGGGGTGTGTGTGTGTGTGTGGTGGTGGTGCGGGGTTGGGGGTGTGGTTTTGGGGTGGGTGGGTGTGTTTGTGTTGTGTGTGTGTGGGGTGTGTGTTGTGGTGTGTTTTGTGTGTGTGTTGTGGTGTGTGTGTTTTGGTGTTGTTGGGTTTTGTTTTGTGTTTGTGTTGTTTTTTTGTTATTGGTTTTATTATGGGGTTTTTTTGGGGGGGGTTGAGGTTTCTTGGTGGTGTGTTTGTTGGTTGTGTGGTTTTTGTGGTTTTTGGGGGCCTTCCTCATTCTGGGCTCCGCGTATTTGTTTTTTGTGTGTGTTGTGTGTGTTTGTGTGTGTGTGTGCGTGGTGCGTGCGTGCGGCGTGCGTTGCGTCGTGTGTGGGCGTTGGGGTGCGTGTGTGTGTGTGTGTTGTGTGTGTGTGGTTGTGTGTGTGTGGTGTGTGTGTGTGTGGGGGGGGGGGGGGGGGGGGGGGGGGGGGAGGGGGGGGGTTGTGCTTGTCTGCGGCAGGTGACTACTTTTTTGGGCCTTGGGGGGCAATTGCCCGGGGGTTTTTCGGGGTTTTTTTTTTGTTTTGGGTGGGGAAAAAAAAAAAAAAAAAAAAAACGTGGTGGGTTTTGTTTTTTGGGGTTTGGCCGGTCTCGTTTCCTGGCCCTTGGGTTTTGTGTTTTTGGGGTTTTGGGGGAGTGGTGTTTCTGTGGTGAAATTATATTTTGAATTTCTCACGTGCCGCTTTTTTGGTGGTTTTTGTTGTCTCCCTTGCCCTTTGCCCCCCCCCTTCCCCCCCCCCCTTTTTGTAAATGGGCCTTGCACGTGGGGGGCGGGGTTTGGTGGATTTTTTTGTTTGGTTTGTTCCCTTTGTTGTTTTGGGTTGTTTTGGGTGTGGGGTGTGTTGTTGGTTTTTGGGGTTTGGGGGGGGGGTGGTGTAAAAATTTAAAAAAAAAGGGGAAAAAAAAAGGGGGAAAGAGAATGGAGGAAGGAGAGAGGAAGAGGGGAAAGGGAGAGAGAAGGGGGGGGGGAGGGCAGAAGAAGAAGGGCAAACAGAAAAAACAGAAAGGGGAGAGAGGAGGGGAGGGGAAAGAGAAGAGGTGGATAGAAAAAGACACTTTGGAAAGAGAAGCAAGGGAAAAAGAGGAGAAAGACGACAGAAGGGGAAAAGGAGAGGGGAGAGCTGGGGGGAGAGAGAGGGGGGGGGGGGGGGGTAGGGGGGGGGAAAAGAAAAAGAGAAAAGAGAAGGAGAGAGAAGGGGAAAAAAGGAGGGGGAAGAAGAAGAAAGGGGGAAAAAAAGGGAAAAGAAGAAAAGGGGGGGGGAAAAAGGGGGGGGAAAAAAAAAAACCGTTAAAAAAAGAGAAAGGGAAGGTAAAAAAACGAGGGAAAGGAAAAAAAAACCCTGGGGTGTGTTGCGTAATGCTTTTCCCCCAGTCTTTTTGCTAGGACAAGGATCAAGGGTTTGCGCTGTGTTGGGGGGAAACGTCCCCTCATGACGGTGGTTCCAGTTTTTCTGAGGCTTTTCACGTGAAATGGACTTCCTCTGTGGAAACGTTCTTTTCCCTCCACGTCCTACCCCCTCCACTCTCTCTGTCTGTCTGTCTGTCTGTCGTCTGCTGCTGTCTGTCTGTCTCTCTCTCTTCTTCTCTCTCTCTCCTCCCCTTTTCTCTCCTCGCTCTCTCTCTCTCTAAATGTAACGAAGAAAAAAAAACCCAAAGAAAAGAAAGAGGAGAGAGAGAGAAAAAGAGAGAGAGGAGGAGAGAGAGAGGGAGAGAGAGGGGGAGAGGAGAGGATGGAGAGAGGAGGAGGCAGCAAACAGACAGACAGAAAGATGGAGGACAGAGGAGAAAACGTAAAGGGAAAAATAGGCAAATTTAAAAAATGGACCCCAAAGAACCCCACGCTCTCTTATAAAAAAAAAATAAAAACGTTGCAGGTCATGACCCAACGCCAAAAACAAAAAAAAAACCACACACAAAAAAGCCATCGAAGCAAGTTTAAACCACCCGTCTATCATTCTTAAACCAACGAAAGGTGCTGGGTATCCCGAAAAATCTTTAAAAACATGATCACATGACAAACCCGTTTCAACACAAAGGGGGAGATACATGATGAATAATTGGGGGGGGGTGAAGTGGGGGGGGGGTGGTACGAAACCCAAA
>CM031595.1:169203381-169208381 GCA_018398815.1 Conus ventricosus
AATTTCTTTAATTTGATTTCAAAATGTTCTCTTCACCTTCTACAATGTTTGATACTGCCAACATTCAGACAATGCCAATGTTTATGCAGGACTATAACTCAAAGACAATTCCTTGTCACGTTCTCTAAACACGTGCATGTTTTTTGCTTACGTTTAGTATATTTCTTTAAACTATTCTTGTCGCTATGTACTTTTGGTTCCCTTTCCTAGGAGTCGAATGGGGAAAATAACGTGTATGTTCTTATCTCTAGCTCTTGAAAACCAGAATCATCATCATCATGAGTATCATCATCCTTCCCTCCTTTCAGAGCACCTTCGGCTAAGCAGCGTCTTTTTGCTCTGGGGAACTGCACCAAACGACGCGCTTTACCGTTCGATCTTTGGAGCCAGGTTCTTTGAGGAAGTCTCTGGAGGCTTCTGGCAGCGTAATCCTCTTACGCTGACTTCATCTCTGGCAACACTTGAGCTTAGAACACGCTTCTGCATTGAATGCACTGTTGCTTTGCTCGTGGATTTGTCGATAATGTCTGCCTTTGTTTTCTGTTTAATGGGTGTTTGTGCGTGCCGTCCCCTCTCGCCCTCTTTTCTCTCTGTCTCTGTCTCTGTCTCTGTCTCTCTCTCTGTCTCTCTCTCTCTCTCTCTCTCTCTCTCTCTCTCTCTCACACACACACACACCACACACACACACACACACACACACACACCACACACACACACACACTACACACACACACACACACACACGCATGCACATGCACGCACGGGCGTGCGCACGCGTATGCACGCATGCGTGCATGCACACATAAAATAACATAAAGATAGACATAGATAAAGAGAGAGAGATGGCTAGAAAGATATATAGATTGATAGATAGATATATGTTTGTATGTGGGTGGGGATAGGAAAGGAGGTGGGGATTTTTACATTATAGTGTAAGTGGAAATGTAAATGGATTACGATTTTGTTTTGTGTATGTCCTTTGAATGACAAAAATTAAATCATGAAAGCGTTAGGAAACAGTCTTTTTACTGCTTTAAAATTCTTATCTCAGTTTGCTGTAGGTATACATATCGTGCATGCCAGTTCCACTTTCACCGTCATTTAGTTTAGGAAACAGATATGTATCACCGTGCTTTTGTTTTTACCTGCCCAGGAGGCTCGTGAGAGAGAGTTTAATCACAGAGCAGGGAAAGAATGGGAAAGAGCTAAATTACGGGATTTCAAGATACGAGTGAGGAGGAAATAGGAAGAGGTGGACAAAGACGTTTGGAGAAGGAGGAGAGGGATGAGGAGAAAGATTGAAGGGTAGGGTGGTGGAGGGGGTTACGGGGGGGGGGGGGAGGGAGGGGAGGGAATGGTGTGTGTGGGGGGATTGGGATGGGGGATGGGATATACGTGGTTATTGGAATGCGACAGGCGTGTAGAGGTTGGGGGAAGAGGTGTGTGGGATGGGTGAGGGGTCAGGGTGAGTGAGTGAGTCCAAAAATCGCTGGCACCGCACACATCTGGAGTCTTCAGAGAAGAGGAATAATAAAGAGCAACAAAGAAAACTCGACCACTTTAAGGAAGCTATAGATCAATATTATTACTGTAAATAATTTCGGCTCCTCTGCGAAGCCTTCTTCAGTACCTTCACGTCACTTCTGTAGAAACTAGTTATAGCACTCAAATATTTCTAGTACTGAAGAAGGCTTCGCAGAGGAGCCGAAATTATTTACAGTAATAATATTGATCTATAGCTTCCTTAAAGTGGTCGAGTTTTCTTTGTTGCTCTTTATTATATATATTTGTTGCGAGTCACATCCCCCACCTCCCCTCACCCTCTTCTTTATGTCTGTCTGTCTGTCTGTCTGTCTATCCGTGTGTCTGTCTGTGTTTGTGTGTCTATCTGTCTCTGACTCTGTCTCTGTTTCTGTCTCTGCTTGTCTGTCTGTCTGGCTGTCTGTCTGTCTCTTTTTCTCTCTCTTTCTCTTTCTCTCTCTTCTCTCTCTCTCTCTCTCTCTCTCTCTGTCTCTGTCTCTGTCTCTCTCCCTTTCTCTCCCCCCCCCTTTCTCTCTCATTTCATGTTCTTTTTTTCTTTCTCTGTGTTGTAGAGCAATATTGTGTTATAATCACTGCTGTTTAGCTGTTGTTTTTCCCATTTTTGTACGCCTCTCTATGATATATATTATCTGGAATAATGTTGGTTTTAGAGAAAGGGTTATACGATATTCTTATCCACAGGGACATTATTGAAAAAAAAGTGATGTTTTCACCACAGATGCTTGTCCAGGATTTATGAAAAGAGCTGTGTGCTTTTCGCAAAACGCGTTCTCTCTCTCTCTCTCTCTCTCTCTCTCTCTCTCTCTCTCTCTCTCTCTCCTCTCTCTCTCTCTCTCTCTCTCTCTCTCTCCTCTCTCTCTCTCTCTCTCTCTCTCTCTCAGGAGTTCAAACTGGAACTGAGAAACAGATTCAGCATACTTGACCAACTTGCTGAAGAAACAATCGAGGACCCTGGTGTGGCCTGAGGGAGGTCTGGCAGACAACATGTAAACAAGTGCTTGGAAAGAAGCGAAGAAAACACAAAGAATGGCTGACAACTGGAACATGGACCCTCATCACAGAGCGGAAGCACCTAAAAGACCAGATCAACCAGACCCAAGACCAAGACCACAAGCAAGAGTTGCAGGCACACTACTGGGAAGTCAACCGCCAAGTTAAGAAAAGTGCTAGACAAGACAAGAAACAATTCATCCATGAGCTCACAGAAGAGGCAGAAACAGCGGCAGGACAGAGAAACATGAAAAGACTGTATGAGATTTACCCGAACACTTTCTGGAAAGACCAGCAACCCAGTCGCCCGGTCAAGACAAGGAGGGAAACACCATCGCAGGAGAAGCTGAGCAGAGAGCAAGGTGGGCAGAATACTTTAAAGAGACACTGAATAGACCTGCACCACCTGTCCCCACAGACATTCCACCACCAACCCCAGCTTCTGGACATCAACACAGGCCCACCAACCAAGACGGAAGTTACCAAAGTCATCAAGTCACTGAAGTCAGGTAAAGCAAGGGTCCAGACGGAATTCCACCTGAAGCACTGAAAGCAGACATCCAGACGTCAACAGAGATGCTGCATCCACTCCTAAGCAAGATCTGGGAGCAGGAACGAGTGCCAGAAGACTGGAAAAGAGGCCACCTGGTGAAGCTGCCGAAGAAAGGGGACTTGTCATCCTGTAACAACTGGAGAGGGATTATGCTGCTGTCCATCCCGGGGAAGGTGCTGGCCAATATCATGCTAGAGAGACTAACGACCGCCCTAGACAAGACCCTCCTCCAAGAACAAGCTGGATTTCGCCAAGACAGATCATGCACGGACCAAATCGATACCATGAGAATTATCATCAAGCAGTCTTTGGTGTGGCAGACACCCCTGTACGCAGTATTTGTGGATTTCCAGAGGACATTTGACAGCGTCGACAGAGTACCATCTGGAAACTCATGCACCACTACGGCTTCCCACCCACACGACGGGAAGCTAACGAGCCCTTCAATGTACAAACCGGCATCCGTCAGGGGTGTCTACTATCGCCGACGATTTTCCTGATGGTCGTTGACTGGATAATGCCGTAGTCTACAGACGGCAAGAGGACAGGAATCCAGTGGGACTTTCACCAAGCAACCGGAAGACCTGGACTTCGCTGACGACATCAGCGTTCTCTCCCACAAACAGCAAGACGCACAGGAGAAGCTGTGCCGGGTAGCAGAAGAAGCAGGAAGGACGGGCCTCCAAATCAACACAAAGAAAACAGAAGCAATGAGAGTCAACAACCAGCAACGAGACCCATTACGTCTACAACAGGAAGACATCATTGATGTTGACAAGTTTGTCTTCCTCGGCAGTGTGGTCAGCAAAGATAGAGATACAGATGAGGATATCAAGAGCCGCATCAATAAAGCCAGGCACATCTTTATTACGCTACGGCCTATCTGGAATTCCTCTGCCCTCTCACTCTGCAACAAGATCAGAATTTTCAACTCAAATGTGAAATCTGTCCTTCTGTATGGTTCTGAAACGTGGTGAACAACAAAGACAAACTCCAAACATTTATCAACAGATGTCTGCGAAACATTGTGAACATCAGATGGCCAGATGTTATTGCCAACACAGAACTGTGGAACAAGACCAAACAAGTTCCAATAGAATCAGAAATCGGGAAAACGGAAATGGGGATGGATTGGCCACACCCTCAGAAAGTCTCCTTCCAACATCGTAAGACAAGCCCTGGAATGGGACCCTCAGGGTAAAAGAAAAGTGGGAAGACCAAGACAGACATGGCGAAGAACCGACGCAGAAGTGAAGGCCGCCGGAATGACGTGGGCCGAGCTGAGGAGGATCTCCCGAAACCGTGTCCGCTGGAAGAGTGTGGTTGCGGCCCTATGTTCCCCAGGGAATTCAGAGGACTAAGTCAGTAAATCAAGTCTCTCTCTCTCTCTCTCTCTCTCTCTCTCTCTCTCTCTCTCTCTCTCTCTCTCTCTCTCTCTCTCTCTCTCTCTCTCTCTCTCTCTCTCTCTACGGTATCTAGCGATGAATTTGGGGAGAATACACACACACACAAACACACACACACACACACACACACACACACACACACACCACACACACACACACACACGCACGCACGCACGCACGCACGCACGCACGCACGCACGCACGCACGCACGCACGCACGCACGCATGCACGAGCGAACCACACACACACACACACACACACACACACACACACACACACACACACACACACACACACACCACACACACAAGCGCACCCGCGCACACGTACACGCCGCGCGCGCACACACACACACAAAACATGCGCGCGCACTGCACGCGCACATATGCTTGCACAGACGTTCACGCTTATATGCACCGATACATGGTCACGCGCGCACGTGTTTACACACACACACACACACACACACACACACACACACACACACACACACACACACACACACACA
>CM031595.1:169218381-169221217 GCA_018398815.1 Conus ventricosus
CACACACACACACACACACACACACACCACACACACACACACTTTCATGCGCACGCATGCTGTCATGAACATCATGTTTCATGCACCTATGTCTCGCCCATCTGCTCACAGACACAAAACCCAACCCAAGGCATCATTATCATCATCGTCATCATTATCAGCAGCAGCAACAGCAACAACAACAGCAACAGGCGCCAGGGCACCTGTTGACGTCAAGACAAAAAAGTTCAACAGGTGCATGTTGCTTCCCTTTACAGACAGGGTCTAGCTGCAAAGCGAGACGACTGCAGGCGGAAATCTAAACAAATCTTAAATAAAATGTTAGCGAACAGCCAAGAGACTCAACGCCTACGTTGCGCTGAAGAGATCAAAGCTAAGTGACAAACTCGTTCATTTTCATTGTCCTGTTTGTTTGAGTCTTGCCTGAAGAGCGTGAAACGTAAGAGGTTGAAACGCGTCGTGTTTTGTCTTGTGACTCGTTTGTGCACGTTTCTCTTGGCGGTTCGCTAACATTTATTTAAGATTCCTTTACAGACAGCGTGGACGCCGTGTTTTGGCAAAGCCTGGCTCCCTTCCTGCTTTATTGTTTGTCCATGGATTGTGTGCCAGTCAAGAGTTCCCAGCATATGTGGAACTGATGATGACCTTATGATGACCTTATGAAACCATAATTCATACACTATCTCTCGCAGAGGATGGAGACGTGAGAGAGGGAGAGAGAGAGGGGGGACAGTTAGACAGACAGTCAGACAGACAGACAGTCAGACGGACAGACAGTCAAAAGAGAGAGAGAGAGAGAGAGAGAGAGAGAGAGAGGAGAGAGAGAGAATGAGAGAGACAGAGACAGAGAGGACACAGTAGAGAAGAGGGGAAAGACAGAAAGTAAAGGAGAGAGAGAGAGAGAGAGAGAGAGAGAGAGGAGGAAGAGAGGTGAGAGAGAGAGAGAGAGAGAGAGAGAGAGAGAGAGAGAGAGAGGAGAAGAAGAAGAGAGTGGAGAGAGAGCAGACAGACAGACAGTGGAGAGAGAGAGCAAACGAGGTAAGTGAGCAAGAGAGATGGGAAGGAGAGAGACAGGACGAGGAATGAGATAGACAGACAGAAGGCAGACAGACAGACAGACAGACAGACAGACAGGGGTACAGACGAATGAACAGACAGACAGACTGACGGACACACACACACACACACACACACACACACACACACACACACACACACACACACACACACACACACACATACACGCGCGCGCGCACTCAGGCGCACTCTCTCGACCATACGCCGTTTCTAACAGAAATAGTCTGGACCCTGTATCGAAAGCATACACGAAGCTAGAACAGTTCCATACGCGATCGCTGCGCGTGATTATGGGCATTACCTGGCAGGACAAAGTCACAAACCCAGAGATGTGGACAAACCTGGCTTGACAAGCATTGAGTCCATGTTGCTGAATGACGACAGCCGCATCCCCAGACAACTGATGCATGGTGAGCTCAAGGAAGGCGCACGCAGACAGGGAAGACCCAAACTGAGATACAAAGAAACCCTTAAGAGCAATCGCAGATGGTGCAGCATCCAGCCTCGCCTGCTCGAAACCCTTGCTGCTGACAGATCATCTTGGAGGCCCTCACCTTCAACGCAACAGCTGCCTCCGAAGAGGACAGAAGACTGCGTCTCGCTGCTGCCAGGGACAGACGACACAGGGCTTCGTCCCCCTCAGTCCCAAACTCAGACCATCGATGTGTCACCTGTGGGCGCCAGTGTGCTTCCAGCTTCGGGCTGCGGAGTCACATGCGCTGTCATCGTTATTGCTGAGTACACAGACCATCGTCATCGTCGGCTCTCGACGGACTTCCACAGTAATCCACTTCATGTATCTGTGCACCACCTTTCTTCTCCACGAAACAATACCCAATCCGAGGCAGCATCAGTAGCACCGTCATTGTTATCACCACCAGCAGCAGCAGCTGGCGCCAGGATATCTGTTGACGTCATGTCAAAAAAAGTTGATCCGGCGCATGTTGCTTTTCTTCACGGACGGCTGTGTGTTATCATGGCCTCTGTTTGTCTGGCCGCCTGCCCGCTTCTTTTGTTTGTCCAGTCAAGGATTCGCAGCAGATTCCAGTCAAGGATTCGCAGCAGATTCCAGTCAAGGATTCGCATCAGATGCAGAAGTAATGACACACCTTATGAAACCACAAGTCATGTGGCATCTCTCACAATAGAGTAGAGAGAGAGAGAGAGAGAGAGAGAGAGAGAGAGAGAGAGAGAGAGAGAGAGAGAGAGAGAGAGAGATTTGCGTGCACATGCATGCGGTCATCAAAAATCTACTCCGTGTACCAAGGCTCCACCCATCTACTCCAGCCAACAGTACCCAACCCAAGGCACCATCAGCATGATCAGCAGCAGCAGCAACAGCACAACGCAGCAGGTCACTTGTTGGCCTCTGGACAAAAAAAAGAATGGTCTAGTGCTTGTTGCGTCATGCCACAGACACCCATAGGCCTTTCTTTTGCGTTGTGGCCTGCTATTATCCGGCCCCTGCCTGCTTTATTGTTTTCCTCGGATGGTGCACCATTCAAGGGTTCCCAGCAGATGAAGAATTAATGATACATGATGACCTCGTAAAAGCATAAGTCATTTACAGTCTCTGAGAGAGAGAGAGAGAGAGAGAGAGAGAGAGAGAGAGAGAGAGAGAGAGAGAGAGAGAGAGGGAGGAGGGAGAGAGAAGAGAGAGAGAGAGAGAGAGAGAGAGAGAGAGAGAGAGAGAGAGAGAGAGGCAGACAGACAGAGAGAGACACACCAACTGACCCACCGACCGACACACACACACACA